>JALXJV020000030.1:155368-402478 GCA_024633595.2 Lepomis macrochirus | reverse complement strand
GGTGTTGCTGGCTCTGGGCTGTGGAGTCTGGATCTGTTGCTGTTGTTTATTGTCTGTACCTCTGTGTGTATACTGTGTAGGTTGCCTCCCTCTGCTCTCTCTCTCCTGCTCTCTCTCTCTCTTTCTCTTGCTCTCTCCCTCTCTCTCTCCCCCTCACCCCCAACCGGTCGAGGCAGATGGCCACCACCCTGAGCCATGGTTCTGCTCTCGAGGTTTCTGCCTCTTAAAGGAGTTTTTCCTTGCCTCTGTCGCCTAGTGCTTGCTCTTGGTGGGAATTGTTGGGCTTCTGTAAATAACTTCAGAGTCACGGTCTAGACCTGCTCTTTATGAAAAGCGCTGTGAGATAACTGTTGTTGTGATTTAGCGCTATATAAATAAAATTGAATTGAATTGAATTGAATCTAAAGTCGGGCGTATTCTTTATTTTTAAGACTATGCTGACTTTCTTTATGATTTGTTATTTTATTTTATTTTTGTCCTTAATTTTCCCTTTCCCTTTCCCTAAATTTCTTTTGTATACAGGGTTCCTACGGAGTTCCAAAAAGTATGTATTTTGATTTTAGTGATTTCCAGGTCTGGATAACTTTACAAAAGGGAAAAGACATGAAAACATACTGATAAAGTTTCTTTGTTCTTATTTTCCAGTTAATGTTACTTATTATCCAGTCTTTAACAGCCAGAAAAGATAACAGACACTTGGTTATAGCGCTGTGAGAAAAGAGAAAGGTACATTATAATTACGGTATATGAAAACATTTTGGCTCGTTTGTGTTTCTTTAAACAATTTTCAGTGTGTAACTACCAAATTCTGACATCTGCAACCAAATTACAATTTGCAAGAAAATATGGCAATTTCATTAACTTGCATATATACATAGCATCACAAATAATCAGCTTGTATGCACATTGTAACAAACCATTTATTTACATAATAAACATATATTTGTCAAATATACTTTTATATTTTGCTGTACTCTTACAAATTTAATAAAGGAATTGAAATCAACTTATTATATTGCATGTCTGATCTGCCTTGAAGGGATCTAGCCAAAACAGTTACGGTAATAGTTTAAGTATTATTGATAGTAGTTCTGTTGCAGCAGTTGACACTGAATGTATTTGATGCGTGGGGACTTGTAGTTTGCTAAAAAAGATTAGTAACAGTTCTTTAAACCTTCCACATCTTTCATACATTTCTACTATTCAAATTTGTTCAAGACAGCAGTTCAGTGTGGCGTCAGCTTTTAAACAAAACCTTCCACATCTTTCATACATTTCTACTGTTCAACTTTTTTGAAGCCAGCATTTCAGCGTAGCGCAAGCCATTCAGCAGACAGCATTCACACCGCAATTTCTTCAGAAATTGCTTTTCTAGTTATTCTTATTCCGCCGTTTTTTCATAAACTAACTAGT
Source organism: Lepomis macrochirus (assembly GCA_024633595.2). Classification (NCBI taxonomy): domain Eukaryota; kingdom Metazoa; phylum Chordata; class Actinopteri; order Centrarchiformes; family Centrarchidae; genus Lepomis; species Lepomis macrochirus. The sequence continues at coordinate 401,065 of JALXJV020000030.1, read as the reverse complement.
TCCACAGTTTTCAACGTAGAAACGTCATTCAAAGCTTCAAATATTCCTCTCAATTTGAATTACTATGCTATTATTCAGAATTTCCATAACCTTCATACTTTTCAAGATATTCCAGGTTTTCCAGGAAATTTTGCCCATTCAAATGAATGGACGGAATGTTCAAAATGTCCCCGTTTTCACACTTTTTCAAGGTTTTTCAACTGTTAACTTCTCATTCATACTTTCAGATAGAAACTTCATTCAAAATGGAAAAGATTCCACATCTTTCCTTCTTTATTCATATTATTCAACATTCAAATCCCATTCAAACTCTTCAAGCTATTCAGCTTTCCTTGAAACTTTGTTACAATGAAAGTCAATGAGAAAATCATTCAAATTCACTCAATCTTCAACCTCTTCCCACTCATTCATACATTCACGTAGAAACGCCATTCCACCTTTAAAATGTTGAGAAATCTTTCGACTCTTTCCAGTGAATTCAACTTTTTCACATCTCTTATACTTTTCACACAATCTCGATTCAAGTACCATGTCGTTTTCAGCCTGAATTTCGAGTTTATAATGGGTTTCAATGGGACGGAATGTTGGCAGCTAGAGTGGAGAGGACCAACTGACACAGTGCGAACTCACTTCAAAATCATCTGAATAATTTGTCTTCAACTCGCTGTATCTCCCACAATTTTCACTCTACTCTATCGGTAGAGTGGAGCCAGCTCTAAAACTAATCGTAAAAAATTATTTTGAAATCGCTGGCCTGGCCACAATTTTAACTCTTCGGCCATGACATTATACTAGAAACGTGGGTATTTTTGTTGCGGTTCCTCACGTGTGTTTAGTAAATCCCTCGGACTTATAGTTTTGTCTCTGTGTCCTTCCAAAGGACAAGAGGGACAGAAATTCCTCCATTGGCTTCAATAGAAACTGCTGGTCAGAAGTTACTGAGATGATCACAACGTACCAGTTTTTCAAATCGCCAAATGGGTCACTTTTTCAACTCTATCCACACAAAAATATATCACATCGTTCGCAAAGGCCTTCTCACGCTCACGGTCAGGTCATTTCGCCGATACGACCTATAGTTTTGTCTCTAGGGAGGTTTGTTCGAGGCCAAGTATCAGCGATTTTGGCCTCTGTCTATATAGGAAAGCTGGTTGCTCAGGTGATGTTGATAAGCAGAGATCAAAGGGAGACACACACGCACACACATTCTCTCTCTCACACACGCACACACATACTTGGTCCTGTGTTCTGATTGGTGGACAGTCACTTAGCTCTTTTCTGAAGGAACTTTACTGTAATACCTATCTACCTATCTATCTCTCCACCTCTCTCTGTCTACCCACCTCACTCTCTATCTATCTATCTATCTATCTGAGCTGTGATTCAGCTGTCAATCAATCTATCTATCCATCTATCTATCTACCTATAGAATCTGGGGTTACAATACGTAACCAACGATCTCTCCACCTCTCTCTGTCTACCCACCTCACTCTCTCTCTCTATCTGTCTGAGCTGTGATTCAGCTATCGATCGATCTATCTATCTATCTATCTATCTATCTATCTATCTATCTATGTCACTCTCTCTCTATCTATCCATCTGTCCCTCTCTCTCCATTTACAATATCTCTCTGTCTCGCTGTCTATCTATAGCTCTTTTTCTCTTCCTCTCTCCTTTTCTGTACTCCTTTACTTCTCTCAGTCTCCTTTTCTAGCTTTACTTCTTTACCTCTGTGTCTACTTCTCTACCTCTCAACCCCTCTGCCTTTCTTTCGTCCTATCTTCTGATCCTCTTTCCTCTTCCTCTTTTACCCCCTTCTCTTCTCTCTCTTCTTCCCTTCACCCTCCCCTCTTTTTATTCCTTCCCTTCTCTTTTACTCTATGTTCTCTATGTTTTGCCGGTTTTGTTGCAATTATGCTTCTTCACTCACACACACACTTGGTCCTGTGTTCTGATTGGTGGATAGTCATTGAGCTCTTTTCTGAATGAACTTCACTGTACTGCACAGAGACTACTGCTTATAATAGTACTACTGGTGGTAGTAATGACCAATCCACACAGTTAAAGCATACCTGTAATTTAGAGACATGCAGAGACGTCTTTACCCGTTTTCGTCTTTAGCAATGGCCTATTAACAGGTGTAAGATAGATGGTACTGTGGTTGGAGGAACAGGGGAGTGGGGTCAATAGAATAAACATGTAAATGATCTCTTTCATATTTACAGGCTTGGGTATTTTTGTTGCGGTTCCTCACGTGTGTTTAGTAAATTCCTCGGACTTATAGTTTTGTCTCTGTGTCCTTCCAAAGGACAAGAGGGACAGAAATTCCTCCATTGGCTTCAATAGAAACTGCTGATCAGAAGTTACTGAGATGATCACAACGTACCAGTTTTTCAAATCGCCAAATGGGTCACTTTTTTCAACTCTATCCACACAAAAAATATATCACATCGTTCGCAAAGGCCTTCTCACGCTCACGGTCAGGTCATTTCGCCGATACGACCTATAGTTTTGTCTCTAGGGAGGTTTGTTCGAGGCCAAGTATCAGCGATTTTGGCCTCTGTCTATATAGGAAAGCTGGTTGCTCAGGTGATGTTGATAAGCAGAGATCAAAGGGAGACACACGCACACACATTCTCTCTCTCACACACGCACACACATACTTGGTCCTGTGTTCTGATTGGTGGACAGTCACTGAGCTCTGTTCTGAAGGTACTTTACTGTAATACCTATCTATCTCTCCACCTCTCTCTGTCTACCCACCTCACTCTCTCTCTCTCTCTCTATCTATCTGAGCTGTGATCTATCTATCTATCTATCTATCTATCTATCTATCTATCTATCTATCTATCTATCTATCTATCTATCTGAGCTGTGATCTATCTGTCTATCTGTCTATCTGAGCTGTGATCTATCTATCTGTCTATCTGAGCTGTGATCTATCTATCTATCTATCTGAGCTGTGATCTATCTATCTATCTATCTGAGCTGTGATCTATCTATCTATCTATCTATCTGAGCTGTGATCTATCTATCTATCTATCTGAGCTGTGATTCAGCTGTCGATCTATCTGTCTGTCTGTCTGAGCTGTGATCTATCTATCTATCTAAACTAAAGAACTGTTCTGTGTTCTTGAAAATTATGGACTGACCCAACATGTGATGGAGCCCACGCACAATAAGGGGCACACTTTGGACTTGGTCATCTCCAAGGGTCTGAACATTTCCAAGGTTGTGGTGACTGATGTTGCTCTCTCTGATCATTCCTGTGTTTTCTTTGAGAGTGCTATCTGCGTGCACACAAATGTTAAAACAGAAGTAATCACAAAACGGCATATCACAGAGAACACTAGTGAAGAATTTATTGAGGCCTTCTCCCCGACACCTGCCCTTCCAAAGGTCTCAGTCAATGAGCTTGTGGATGATTTCAGTTCCAAAATTACAAATGTTATTGATGCCATTGCACCAGCCAAGGTGAAGGTGGTCTCTGGTAAGAGAAGATCTCCATGGAGAAATGCCACGCTGGTTAGAACTCAAAAAAGAGAGTGTCGAAAAGCTGAACGCAGGTGGCGGAAAACAAATCTCCAGGTTCATTATGACATCTATAAAGAGAGACTTCGCATTTATAAATTAGAGCTGAGAAATGCAAGGCGGTCCTTCTTCTCTAACATCATCACCAAAAACACTAATAATGCACGTGCCCTGTTTGCTACTGTCGACAGGCTAACCAACCCTCCTGTGTCTGTAGCCCCTGACCTTCTATCCACCAGGGCCTGCAATGAATTCGCCTCCTTCTTTGCAGACAAAATTCAAACAATTAGACAAGCAATCAGTGGCTCCATGTCAGTAACAGGATACGTCTTATCCCTATGTCCACTTAAAAATAATTCTTATAGCATGAGACAATTTGATTCTATTAACCATAAAAACCTGGAGGACATAATACAACATCTGAAATCCTCCTCATGTTGCCTTGATATTCTGCCAACAGGGTTTTTCAAAAAGGTGTCTAAATGCATGGCCTCAGATTTACTGCAAATTGTCAACATGTCTCTCCTCTCAGGTTTTTTCCCACAGGCCCTGAAAACTGCAGTCATTAAGCCACTCTTAAAAAAGAGCAATCTAGACAGTTCACTAATGAGGAATTATAGGCCCATATCAAATCTCCCATTTTAAGTAAAATAATTGAAAAGGCTGTTTTTCAACAGCTGAGTGCTTTCTTGGCACTAAATAACTGTTTTGATGTCTTCCAGTCAGGTTTCCGACCACACCACAGCACTGAGACAGCTCTAGTTAAGGTCTTCAATGACATCCATTTAAACACTGACAGTGGCAGAATTTCAGTTTTAGTATTATTGGATCTCAGTGCTGCATTCGACACGGTAGACCATAACATATTACTAGACAGACTTGAAAACTGGGTTGGACTTTCTGGCACAGTACTAAACTGGTTTGAATCCTACTTAAAGGACAGGGACTACTTTGTGTCTATAGGTAACTACACATCTGAGCTGACAAAAATGACATGTGGAGTTCCCCAAGGCTCCATTCTGGGACCTCTTTTGTTTAACATTTACATGCTTCCACTGGCTCAGATTATGAAAAACAACAAAATATGTTACCATAATTATGCAGATGACACACAGATCTACATAACCATTTCACCAGGAGACTATGATCCCATACAGGTGCTGAGTAACTGTATTGAGCAGGTCAACGACTGGATGTGCCAGAATTTTCTCCAGTTAAACAAAGATAAGACTGAAGTTATTGTTTTTGGAGCCAGGGAGGAACGATTGAAAGTCAGTGCTCAACTTCAATCTGTAATGTTAAGAACCACGGATCAAGCCAGAAATCTTGGTGTAGTCATGGACTCAGACCTGAATTTGAGGAGCCATATTAAGACAATTACAAAGTCAGCCTACTATCACCTGAAGAATATATCAAGGATAAGAGGCCTTATGTCTCAGCAGGACCTGGAAAAGCTTATCCATGCATTTATCTTCAGTCGACTTGACTACTGTAACAGTGTCCTTACAGGGCTCCCTAAGAAATCCATCAGACAGCTGCAGCTGATTCAGAACGCTGCTGCTCGAAGTCCTCACTAAGTCCAAAAAGGTGGATCACATCACTCCAGTTCTGAGGTCTTTACATTGGCTACCTGTATGTCAAAGAATTGATTTCAAAATCCTGCTGTTAGTTTACAAAGCACTAAATGGTTTAGGGCCAAAATATATTTCTGATCTTCTGCTTCGTTATGAACCATCCAGACCTTCTCAGGTCATCTGGGGCAGGTCTGCTTTCTGTCCCCAGAGTCAAAACTAAACAAGGAGAAGCAGCGCTCAGTTATTATGCTCCGTATATTTGGAACAAACTCCCAGATAACTGCAGGTCTGCTGAAACTGTCAGTTCTTTTAAATCAAGACTGAAGACCTTTCTTTTTACCACTGCTTTTAATTAAATATTTAAGATTTTTCTTTTATTGATAACTTACACTGCACTGTAACTTTTACTGTCCTGTTTTCTTTTTCTTTGTTTTTAGCTTTTTATTATATTTTATGTTGCTTTCAAATGTTTTTATTGTTTTTCCCTGTTGCTTTTATGTTTTGTGTGAAGCACTTTGAATTGCCTTGTTGTTGAAATGTGCTATATAAATAAACTTGCCTTGCCTTGCCTATATATCTATCTATCTATCTATCTATCTATCTATCTATCTATCTATCTATCTATCTATCTATCTATCTATCTGTCTGTCTGTCTGTCTGTCTGAGCTGTGATCTATCTATCTATCTATCTATCTATCTATCTATCTATCTGAGCTGTGATTCAGTCATCTATCTATATATCTGTCTGTCTGTCTCTTCATCGATCTACCTCTCTCTCTCTCTCTATCCATCTATCTGTCCCTCTCTCTCCATTTACAATATCTGTCTGTCTCGCTGTCTATACCTCTCTTTTTTCTCTTCCTCTCTCCTTTTCTGTACTCCTTTACTTCTCTCAGTCTCCTTGTCTAGCTTTACTTCTTTACCTCTGTGTCTACTTCTATACCTCTCAACCCCTCTCCCTTTCTCACGCCTTCTGATCCTCTTTCCTCGTCCTCGTTTACCCCCTTCTCTTCTCTCTCTTCTTCCCTTCACCCTCCCCTCTTTTTATTCCTTCCCTTCTCTTTTACTCTATGTTCTCTATGTTTTGCCGGTTTTGTTGCAATTATGCTTCTTCACTCACACACACACTTGGTCCTGTGTTCTGATTGGTGGACAGTCATTGAGCTCTTTTCTGAATGAACTTTATTGTACTGCACAGAGACTACTGCTTATAATAGTACTACTAGTGGTAGTAATGCTGCTAGTTATCACCTCTGGTACTGGGCATTCAACTGATTGAGATGATATAAATAGTTCAGCTTGATTGACAGACTCACAAGCCACACACACAGACACAAACAGATACACACACAGACACAAGCCACACACACAAATTACAAAATAAAAGCCCTATGTGTTAATCTTAGTCAGGTTGAGAAAGGCTTCTCAATAGTTCTGCTGACCCAAATTCTTCCAAATTCAAATTCAAACCACCACAGACAGTTAATGCATCTTAACAGGGAATTCAGGAAAATAAAAGCCCACACATAGGACCTGCTACTACTGCTACTACAACTTGGTACTACTACTACTACTACAACTTGGTACTACTGCAAGTACTATTACTATTGCTACTACTACTGGTCTCTTTCTCTCTCTATCCCTTTTCTTCCTCACCTCTGTGTCTACCACTATTAACATTGACAGTAATGAACAGAGCATAATATGAACTGTAAATAACAACAACAACAATAATAATAACAACTTTATAGCACCTTTAAAAACACAGGTTTGCAAAGTAATTCACAAAATAATTAATCAGTCACAAATGCCATAAAACCATAAGAGGTGGACCGCCCAATACAAGAACCCAACAACAAATCCAGACCAGGAGAACTAAAATGAAGTGCAGGATGCAGTTAAAATAAAATAAAAATGGCAGACATGAAAAAAAAATATACAATACGATAAGAAAAAAGATGCATGTTAAAAAAATGCACCAGAGATAAGCAGGAATGTTTTTCCATATAGTGCTTGTTTTCATCCGTGCCATGCGCATGCACACACACCCACATACACTTACACCCACACACAAACAATAATCCACAACGAGAGAGGGAGAAAGATCTACATGCGCGCATGCAGCGTGCATACGCGCTCACACAAGCCGGAGTTGGGGGTGACCATAATAAGTGAAAGACGTGAACCTGGTGCGAAGCACACAGCCGCCCTATCCTGGCAGGGATGGATGAGAGGCAGACACGGAGCTCCTGGTCCACAGTCCTCAGTCGCTCCAAGTACTTGTTCTTGATGTCGTAAGGCTTGAAAAGCTCAGTTCGCACAGATAAGTTGTGGAGAAGGGTAGCAAAATAGCAACAGCGCTACTTTAAGCCACTGGATACTATTTTTTCACTGAAATCCAAAACCTGTCCAATTCCATGTCACCAAATCTCATTTTCAATATGCGGTCTTCCCTGATCTCCATCAGTTGCTACTGTGTTGGCAGTGGCCAGTCCTTTGCGCTCTCCAGCGCGCTTGAACTCCAAGGATCACGGACCCAGTCAAACTGTGCATAAGACTCCGATGGAAAATAATAATTAAATGGCTCATCGACAGATTTCAGATGCTGGGTTGTGAGATCAGAAAGTGTACTGCTGTTTACAGAAACCCAAATATAAACGTGAATTTGGGCCCTAAATTCACGTTTATTTTTACGTTTCTGTCAGTCTGAGGTGTTGTTGCTATAACGCGTTGCTATGGGTTGCGTCACTTGCGTCAAGTTTTGTGTGTGTCTTGCTTCGGCTTGTGAGACGGATTTTTATGGTTAATGTTATATATATATAATATATATATATATATATAAAATGAATTTACAATTTTATTAATTCATATGTTTAAAAAGAAGAAGAATGTATTTATGTAAATTCAAATATATTTAGCCTATATATGATTTTTTGACACAGTCCGCGGAACCCACTTTGACTCGCTCTCCTGAAGCTGTCCATGGACCTGACATGCGTTAAGAATCACCTCGGCTTTGGTGCATGGCACAGGGGGATAAGCTGGGACGTCGGACAGAGGAGTTTTTCTCCGTGCATCCACATCTTTTCTCAGCATGAATTAGCGTTACTAGGCGGGAGGTGCATGCAAAACCCGGCATAACACCTGTTGTGCATAACACCGGCTGTTATGCACAATCATCTCATCTCATTCTACAGGAGTGTGCGCCGAGGACTCAAGTCACACACTGTACACCCCCGTCATGCGTAATGGCTGATATATACTACGAGGGTGTCCAGCACACTTTTCAACATGAAACAATTTGCAACGCGAATTAAACTCTCTCGACTGCCCTATAGGCTACACACACACACAAATTCCGGATTTTAACTTTCGCTTGTAGGGTGGCTCTGAAGTTTAAAAACGCCTATCAAAATGCTTATTACGGATGCGGAAACGCAGACAATCACGAATATAAGGAGCAGTGTTTGTAATAACGGAGTTTAAAAGAACTGCGTTACCTAACCGCATTATTTTTTCAGTAACGGGGTAATCTTACTAATTACTTTTCCCCTGGGTACAACCTCGTTAACGTTACTGGTCGTTAAATGCGGTGCGTTACTATGTAATAAACTGTGTAATCCGAACGCAGCAGCTGGCTCACACAGCTAGTCAGGAGGTGGGTTAATAGCGAGGTAGCCTAAGCAGTGCTTGAAGTGGACCGGTACGCTGCGCTCTCCATATCAGGTTCTCTGTGCGCAACGTGGCGCTCACCTGTTCCCGTTCTCGCCTGCCAGGGGAAGAGACGAGGGACAAGAGAAGCTCGGGTACCTTTCAATCAGCGATTATGTTGGCTAAGGCAGAGCCACCAAGTCTCCCTACGGTGTACAGCTGCATTCGTCCACCTATACCAGAATTGAGGTTTGTTCTTGTTGTTGCTGTAGTTGTAGCAATATTGGAACACGGGTTGGGTTTTTAAACAGGGGACACAGTTTCCCGTCAAGGTCTGAGAAAACCGTAATTTAGCTTACAAGGAAGGTCTGCAGAAAAACAAATCCGTGAGTAAAAGAATAACGTTATTTCCTGTTGCTGGAATGAAATGCTCGAGATTGTGCAAATACAGGAGAGCTTGGCTCCTCTTAACAACACGGTAGCTACGCTGATGGATCAAGCGTAAATAGATTTATATAGGCTGTGTTTTTGTACTTTAAATACATACTTTCATGATAAGAGATGCTGCTGTCAGCTCATACTGACCGATCCTGTCGGAATTTCTTGCTGTGCCCCGTGCGTAAATGCGCACAGCAATTGATTTATTCACCCAGAAACGGGCCAAAACGTTTTGTGACTTTCCGGGTGGGTGAAGCTGTCCACATTAAAAGAGACGCTATGCGCATTTAATCACGGGGCACAGCAGTGTAGCTTTATATTTAAATTGACGCGCAGACAGGATCTGTCAGAATGTAGCCTAATGTTAATTGATGTTCTGTGTTCTGGTCGAAAAGGTCTATCACACATGTCCACAGTCAATCTGTTTGGAGGAAAGCAGCCGTCCTCCTGATCAATCCTGAGCTCCATAAGTGCCTCTAAATTATTTCAGAAGCTAAAAGACTTCCTCTGTATATCCTTTTAACTACATTTTTTAGTTTTGCTGCATAAATGTCCCGGGTTATTTGCTATGACAGTACAACGCCCATGGAAAATGTTTAAAATGTCTGACAGCAGCATCTCTAGCCTAATCATAAAAAGTAAACTGTTAAAGAAAACATCGATAGCCTACATCATCACAATAAAGAAATCACCTGGAAAGTTATGAGGACCGGTAGAGGTTAGATAAATCTAAGAAAAGAATTAGTTGATTTGTGCGTAGGCTGATTAGGCTATTCAGATATTGTGGGAGCTGATCCGCGCATCACACCAATGTAGCTCCTATAATCGTGACAAAATGCTGCAAACAGCTGCTGACGTCGAATTATTAGGCTGTAATATCACACAGAGCATCCTCTGAATTCAGCACTAACCTGGGGACTGTATGGCCTACCACGAAGCAAGATTTGAGTTTATCGAGGTAACTTCGGGGTTAACTCTGGCTTTTCAGTACCACGAAGGTGGTTCTCTTCTTACCGGGGTAGATCACCATGGTAACTTACGGTGAACGGCTAACCTGCTCCGGAGTAGGTTATGTTTCAGATAGGCTAAGAGATCAACTCTATGAAAATGCGGCCTACTGACCAATCAGCTCTCTGAAAAATGACATCACCATCTGTAGGAAATCCCACAGACTGTTTTAGCCAATAGGCTGCTTTATGTTTGCTGCGGTGATATGGAATAACCATAGAAACTCTTCAGCGATATCATCCCACAGAGATTGATTTGTAGGCCTACAGGTTTTTATAGTATCCTAAGCCTATAGGCTACTAACTGTTTTTTGTTATTTGTTCCCCAAGTCCGTTTCACACAGCCTGTCACATCCGTTAAAATAAATGGGTTTAATTTTTCTTATGTGAGCTGAATATTATGAGCAGTTTGGTAGGGATATTGGCTATTTATTTTAGGTTAGGCCTAGTAGCTATCTTAAAGTCTATAAGACTGGTCATGTTCTGCTCCACCTTCTGTGATATGGGCGCAGGCAATGAGGTGACTTTTTAGCAGCCTAAATGTTGAAATTCAGTCTTTCAACCGCTATTTGAGCTCATTTTATGGCATGAGTGGATTTTTCGTTTCATTGCTTTATGAGGTTAATTTAGAACAATGTTTGGAACAGTATTCAGTGAGTCAAATAAATTAATCAAATTTTTGGAATTTTTGAAGTTTTTTAAAGTGAGGTGGAATGACCACTTATTCAGTGCCCGAGTTTTTAATGTGGAAACGCCGACACACAGTCGAGCTGAAAGAATAAGGCTGATATTTTTATACAGCTCATAAGAACGCATCAAATCAACGGATTATATACTACGCCTGTTCATTTAGGCATCACACTGTCTGCGATTGGTCATCTGCTGCTAACACCACATATTTTATGCACGCGCTCACGGCTGGATTGGGAAACCCTGGGTTGACTTACAGAGTAGATAACCAGCTTCGTGGTGACGCTGATCCCGATCCCGAATGTTAGGGTTAGTGAAGCCAGATTACGAAAACATCCTGGGTATGTTGAACTCGCTTCGTGGTGCAGGTCTCTGCTGTGTTTTATGGTGTTGTTTAGTGCCCATTGTGTAGCCTAGTCAGCACATGTGATTTGCGCTCTGTCAATAGGGGGGTGCTGCATCACACCTCCTGCACCCTTGACAGCCTGTAGCCTTGCTAATGTTTACTTTGTCTTTACAGGAGATCAGCAAGGCATGCGAGGTGGTGGGTGTCTTTGGAGTCATGGATGTTCCGGAAGATCCTGGAATGCTCAAAATGCTGTTGGACAATGAAAGGAAGGTTTTAATCAAAGATGAAATGTGGAACCCTATTGAGGCAGAATTCACCACCCCGCCAATGAAAGTCAAGATCACTTTGGTTGGGAACAAGGTCTCAGGAATTACCTTGGCATAGGGTTACATTGGCCAGAGTTTTGTTTATATCAGTTCAAGTGTTTGGCTATTTAATAGTAATGTTTAGCCTATTTATTTGTGTTATGTTTTATTCCAAAACTTGAAATTATATTTAATTATTGGTAGGTATGTTTATAGATATATAGATATAGATATAGATGTTATATTCGATTATATGGAGATTTATGTTTGTTATTTATTCAATGAAAATAAAACTGGACTTTTGAAATGGTCTCCATTATTTCATCTAAACTTTTATTTATTTATGACATGCTGTTTGAATAGCCATTAGCCGTGAGTTAGTGTATTGTTAGAGTTCTGTGGATGTTGAATATTGATATTGGCTTTTATAGTCTATATTTACAGATAGTGTATTTCCTTTAATTATGTTTCAATCATCATGAGTAGCCTACCTCGAAAATTTAGATTTATTTGTAGTCTTGTCTCTTTCCTAATGAGGCCTGTTCCAGCTGTTGGTCAAAACAGCGACAAGGACAACACTAAAGCAACGTTTAAGTTTACTTTATTGTGATTTTAAAACAGAGTTAAGAGAGACGCTGTGCGCATTTAGGCGGCACAACAGGTAACTTCATTCCTTGGGCTATTTAAATCTCCCGACACGCCGACAGGATCGCTCAGGTTTTAATGTCAATTCATGTTCTGTGTTCTTCTACACATCCATAAGGTCTAACACAATCCAAGTTTAGCCTACGGTGAACCCGTTTAGAGTAGGCCTAATGTAGCTGCCCTGATGATCAATATGAGCTCCACCGGATCGTCTGAACAGGTGGGCTGTTTCTGAAGTTCAAAGCGTAATTCTGTTTAAGCTTTGAGCTTCTGTGAAGAATTTTGTGAAATTAAGCTACTTAATTTTTTGTGTGTTTTTTGCTGCTCAATGTGACATAGGGCTACTGCGCGCATCGTCACGTTTAAACTGACTTGACAGCAACCTGTAAGTATCAAAGTAAATAGCCTATCTTAAGATAACACTTTCACATTAATAAAGAAATCGGCTGTGTGTGGGCACGCACTTACACACTTTGCGTCAACACAGAGTGGTTACAAGCGTGGTCGTATGAGGTCACCGAGGTCCGGACCTCTAATTAATTGTAGCCGTGCGGGCGCAGCTGATTAGGCTACACCGTTGCTACATTTATTTCAACTTGTAAAAACTGTTCCATGCTCAGTGTCCACACTTTGGGAAACACATGAAGCACATGAAAACCTTGTGCCTGCGTGCTAGCCTACTACTTTTTTTGCGGTGCGCCTTTTGTCTGACAGATTTCAGCTCTCAGAATGATGAGATGAGCGTTTCATCATCAGTCCCTTTACAAAATGACACATAGCATTTATCTCATGTAGCCCCAATTAAAACTGTCACAACACCACAGGACTCTACTGTTGGAATGACTTGTGCAGAGTACATGCATTAATATTATAACATGAAACAGTGCTGAATGCTCTGGTTGATATTACAGCCTAATAATTTGACTTCAGCAGCTCTTTGCACTATGCACTACCTTGAGCTGTGATTCTGGGCCCGTATTCATAAAGACTCTTAAGGCTAAAAACAGCTCCTAGTGACAAAATTCTAAGAAAATTCTTGGAAATGTCAGCGTTTACTCTTAAAAAGAAAAAATTCCTAGTAAAGAAAAAAGTAGGCTAATTCAGAAAGCATCTTAACTCTTAAACGACGTCTTAAAGTCAGAATTGTTAGGAGCACGGACGAGGATATTTAAGAGGCTTAAGAGTTTCTTTAGTAGAGGAGAAAATTGCAGACAGACGAAGAGGGAGACGAAATGTGTTGCAGGATGACAGTGAGTTAATCAGACGCTATAGATTAGATCGTGCAGGGATCGTGTTTGTGACTGATCTTATTAGAGACGCGCTAACATCTCCAACACAGCGCCAGAAATGAAAATAATCACTACATTACGATATTTGGCAACAAAGCAGCGGTGATGATTTAGGTCTGTAACAACCTTCTGTAAGCGTGATCACACAAAAAATTACAGCACTTTCAGAACGGGGGTTACGTACTGTAACCCGGATTCTATGAGTATAGGCGCAGCTCATAGCTATCGCTATTGGGTATACCCCTTCAGCGCGCCTGCGCGGCACTGAGAATTTTAGTCTACGCCCACCCACAGCGTGAGCCTCCCACGCTCCGCGAACTTGTATATATACAACGGTGAGACCTTGCCTTCGGCTCCCAAATGCCTTTTCTTCAGCACTGAGAACCAAGGTCCAGTGAGGCTTTCAACTTAGAGGGTTGCGCCTATACTCATAGAACTGGGTTACAGTACGTAACCCCCGCTCTATTTCGTGATAGGCTTCGCCTCTAAGGCTATCGCTATTGGGTTAGAGGCTAAGCAGGATGAGTCAACGCCTCACTGGCCCATACGGTACCACCAAGCACAACCCACCTGCCCAGAGCCATAACAAACCACCCAGTCACCCGCCGACAGCGGCATTGGTGTCGGCGCGCGCATCGAGCACCAATGGCGCGACATGGGAGGCCGAGGGCCGACCCATGCATAACGGGAAACCGAGCGGGGACCTGCAGCTGTGCAGACGCGAGGCGGGTTGCGACAGCAACCACGCCAGCTGCTCCAAGGCCGGGTCACGTAAGCAGCAGCCGCCTCCCCACACCGTCCGGTGGGAGAGGATGCACCGCGACACCTACAAGGAGAATCACTCAGCCAAAACACTCAGTACTGAGTGAGTCAGAGAGAGACGGAGACATCCCGCAGGTAGAACGGACGCCAGAGCACGGGGACAACCAGGAGGCCGCCATGCAGATGTCGTCCACTGTCATCCACCATGCAACGCCACTGAGGAGGAAACGCCCTCGTGGAGTGCGCCTGATGCTCTCCGGGGAGACTCCCCGCAGACATGTAAGCCTGGGAATGGCATCACACAGCCAGTGAGACAAGTGCTGCGCCGACAGGGAAGCCCCTTGGACCGCTCCCTGTAGTGCACAAACAGCTGCTGCGAACGGTGCCAGGCGGCCGTGTGCCACGTAGCAGGACAGCGCCGCGACCGGCAGAGGAGGTGGGACGGGCGCCCCCCGCCGACCCATGGGGAGGAAAAAACTTGAGAGGGTGATGACCCGCGACCGAAAAGAGCTCATAATGCTTTTAGGCATGAACGCCAGGTTAGGGCGCAGGGTAGTTGAGCTGCCGTCGCCCTGAATCCTGAGCTACGACGGAGCCACAGAGAGGGCAGCCAGATCGCTGACCCTCTTGGCCGAGGTTAGAGCGAGGAGCAGGGCGACCTAAGCCGAAAGGAACCTCAGGTCCGCCGTCTCCAAGGGCTCAAAGCGGGCTAGAGTTAGCGCACGGAAAACCAGCGGCAAGTCTGTGGGGCAGCAGGCCGAAAGAAGCGTTTCACCAGGGGTTGGGGGAATACAGTCCTGTCCCCGAACCCTCGTGACAGGACGAAATGGCGGCAGTGTAGGTTTAACCGTACTGAACGCCAGCCCCCTGTCCATGAGCAGCTTCAGGAACGAAGCGCCGCCTGCAGCGGGCAGCAGACCGGGTCCAACCCTTGATCCAGACACCAGCGCTGGAAAAGCCGACCACTTAGAGGAGTAGGAAGAATGAGTGGAGGCGAGAACCGGGAGTTTTTTTTCTTTTACACCTAAGTCCTCCAGGCGACGCCTCACAGCGGCCAGACCCAGAGAGGCTGGCCGAGGAGCGGGTAACTCCTGATCACAACCCCCGCCTGAGAGAGAGCGTCCCCCTTCCAGGGAAGTTTCCACGGCTGTCCCGACAGCAGCCGCTGGAGGCAGGGAAACCAGGACGCGCTGGTGCGCTCTGGAGCAACCAGAATCACTGCCAAGCACCTAAAACCGCGAGGCGGTCCAGAAGGCGTGGGATCAGCCGCGCCGGTGGGAAGGCATACAGCAGCGTGGGGGCCAAAGGGGATGAGCAAAGGCGCCCACTCCCAGAGGGGACGCCCCGCTGGCTCAGTGAAACCACAGGGCACACTGAGCATTCTCCTGTTGGCTTAACAGGTCCACTTCCGCCTTGCCGAACCGCAGCCAGATCTGAGCCACCAGATCGGGACTGAGACGCCACTCGTCCGGCGAGGGCCTCCCCGACATAATGTCCGCCTCCTATGTTCAACACGCCAGGGATGTACTCGCCTCTGATCGAGAGCAGGTGAGTGCGCACCACAGGAGCAGCCGCCTGGCCAAACTCCAGTAGCTGCGCTTGAGCGCACCTCGCCCTGGCGGTTTATGTAGGCCGCCGCGGCCCTGTTGTCGGTGCGGACCAACACATGCTGGTCCCGCAGCAGACGAGAAAATGACAGATCACCTTCCACACCGTGAGAAGCTCCAGCTGCTTATGTGGAGAAGTCTGCGGCCCTGCCACAGACCGCCCACCACCTGAGAGCGGCATGTCCCGCCCCAGCCCGCCAGGAAGGCGCCTGTGAAGACCGAGATGTGGGACGTGACTCCTGCCCAGGGGACCCCGACCGAGAGAGAGGGGTCCCGCCAGTAGGCCAGATCCGGGGCCACAGACCGGGAACGGAGACGCGGCGCCGCTCTCTGCGCCACCGGGTCTACACGCAGGCGGATGAACCACCGCTGCAGCCTCCTCATGTGGAGAAGCCCCAGGGGACCACCACGTGAGCCGCCGACATGAGGCCCAGGAGCCTCATGACCGACAGAGCCGCCACCGCCGCTCCCGGACAACATGGCGGAGCAGCTCCATCAGAGCACCCACCCTCTCCTGAGAGAGCCGCCTCTGGAGGGGAGGAGTCCAGTACCACGCCAAGGTAGGTGAGTCTCTGGGAGGGAGGTGGGCACTCTTCTCCCAGTTCACCGCTGAAGCCCAGGTAAGACAAGTGCGCCGACTAGCTGGGCCGCTTTGCACCACTGCCTCGCCCTGGGACGGCGCCAGCAGCAGCAGGTCGCTTCTTTCCAAGTAAAAGGGACCCTGATGCCAGACCGCCGCAGCGGCTCCAGGGTCGCCTCGACGCACTCTGGAAAAGTGCGCGGGCCAGGGAGTAGCCGAAGGGCAGGCGGTTGTATTAGTACTGACGCCCTGGAATGAAAAACGCAGAAACTTCCTGTGTCCGGGAATGACGGGATATGAAAGTACGCTGGCCCTTCAGGTCGATGGAGGAGAGCCAATCCCCTGGCGCACACTCCAACACCTGCTTCACTGTTTACATGCTAAAAGGTCTCACCATAATCGCTTCTGTTGAACAGTGACAGATCCAGGATGGACCTCACACCGCCTGCCTTCTTCCTGACCAGGAAGTAGCGGGAGTAAAACCCCTGATCCTCCTGCCTGGGAGGAACCCTGAAATGGCCTGTTTTTTCCAGGAGCTCCTGGAGCTCCGCTTGGAGAGCGGTGTACTGAGCCGGGAATGAGAGCATCGCCTCTACAATCCGGTGAAAGGGGGGCAAACTGCAGCCTGTGACCCCGGGCGGATCAGGCTGTCCGTCCATTTGTCCATCAGGCAGGAAGCAAGCCATTCTGAGTAGCTCTGTGAGTGGTTGGACCTGCTGATGAGGCGCCCTGGCGGCCCTGAAGGGAAGCCACTCTGCTGCCCTTGCCGCCGCCACAATTCGTGGGCAGCAACCTCCTTGTTCCACTGAACAGGAGAGTTAGCACCAGGCAGGGGAAAGGGGAGGCTCGTGGGCCAACACACGCAGCCAGTCAGGGGAGTGCCTCCCTGCGCTGCTTGCATGTGCGAAGTCAATGTGACGGCAAGGCACAGCCACTGGGGAGGCGAAGCGAGTACTCGCTCCACCAGGGCCCTCCAGCCCGCTGCCTGGGGGCAGGGGCACGGGCCACATCGTGAGAGACCTTCACACACAGTCAGAGGGGTCTGTTGGGTGTCCTCCCGGTGTGGCGGGACCACACGAGGCAGCGTGAAGTTGCCTCGTGGGTCCCTTGCCGCACCGCATCCCCGGTGGGGAGGGAGGCAGAGGCAGACACAGTCGCTGGGGCACGAGGTGGGGCAGCCACAACCGTAAGCCTGTAACCATGCCGCTCCCCCGATTTGGGGGGGGGGGGGGCAGGGATAGGCAACAGAGGAATAGTCTGCCTGCGACATCGGAGCCAAGCTGCATGAAGGCCACACGGCCAGCTGCAGCCGGTCCACACAGTGTGACGGCAGCCGCTGACTTCGTTAAGACAGTGGCGGGCCGAGGAGGAAATATCTGCTTGTGGCATTGGAGCCAGACTGCATGAAAGCCATCTGGCCATCTGCAGCCTGTCTGTGTTATGCCACTACCCTGGTGAGGGGCTCATCGCCATGCTGCTCGACCGGCAAGGGAAGAGGGCAGGGGGGCCTACGTGTGGGCTCAGGCCAGCCACCTGACCATGTCAGGGAGGGGGGCAAGAGGAGGGAGGATGTGCAGCGTTGCAGCAAGCCCAGGCTGCTTGTTAGCCGTTTGGCTAACACACAGCTGGCTCACACAATGTGTGGGAGTGAGAGACAGCAGCTTCTTCATAATGTCAAGAGCAGCTGTCTGTAATGTGCAACACTAGGTCATGCAATTGACAAAAACACAATTCTCCCCAACGTTACTATCGCCTGCCGTGGGTAACGTGGTTGGCACACACTTGATGGCGTACAGGGCGCATGTACAGTGCCCAACACAGCCTGTCACACACCTCTGGATGCAGGAAGAGGGACTGCGGCGGTGATGCCGTGGTCACGCACAAGCCCGCAGCCGTGCTCTGCCGGGAGGGGACGTGCGTAATGTGTGGAGCAGCCGATAGGATAACACTGCACGCAGGGGGTGTGTAGTGCTATCCTGCCTGCATGAAGCGTAATGACTGCTTCGAGGGCTCATTCGACACAGTCTGGCTTCTGTGAACCAAGGGAAGCACCTGGAAGCACAGAAGGACCGTGCCATTGATGCCGTGAATATGCACTTGCTCGCCGTCGGGCACTGCCGGGGGAACGTGCATAATGTCAACAGCATCACACACTGCCTGGCAGATTTCTTCGTGAGAAAATATCTGTACAGAGTGTGTATATGTTGTGTCCACACGAAGCTTAATGTCCGCTGTCGTGGCTAATACCGTTCTGCGGGGAGGGGTGTGTGAAGGGACCTCTGATTGTAAACAGAGTGTGCTGCTTGTTGCTTGAGCTTCAAGCTACACATTAGCCACGTGGCTAACGGCAGCTGGCTCACACAGTGTGCGAAATGAGTGCTTGGTGTGGCTGGTTCGACTGAGACCGGCACAACAGCATTTGTTCAACAACTTCCACAAAGGGCAACAAGATTCCACACAGCTTTTCTCGACCCATAGCTTACCAGTGATTCGCTCTGGCCGACGCAGGGTCGGCCAGCAGCAATAAAACCGGTGGCTAGATGTCATTAGCCGCAGCTAATGTGGAGCAACGTGAGCACACGGGATCGCTCTGGTCGGCTGATCCAGGCAGACCGCATGTGAGCCGCTACGCTTAGCATCGCTCGTTAGCATAACATGCCTCGCCGCTGCAAGCTAGTAGCGCCGAGGCCGAGCGCCATCGGAGGTCTGAACAGGAAGCGAGGAGCCGCCGGAGACCCGTGGAATGGCAAGAGCGAGCAATCCACCTCCGCCAACAGCAGATCGAGGGCTTCGTCCAGAGAGCTGGTGGACCGCCACACCTCCTCGTACTGAACGGCAAGCTATTCGCCCGCCGCCACTCTTCGGGGAAAAAGGCTAAGAACGGGCAGTGCGACACGAAGTGAGCGCCGGCCGGCGTGCTCCAGTCCGGGCACGCCGCAGCGGGGACCGATGTAGCCCGTGCTTCGCCCGCTCTGACCGGCTTGCTGGAAGACATCGCTCTAGTTTTCCGGCTGGAAAATCTTGCTCTTTAGACAAATCTTCTGCTCTTTAGACAGCTCAGTGCTGAAGAAAAATGGGAGTCGAAGGCAAGGTCTCACCGCTGTATATATACAAGGTGCGGATCGTAGAGAGGCCCACGCTGTGGGTGGGCGAGACTAAAATTCTCAGTGCCGCGCAGGCGCTCGGAAGGGGTATACCCAATAGCGATAGCCTTAGAGGGCGAAGCCTATACGAAATAGAATCTGAAGTTGTATGTTGAAAGTTTCACTTGTAGAAAATATTCACACACACTGATGTTCTGAATATGAAGTTGCAGAAAAAATATGCACACGTGTAGATTGATGTTCACATAAAGACAATGACAGTTGCAAACTTGTATTTTTTTTTTTTACTTGAGTCCGTTTTCCAGTACAACCACAACTCTGTGATTACAACCTCTCGAATCGGTCTCTGCAACTTCACAAATGTGCTTTCTCCCGTTTCCTGTGACGAATCTGCGCGCATGGAATTTTGCAACTTTCCTAGCGATACATGTGGTGCAAAATTAACTTGCACTTGTAGCTGGGACGGGAGAGGGAGGGGAGAGGGAGGGGGAGCAGGGGATGAACCAATGAGAAATCAGAATACAAAGCGCTCTTTTCTGTTCTCCATGTCGGCCGAGATCGGCAATGGCACACCAAGCCAGGGTAAGTTTCTTTTAAATACATGTTTGGTAGGTTAGTACTGTGATTAAACGCTAAATAAATGCCACTAACACCTCACATTCCTTTTAACCTGCAATACCGTTAGTAGGTAAATGAGAGTGACTGCGCACTTTGGCTAACGTTAGCTTTGTTAGTTAACTGTTATATCGTAATATTAACGTTAGCATAAAAACTGAACAGTAACGTTATTCAGATGCAGTCGAGATTTCAGCTTTATTACGGAAGGATCTCCTTTCATGGTACGTTAGCTAAAGTTAAGACTTAATGTTACCAAAAAGTTATTTTACTTAACTTAGTTTGCTAGCTAAGGTCAAGGCTAACTCACTTAGCACTGGGTCTAACGTTAGTGATTACGCTTACGCCTGTTCTGTACCTTGTCTCCGACACCGAAGCTAACATAATTCATTGTCAGCAGGTCCCCTATTTACAGTAAATAATGCTAACGTTAATTCTAATGTTACCAGAAGCCAGTAGAAGTGGATTAAGGTTTTAATTAATAACATGCATAAGATGCATAATTACACGTCACTCTTGACACCCATGACATATGGTTGTCTATCCCATAATGTTACAGACATTGTTGTAACACTTATTTTTCTCATCTAGGAAATGCTGCTCAGTCATTTACTGGACAGGCTCTACAACAGACTGTCAAGTTGCCTTGAACGTGCCCCTCTGGACCTAGATTACCTAGAGTTTGTATGTTCACAGGAGCTGGTTGTACTCAGCGCACTATCAAGCCAGCTTGAGATCCCTGAAGCAGTCTACAATGCTATTACTGAGGTGCATCGCTTAGTCTCTGGGCGAAATGAAAAGGAAACATGTATAACAGTTTACCTGGAAAAAGGGGATCGTGGGCGCCCCAAAGTTATAATATGCAAGGAATATGTGTCTGAGCTTCTTAACATGGGCCTATCTGTTAAGTGCATTGCCAAGCTCGTAGGGGTTTCTAGGTGGACACTGCAAAGACGCATGAATGATTGGGGTTTGTACGTGAGGGATCTGTACAGTGACTTAACTGATGATGAACTTGACATTCTGGTATCAGCCATCCACTCCAGCAACCCAAATGCTGGGTACCGAATGATGTTGGGACTTCTACGAGCACAGGGACATCGAGTACAGTGGCAGAGGATTCGTGCATCAATGCACAGAGTTGACACTGTAGGGATTGTGTCAAGAATGTCACAGTTGCGGTGTGTGGTTTGCAGGACATACTCTGTCCCAGGTCCCAAGTCGCTGATCATATTGACACAAACCACAAACCAACTTATAAGGTTGGTTGTGTTAGTCAAATAGAAAACTATTGCAGGACTTCTCCACAATGTATTAAAATAGGTGATATGATTATGCCTATTTTCTTCCCCCATGTCAATTTAGGTACAATGTGGTGATATTCGGAGGAATTGATGGCTTCTCAAGGAAGGTAGTGATAATCACTGATAATAATAGTAAATGAAAGCCCTTTTTACAGCATATCTTTTTATCATTTTAATATGACACCCAATGAATGCAGTTAAAAGTTTAAGTCATTAGTGTCGTGTTTTTGTTTACCTAAATCAAACTTATAACATAAAAATGCGTGTGGTTCAGGTTTAGATGGGGAGTTTTCTGTATAATTCCCACAGATAATGTATCTCAGTGTTGCCAATAACAAGGCCTCCACTACCCTTGCCTTCTTCAATAAAGCTGTTGAAAAGCATGGCTTACCACAAAGGTAAATGCTGTACATTTAAATTGATGTATGTTTAACTAGAACACACCTCACCTATTAACTTAACATTGTGATTTAAGTTATGTCAAATATTTAAAAAAATGCAGTGTTCTGTTCTGGCACATTCACTTTTCAAGGGTTCGGGGAGACCATGGGGTGGAAAATGTTGATGTGGCCCGCCTTATGTTCTCCATCCGAGGAACTGAGAGGAACAGCTTCATTGCAGGGAAAAGTGTGCATAATCAGAGGTAACCATGAAAACACAAATACATGCATACATACTTACATACTTGTGTGTGTGTGTGTGTGTGTGTATATATATATATATGTGTGTGTGTGTGTGTGTTTACTCTCCCAACATGAGTACAGTATTTTCCTTTTCAGCTAGTCTTGTATTGATGATAGAGAAGTATTATATTGCAAGCAGTAGTCTTTGATTTTTTATTGCTGTCATGGCTTTTATTGGTATTCTACAGTAATTATTCAGTTGGCTAATGGTTACTTTACTTGTTTGTGGTATTCTGGCAAGTATTCTAAATTCTGAATTAATAATTAATTAACTAGAATTGTAATTGTAAATTACATGTGTTTAACAGAATCGAACGTCTCTGGCGAGATGTCTTCAGAGCGGTCACTTGCCTCTTCTACAATGTGCTGCACCAACTGGAGGAGGATGGTCTCCTTGATCTGTCCAGTAGTCTTCACCTCTTCTGCTGCCATTACATCTTTATTCCCCGCCTGCAAGCCCAGCTTGATGTTTTCACAGATGGCTGGGACAATCATCCCCTTTCAACTGAGAGAAATCTCACTCCCAACCAACTGTGGCACATGGGACAACTACACAACTCTGAAGAGTACAATGACGAGGTATGTAATTGTCAAATATGCTCAGCAGAGAATGGAGTGACGCAGGAGAAATGATTACTACTTAATTTACAGGATTTGCACATCCCTCTGATTGACTGGGAGAGTAGTGGCCTTATACCCTCTGATCCCAACTGTGGTGTACATGTTCCTGAGTGCGATTACCCACTGAGGCCTGAGGACCTGGCTGGACTTCGTGCTGCTGTAGACCCAATGGGACCCTCGACATGCATGGGAGTTGACAGATACTTAGCTGCACTAGAGTATATGAACAGCATTGGCTATGTGTAGGCTTATCTCTATGAAATCTCTGCTTCTCATATCCCACAGAAAAAAAACAAACCTATACAAATGATGTGTTAGCTGGATGGGTGAGTTCATGAGCAAGGACTGAAGACTATAAAGTAAACTTATTACTGCAGTGTGATTGAATTTTGTGTGATAGCTGAAAATAAAACATTTATTCCCATTCTTTATCTAGTCTTTTCTTACATACATTTAAAGCTTACAATTACACTAAAAGATATGCTTTTTCACTGCTTGCACATGGTTAAGTATGATTATAGGCTACAGCCACAGCCCTTCTGATTCCTGACCTGTTTTCATCAGTCCAAACTATAAATTTGGTGTTTTTATGATGAAGTTATGCGGTATAGTTGGTCAGAATGGTAAATATACTTGAAGTGAGTGTGTGTGTATATATATATATATATGTATATGACTTTTTGTTTTTCTTGAAACTGACAAAACTTTACCTTCACCAAATCTAGTCTAGTACATCAGTGACAGTGACTCCATTAACAGTCTTTGAGATTTTCAGCTAAGAAAGGAACATAGCAGTCCAGGGAAAGCACAGAACATGGCCAAGAGAGGACTGTAATCTCTCCTTGACAGCAACTTTCAGCCAGCATGCATTTTTATACTTCAAGCTTATTCTATTTTTTTTTCCTTTTAAAAAAGGACAAGCACAGTCGTTTCTTTTTTTTTTTTAAATTATCTAGTTGTGTTTTTAGTATCCCTTATGGGCTTAGAGGCTGTAAACATTTAATACGTGAATCAATGTACAGATTCAATTTAAAGGAAACCAGAAAATTAAGAGATCTCATGAATTCAGAACTTGAACACAAAAAAGGCTGCCATCTACCTACTATTTGTCACAAACTACACACTTTCTAAACATGCATGGGTGATGTGCAGTGTGCCCTAACAATGGTATGCAGCAGAACTCAGTCTTCACATTAGTCCAAATCCACAATCATTGGTTGCAATGCAGCCTTCCAGATGATCACGGAACTGTTCATAACTGGTGTAGTGACCAGGCAAGCGCAGGATGTGGAAACAGGTAGATGATCTTGGATGGTCGGCCTGCACTACTTCCACTTGCATGTCCTGCATGGGCAGCTCCCAGCCCACCCAGAATTTTACCAACTGCTTCAGTTTGTCTTGAGTCACTGGAATGGAGGTCAATAATTACACACCGATGGAAGAGAGGAGAACAAATGTTAATGAAATTGTGATTTTAAGACTCAGTTTGCAATACAGATGCAATGTACACTTTCTTCAATAGCTAAATCTTGTACCAACAGAAACTATTTGGCTTGTGAAGTCAGGGTATTTGGAATTAGGATACATAAATGTAAACATGGAGTCAGAGGTTTGGACACACCTGATTGAATCTAGTTTTTATTTATTTTAAAGACAAATCCCTCTGGTTAAATGTTTCAAATTAGTTTTGTTCAAAAGTTAAATTAATGCCTATGTATTAATTTCTTTCTAAAGCCTTTGGCTGTGTCCGAAATCACTGAATACTCACTATATAGTGGACTGTATCGTGAGCTCGCCATTTTTTAGTTCTGTCCGAATGTGTAGTGATAATTATTATGCCCTATAAATTTCACTCAATGTATCCCAGAATGCATTTTGAAACTAACCAAGCCATATCACAATCAATTTCATTTAAACACTTTTTTGGTCACTTTATAATATTGCATGTTATTTCATAGTTTTTTAAAGTCTTCACTATTATTATAAATATATTATTACTTTCAACATGTTCTATAATGAACATGGATCCTCACAGGAGAGCACAATAACAATATACCTGTCTCCACGAACTGCCGGAGGTAGCCAGCAATTCTGCATTGGTTTGCAACAGGGCATTCATCGTCATCCTCCTTTTCCCCTTCTACAGGCCAGATGATGTTGTCTAGAACCATCTAAGCGTAATATTTAAAGAATATGATTGAACTGAAAACACTATAAAAGCAAAATAGATTTTAATGGATGCTTTGCCGATTTTAAGCCACCATTAGTCATGTTTGTGGGCAATGTGTTCAGATGGAATAGGATACCTGAGCAGTGCATTCAGCCATTGATTGACGTGGAAAAACCACTGGTACTACATCTGGCCTGGCCTCCAACAGTGGTAATAACATGGAGTCTTGCAATCCCTGCCTCAGCTGTTTTATTTGTTGCGAGGTTCGCCCGAACACCTACATATATTATAGATATTAGAGAGAGTTGTTAATTCTTTCAAGGTGTAAGGATATACAAAAATATAGAAGCACGTATTTGTAAAACATTCCAGATGTGCATATGAACCTAGGGTGGCTTAAAAATCATAATTAGTTAGTAAAATATTGTACATTTCAGAAACACATATTTAACAGTTCAGCAGTTGATGAATGTAAATCCTACCAAAACAGAGCAATCCCTTTCCTAATGTGTTTATAAAGTATTGGTTGTTTGAGCTTACCGCATGCTGAAGAAGACTTTGTAAAAGCCAGACACGGTTGCTTGCTGTCAATACAGGAAGGTCCCAAGAGAATGCCAACTGGTTAACAGCGGCCCTCTGATCCTCTGTCAGCTCACTGTCTCTTTTCTTCTCATTGTCTGCCTTCTTAGAATCCTCAGCTACAGTAAGCTTAATGGATAAGTTTCAGACAAGGTATATAAATTTTTTGACATGCTTTTGTGTATTCATGTGGCATCCATACTTTACACTGGCTCCAAACCTACCAGATGTATTGTTTCCCGGATGTCAATATCTGCCACATCTTCCAGCACTATGGTCGCTGTCTCCACGGATCCACCTAGCAACACATGCAGGATTGCTGGGCTGACACCTGTCAGTGGAGGACCAGCATGGAGAAAGGAGTGTCCTATCATCCTCCCTGCCATCTTGAACAAGTCACTTTGGACAAGCACTTGGGAGGTGGAAGGAATTAGGTGATCAGCTTGGCCCTCAAAAAGCATTGTACCGGTTCTATTTCCTGCATGAAGAAAGACAAAAGTAAAGGACAGTTTGAAGACAGTCTTATTTGCTTTGTCATTTTTGTCCTGTCACTGTTTCACATGGCATCCAATGCAAACAAACTGTTATGGCAGGGGACCACTGCCTCAGCCCACCCTAGTATTTGTCCAATTTTTTCCTGCCACGGTGTTCTTGGGAGACTTTCCTTTGCTATTCTTGAACTATATCATTTTTTTCATCACTTTTTGATCTATTATAGGTCATTCTCTATAAAGTCCTGTGAGACATGCTTGTCATAAAAGGCTACATAAACAAATAAACTATTGTCATAAACAAAGACTTGCCAAAGTCTGTGATGAATCCATTCTGCAACTTGTGCATCACCAGGCTGAAGAAATGGCGGTTCACACCCTCTCCAACTGCTACATCACCTAAAAAGCAAAGGAGAAAATGATTTATATATATAAAAACAACAATAAAAAGGGCTCTCAAAGGACTATCAACATAGGACAACTATGTGTTTGTAGTTTTAACCAACATGATACAAACACTTGAGAATATGGTCATGGAAAGTTAAATTTTAGTATCCTTTTTTTTTTATTACTTGGCAACTGAAGTTGCTACATAGTATATCAGGTGAAACATATTTGTTGAAATAAGTTACTTTCCAATCTGCATTGGAGTGGTCTGGCCCAATCTACTTTATGGACTTTGTAAAAGCTGATTAGTCTTCCCTCCTGATCCTCAATGTCCTCTCTCATGTCAATTCTCACTTTCAGTGTTGGCTCATCTTCTTTTTGCTGTAGCAAATACCTTCTGTAAAGGATTGCTGCCCTTTCTGGTACTTCAACCCGCTTCCATGCTGAAAAATATTTCAGAATTGTGTTTCTACAAGGGTATAATACTCTAGAGGGAGTGTTCATTCACATATGTTGTTTGAAAAAAGTAAGAAGAAAATGCCTAGACAAATAAAAACACACCGTCAGCTATTGCAGATATTAGTCCTGATGGTATGGTTTGTGATGCGTCATGTGGTGAGGAGTCATATCCGGATGGGCTGGCAAGGCTGCTTCCAGTGACACTACTTGTGGAAACCTCTGGTGCTGGAGTACTTTCTTCAGAGGTAGATGCCATTTTGGAATTCATCAGAGGAAAGCTAGATGACAAAATACAGTAATTTAAGTTTTAAAAAAAACATTTTAAATGCATTTGAGGCATATAATCATAAATAACATGAAGCTAAAATGAAGAGTAATAAAACCAAGTCACTGCAGTATTTTCTCAAACTGCAATTAATGCAAAGCACACCTAAAGTCTGCATTTAATGGAAACTTGTAAATTACACAGAAAGTTGTTGATTTCAGTCTATGATGCTATTCTCAAGGCCAAGATTTTAGTAGGACCACAGTGCAGTATTCTGTAATGTTGAAGCTACTTAAAACCAGAAAAGAGTTGTGTTCAGGGACTTTCCGATGGTTTGTATTAGTGGTAAGGACCTTGTTTCATTTGTTATTGTGTAATATTAAGGTTCAATTAATGCTGATACTTCATGTTGAAAATACCTTTCCCCACATGAACTTGCATGGAGGGGCATCACCTCAGCCTCAATCTCCACATATTGGGCAGGAATCCTGGGGAGTCAGAGTGAGGCTCAGGATAACACTACATCAACCAGGCTTACAAGACACAACATTGGATACCTGAATATTGCAAGAACACATGGGGCATGCCTGCAACACAAAGGCAGGTTTTTTTCACCTGTTACATAGTAGTACCTGTAGGCTATATGAACTGGTCCTGAGTTAATTAACTGGATCATTTAACTATAGGATAATGATTTGATTGACTTATTTAAATGTAAAAACACATACAAGGTTGTTTGGAGAATCACATTACCTCTGTTACAATGAGGTATATGTTTCAATAACTTTAAAATAGATTCTACTTGATTTTTTACACAGCACTCTGTAGTTTTTACCTGTTGGAGGGCCGCATACCAGTTTGTAGAGAAAAAGAAAAAGACCAGCTTCATAAAAATGGAGATCAGCCGTATGATGCCTGCAAGGGTGACTGCAGCTACCGTGATCTATCTATTGGCTATCCGGGCAGATAACTTTTTGATAAATTTAAATGACATTTTAATCTGAATAATTGCTTACCATACAAATAACATCTGGTTCCTGGTCCTTCTCATCTTCTGCAACAGGTTCAAAATTCTCCACAAGGAATGGGGGAAAAAACAATCATTATCATTTTTAAACAAATATGTAATTACTACAGTACTATAATAGTCAGAACACAACCAAAAAACATTTTAAAGTTAATAGATAATAAGCGTCAAATAACACAGGGAATTTACTGTTCTTTGCCACAGCATTGAATCTGATCACTTACATTATCTTCACACTGACAGGATTCAATGTGCAAAGTCAGCAACTTAAGAGGAACTGATGTGCCACAGGTCATGCAGTCATTTTTTGGCATATTCTGAAACTCAGGTGCATCATATGGCAAGGGGGGTCGTGTCAATCTTTTCTTGAAGGGGGACAATATAGAAGATGTTCTTTCCATTGTTTGAGGAGGACTTCAATATTTTTGCTGTGTAGCCTTGGGAACCATGGGCCAGTGGAGTGATCTTCCTTTGTCCACTGCCTCCTTTGAAAGAAAAAAGAATTTATTAAAAAAAAAGGTAATAATGGAACGTCAGTATTCTTTCGGAAGTTTTAAAACATGAAGTACTGACCATGTCCTGTGTAAATTAGTGTAAAGCTAAGTGTTAGCTAGTGTGGTGTTATAATCTCACCTGTGGCTTTGTGTAAAAGCCAACCACCACGCAACTGTCGCAATTTGGGGTATTCCTCAAGAAGTAATCCGGTTATCTAAAGAAGAAAAGACATGATTTTAGTTACAATGTGTAATGATACCAAGGTCCATACACACTTGTGCTGAGAGTTACAGTATGCATAGAATGGATATAAGAAACATAGGAAAAAATAACCAATTACTGTTTGCATCACTTGCCCTGTACTTACTTTGATTTTCTCAGAGAACTTAATGTTTTCACTTAGGTTGGGCTACTTTATTACTTATTCAGAGGCCAATATATTCTGCAGGCTGGCTGGTTGTTGTGGGCAATGTCAAGCACTGCCCGACACTGACATTCCATCAGATTACCAAAGACAAAATACAGTATTAATTACTAAGATAACTTAATGTTTTCTTTTTATTACAAACTTTATTTGTACATCTAAGTTGTCAATTTTTATCCAAAAACAGTTCTTCTGAGCCTGCCTCAGAGAATTCCAAACATCTACGTGTTTCTATACATTAGATTAACACGTTTCTATACATTAGATTATTATACATGTTAAGTCAAAAAACATTTCTGTTACAATCTAAGCTCAACTCAACACGTGTTCAAAAACCTTCCAGAGGCTTAACCTCGAAAACTGCACATCCACAATGGTTCAAAAATACAAATTACATTATAGTCATTTATATTCATATGTAAATATAAACGTAATTTAAAAAAAATGTTCACTTACATCTGTATCTTAAATCTGTCACATGTACCACGTAACCACTATTCATTCACTCCGACCCCCACAATGGTCTCTTTTATTGTTTTCACACTGATAACTATAGTGTCATGCTTTAAAAAAATGGTGTACCTCTGTGTGATCAGCATCATCTGCGAGACGTACAGTTCTCCTTCCTAAACCTGCTTGCAAGAGCATAGTTTCATCTTTTGGAGTCCTGTTTGAGTTCTCTGGTTGCAGGCAAAACTGGAGTTCTATGAACTTTGAACATGTTGCTCTTGGAGGATCTGGTGCTTTCCTTTTAAGGCGTGCTCGGCTACCACCATATATTGCTGGAAAAGATCTTGAAACATGGAGAAAAATAATGAGGAAAAAAAATCAGCCAAGTATCCCTTCAAGTGTATGCTATATTTAAAATATTTTTACTGCTTTACCTTGCTGTCAGACAGCACTTTACAACAGGGAACTGAAGCAGTTATCTATGTTTTCTTCAAAGTCTCTAGACTCCTTTGGCAAAAACAGTAATTTTACTTCACAGAACACGGGAGTTGCTGGTCTACCACTGCCTGTATTGGTTACTTTATTTGTATTATTGTGTCATTTTGGTGAATCTGAACTAATCCTTTTAGCTAACTAGCGTAGGTTACCTACATTCAACTAGGGGTAAGCATTGAAGCATTGCTGGTTTCACAATTCGATTACAATTACACTGTTTCACGATTCAATTCGATTTCTCGATGCATCACCTCTAGAGATGGGAATTTCTAGGCACCACATTACAATAATGAGGCTATGATGCGATTGTAAAACAAACAGGATAAAGACGTGTTTTGTCACTTTTTGACTATTTGGTCATTTTAAATCAAGAAGGTACTAATGAAATGCAGATATTTAATGTTACTTCAATGTAACATTACATAGCATTATTATATTACACCATTATTACAGTGTTTTTACTGACCTCTGCAGCTGTTATTTTTTATTTCTAATGGTGTTGTTATTAGTGTAGTCAGATTTGGTTGAACTACGCAATTTACAATCCTCCAGCCAAACCACATAGGACACTGTCATATGAAGAATGAGGAGAGGACGCTAGCTAAGTGCTATTGTGCTGCACAGAGTGCGGGTGAAAATCATTAGCGTGAGTTGCGTACTGAATTTATTGATCATGTGAAAGTTTAGTACCAGCAGTCTTTCATTCAACAACTGCCTGTCTGTGCCGAACAGGGAGAAAACATCTCTGTTGTGTGCACAGCACAGACAGTCTGGTGCTGTACTTATGCATTTCCGAGTTCCGTCATCACTTAAACTCTAGGTAATCGATTATAGACATTTGTGAATCGATTCAGAATCGTACAGTTCCGCATCACGATGCATCTAAAAATCTAATATTTCCCACACACCTAATAGCAAATGCCTCGGTATGTAGAGGGAGCCAGCCAGCTATTTTACTGTGAATTATTATTTATCAGTAAAAATCTTTTTAAATTGTAATGTCTCTATAACTTTCATTAATCCATACTTGCTTCGCTGCAGGACAAACAATGCCCCTTATCTACCTGTGATATAATCAGAACATACTATGTTGTGAGTTACTGCTAAAATAGAGACACTGACATTTGCTAGTTGATAGTGAGTTTTTGATTCAGGGCATAACACTAGACAACAACTGTATGTGTTTAATATTAATGGCTGGTAAAGGTTAGTTTACCTTAATAAGGTAAGAAGCACAGTAAAGCAGGCCTGTTTTCCCAATGTACAAAAGCTTATTTTCTATCTTTGTGAATGAGTCAAATTTAAATGGTCTACACACAAAATCCTGCAATGTGGCTTTAAGCACATATTCCCTTACCTTTGCATCTCCCGCTGAACAGGTTGGCTGACCCCAACAGAACTGCTAGTCCCAGCTTGATGTTCTGTGGGCCTCACTTCAGGAGAACTGCTAACGTTAGGCCTTTCAACATTTGAGTTTTTAAAGTTCTTGATACAGCTGAGAAGACCTCTCACTGCATTTTCTATCTCTGCATCATGTGGTTCCTGACAGGAAATAAATGACGTTAGACATAGCATAGAGACAGTACCAAGCTCAGTAAGACAAAGCTGATCAACAAATGATGATATTCTTGTCATAAATGATATGATATGATATGATCATAAACGTTACACACACACACACACAAATTCATAACGGCGTAACATAAGGGTGGCCATTTAACGGGCTTCTGCCCAAGATTTTCTTTGCAGAGAGCACTGGCGATACAGATCGCCAGCCCAGCTCGGCGTCTCTGAAAGGTTTATCATCACTAACTGAGTAACGTTATAAAACATTTTTAAAGTAAACGTTTTTTTTCTATTTGTGATTTCCTAAAATATAATAACGATAATGATACCAGCACATCAGAGCCAATATGTCAGAACAAGAGCGCATGCAACTGTCGCATCTCGTGTAAAATATTTCAATGGCTGCCTTCGAAAATGCAAAAGCTAACTTACAGGGGCTGTAGCGTGTGAAAATATGACTGATCGTTAGCTAAAGTTACATAACATTTGTAACTGTTAGCACAATCCCAAGTTCAGTGCTAACTTTTCAAGTTTCGAGTTAGCCTTGACCTTAGCTAGCAAACTAAGTTAAGTAAAATAACTTTTTGGTAACATTAAGTCTTAACTTTAGCTAACGTACCATGAAAGGAGATCCTTCCGTAATAAAGCTGAAATCTCGACTGCATCTGAATAACGTTACTGTTCAGTTTTTATGCTAACGTTAATATTACGATATAACAGTTAACTAACAAAGCTAACGTTAGCCAAAGTGCGCAGTCACTTTCATTTACCTACTAACGGTATTGCAGGTTAAAAGGAATGTGAGGTGTTAGTGGCATTTATTTAGCGTTTAATCACAGTACTAACCTACCAAACATGTATTTAAAAGAAACTTACCCTGGCTTGGTGTGCCATTGCCGATCTCGGCCGACATGGAGAACAGAAAAGAGCGCTTTGTATTCTGATTTCTCATTGGTTCATCCCCTGCTCCCCCCTCCCCTCTCCCCCCTCCCCTCTCCCCCGTCCCAGCAACAAGTGCAAGTTAATTTTGCACCACATGTATCGCTAGGAAAGTTGCAAAATTCCATGCGCAAGCAGATTCGATCACAGGAAGCGGGAGAAAGCACATTTGTGAAGTTGCAGAGACCGATTCGAGAGGTTGTAATCACAGAGTTGTGGTTGTACTGGAAAACGGACTCAAGTAAAAAAAAATATACAAGTTTGCAACTGTCATTGTCTTTATGTGAACATCAATCTACACGTGTGCATATTTTTTCTGCAACTTCATATTCAGAACATCAGTGTGTGTGAATATTTTCTACAAGTGAAACTTTCAACATACAACTTCAGATTCTTTCTACAAGCTCTCGTGTTTTTTTTTCTTTCATGTGTGTGAATATTGTGTACAAGTGAAAATTTTAAGATACAAGTACAGATTTTTGTTCTACAAGTTCTCACATCGTATTCTACAAGAGTACACATCAGGTTTACAAGCTCGGGCATTATATACAAGTGAAAATTTTAAGATACAAGTACAGATTTTGGTTCTACAAGTTCACACATCGTATTCTACAAGAGTACACATCAGGTTTACAAGCTCTTTCATTTTGCACCATATTTACCTTCATAGTCTTTTACACTGTCCTGTGTACGTACATTGAGAGCAACATACAATCCAAAGTCAAATTCCTGGTATGTAACCATACCTGGGCATTAAAGCTGATTTGAATTCTGATACAATGATTACAACTTAAATGACTATATATTTTTAATACATTCAATTTATTATATGTCCACCTATTTAAACTTGTTTATATGCTGCTCAGTAGAGTGTATTGTTGCCAAATCAAAATGCATTGACTTGTATATGTAATGACTTGAATTTTATCATCTTTATACCACATTCCCTCTAGCCATTTACAGAAGTAAATAGAGAGTGCACACTAATCATAAGAACCAGTTAACATGTCAATACAAGACAGATCATAGAACTCCAGGAAAAAAGTGCATACCTCCACCACCTCCCCCTCCACAGAGATAAAGCTGTGACTCCCACTGCATTCACTGAGGTGTGTTATTTCAGAGTGTGGAAATAACAGTGCCTCTGCTTGTGAATAATGTTCGTCAGGGACACTGATGCGTGAACTGTTAAAAAACATTGTTCCCTTCCCTATATTTAAATTATATGGAGGTGATTGTCCCCTCAAAGTGTGGCCCCTAATAATGTAACTGTTTCCCTGACAGACATGATTTTTAAACTCCTCGTAGAGGGTTATTTTTGCTGTTGAGTGGCCATCTGAAATTATTGCCAGTTGATTAAGCTTGACATTTGCGGCCCGGACAGTGTTGTCACCAAAGTGCCAGGCCACCACCTTTGGTTGATCAATCACTTTCACAACACAAATGTGGAGGGGTGGTGGCTTGAAATAGGGGCTATCTGGTTTGGTATTCAGGAGCTTTGTCAGAGCCATTCTGAAATGAGAAAAAAACATACACAGACAGTTGCTATTGTTAGTTTCACGGAAACAAATTCAAATGGGATGAGAAATGATACTCTATCTAGATAAATATCTAACAACAGAATGCAGAGCGCCTACAGCCAGTTGGTGGCGGTAATGCACCTCTAAGCTGGTTTGCGAACCGACCGCCAATGAACACTAAAGAAGAAGAAACGAGTGAGTTATAAAGCAGAATAGATTTTTCTTTAACATATATCTGCATATTTTTCTTTGTCTCGCTCGCTCTCTCTATTTATGTATTTATTTATTTAAATAGGTCTGCTCTGGCTCTACCACGTGTTCATGGTTAAGCTACTTCCTTCCGCTTATATCGGAAAGAGGAAACCAAGTCGATATGGGGATGGGACCTATGGGAGTAACGTGCTCAGCCAGCTCGGGATCGCTGTGCCAGCATGATTCGGATTCGTTTCTCCAAAATGAGAAGGTGACCTTTGGTATGTTTGATTTAACGTAATAACAAATCGTCTCTTGTATACATATATATATGTTTTTTTACCAGTGTGGAGGATAAACCTGAAATGAGGTTTCTACCAATTCCACCGTGAATGCCGCTAACGCTAGCATATGTAGGCAAGCTAACGTTACGAGTCAATATTTATGGCTAATTTAGGTAACGTTAGCTAGCATACAGCCGTTAGCAGTAGAAAGCTGTTAGCAGTAAACAGCCGTACAGCTATTAGCTAGCATACAACCCGTTAGTAGTATAACGTTACAGCTGTACAGCCGTTAGCAGTATACAGCCGTTAACTAGCATAGCTAGTACAGCCGTTAACACTGGACAGCCGTTAGCTAGCATACGACACGTTAGTAGTATAACGTTACAACTGTACAACCGTTAGCAGTGGACAGCCGTACAGCCGTTAGCAGTAGATAGCCGTTAGCAGTAGACAGCCGTACTGCCGTTAGCTAGTATACAACCCGTTAGTAGAATAACGTTTCAGCTGTACAGCCGTTAGTTACTGTTAGGTTTATCGGCGGACTTAACTGACTGTTAACTTTGCTCCGATATTCATACAACAAACATATAAATTAATAAACCATATCTGCTGTGTATCACAAAAATATGTATTTCAATAACAAACTTTTTTTTTTAGTACTGTGAATACTTACGTGTTGAATAACAAACTGCTGCCGGGCTGATCAACGTCTAAGCAGGGAGATCTTTCGATTAAATAATAAAAAATAAATAGATTAATGTTGATTAACTTCTATGTACAATTAATTACGATTATTAGTAGAGTTAAATAAAATTTTCACCGGAAAGTGTTAATATATTATTAAATTATTTAAAATCAAACTCAAAGCCGGGTCTGCCGAAGTTACAGGTGAAGTTGATCTTAACCAAACTGCCGTTGGAGAAGGTGATCTCGAGCTCTATCTGTTGATGACAGTTGTACTCTGTCTCCTAGGAGACAGAGTACAACTGAGTAAAAAGTACAAAGAGTAAAAATATTTACTTTATTTTTAATATATTTTTAATTTATTTTTTAAGTCATTTAATAGTGATTAATGAACTGTATAAAACGAATAGTTCGTTTGTAATTTATTTGTAGCTTTGGCAATATTGTTTTTACATTAATGCCAATAAAGCTAGATTGAATTGAATTGAGACTAGCTGGTGTCCTCTGAGGCAGCTGATGCTGAGCTGACCGCTCAACACTTGCTATAATTCAAGGACTCACTGTGTGTAACATTAAGCTTTGGAGCTCATTTGGAACACAGTAAACATGGAATTGGTGGCATTGTGGTAAATGTACATGGTAAATTATACAACCTTTACAGTCCCCAGATCTTAACCTAAACCCAAATGTGAGATATGTCCTTAAGACCAGATCATAGAATCTGAAGATAAAACTTAAGATCTTTTTAGATGTGTCTGTGACTGTTTCCATTGCTTTTTGTTATTTCTGGCTATGCTTTTCTTTCTGTTGTACTCAGGTCTTTAAAACACACTTTGTCAATTGATTAAATGGAAATGTCTTACCTCCCATAGATGAGATGTCCTCCTGTTCTTGCTGAGGGCTGAACCCCTGCTTCAGTAAAGAACCGCTGGACACCAGGTGCAGTAGGGTTTCATGCAATTTTATAAAGCTGTAATGCTTTGGCAAATAACTCTTGTTTTGGTCTGTTCAGGTTAGGGCTGAACGATTTTGGAAAATCTAATTGCGATTTTTTTTCCCCCCACCAATATTGCATTTGCAATTTAATATGCAATTAATTTTAAAGCTCTAGACCTTCTGTATTATTTAAAAGTAGTAGTGTATAAACCAGTGTATACACAATATTAGATAGTACTCCACTGATCTTTCTTGTGTTATGATGAATTAGGTAGAATTATTATGAGCAATGGTGGAGTAGATATATCAAACTATAATAATATGTGAAAGTAAGTGTGTCATTTTGTGGTAAACACCTCACCAAACATAGAACGTAGCCTAAGAGAGCAGCATTTATCATCAACCTGGACTGAGAAAACAAAATATTGACAGATGGTATATAGGCGTTATAGCAGTCTTATACTGCAGTTTATTTTCAGATCGATTGTATTTGTACAAAGAAACTGTTCAACAGTAGCCTGTAACATTCTGCACCTACTACACGTTACTTAACATTCAGTGTTTTATTGTGAAAAGACAATTGAATGTACCCCAGGAAGAATTGCTAATCAATCTGCTGGTCCTAATGGGAGACTAACAAAATAATTTGCTATTAAAGAAAAGTTACTTCCACCTTCTCACTCCACAGACTTGAGGACATCACTGCAGCCACCAAGATGTAAAAGGGTCGAGCCTGGGTGCAGCGGTGCCTTTGCAAGAAGTTTGGAAAATGACTGGCCAATGGGGAAGACTTCAAGGTCTGTACTTTGCCAACAATAATGTCCATCCATCCATCTTCAACCGCTTATCCGGGGTCGGGTCGCGGGGGCAGCAGCTCCAGCAGGGGACCCCAAACTTCCCTTTCCCGAGCCACATTAGCCAGCTCTGACTGGGGAACCCCGAGGCGTTCCCAGGCCAGCGTGGAGATATAATCTCTCCACCTTGTCCTGGGTCTTCCCCGAGGCCTCCTCCCAGCTGGACGTGCCTGGAACACCTCCCTAGGGAGGCGTCCAGGAGGCATCCTACCAGATGCCCAAACCACCTCAACTGGCTCCTTTCAACGCAGCGAGCAGCTGCTCTACTCTGAGCTCCTCGCGAATGGCCGAACTTCTCACCCTATCTCTAAGGGAGACACCAGCCACCCGCCTGAGGAAACCCATTTCGGCCGCTTGTACCCGCGATCTCGTTCTTTCGGTCATGACCCAGCTTTCATGACCATAGGTGAGGGTAGGAACGAAAATTATGGGACAACAATAATGTAGTGGTTGAAAATGTGCTTGTATTTTCTTTTCCGCATCCAGTTTATGAAAGCTAAAATTGTTATATGGCATTGATGTAATTCTGTGATAGATTTGGCTACATACCGTATCTCACTTTCATTAAGAATATACAGTATCTCTCAAACATCAGCACACCCCTCACCTTTTTGTAAACATGGTTATATCTTTCCATGTGACAATGTAAGTACAGTGTACAGCTTGTATAACAGAACCACACTACCACCACAGTCCCGTTTTACATTCCATAACAGTCCCAGCTTGTTATTGGTGCATGCAAAAAAATGGTCTGATGCTTCATCTGTATTTATTTATTCTTTTGCCAAATCTTCTTTAACTACGGAATACACCATCTGCTTCATGTTTACACTGGCATGTGCAGTGTACCTGGACGGTCAATAGATGTGTTTTCAGTTGTTGTAATGTAGATGGAGAAACTCTGATACACAGCTAAAGCTCTGGTGTGGACGGAGATTGTATTCATTTTAATTCATGTGACTCTGGTGAACTCTATTTAAAATAAATGAAGAACGATGGAAACACAATTGCTGAATGAAGCAGCAAAGACTCAAAAAGGAACTGGAAACGGGCAGTTTCAGTTCTGCTAAATGTCATTAATTATTTTGGCAAGGCAAGGAGTTTGCACCAAACAGGTCCAGAAATGCAAAACTGAATCTGAGGGGTTGCAGTCTGGTTTTATACTTTTCTCCCATGTCCTTTTATGGTATAATCCAGCTCTTAAGCACCTTTTATACTTAATCATTATCTTCACTTGTGACCCATATGTACATAAGACCATGCTAAACTGATTTATAATGTGTTGAACATACGTGAGAACATTCTGTTGTAACAGATGTCAGTTTTCTCCTGCAGGAGTGAATCCACGCTGTGATCGTGAGAGCTCTGGAGTTGACTGTGTATGAGGGAAAACCAGGAATCTTGAAGACCGAAGATGTTCAAGGAAGAGGATGCCCTTTGACTTAACATGCAAAAAACAATACAACAAAGTAACTCACATTTTCTGTCTACTTTGTATTCTGGACCTGTGGCCCATAGTGCGTTGGTGACCTTTTTACCTTGATTGTTAAAGGAATACCATATTTTTATGCAAAGTTTCTCCTAATTGAACAAAATACAGTAAGTTAAAGAAGTTGACCAATTTTTGTAATGTATAGGCTTACTGCTGCTGCATAATTGTCTTTGTCTTTCCCAGACTGCTCTTTGGGGAGCGGGTCAAGGTCTTTCATATCAAAGTGAACAGTTCCACATATGGACAAAAGTGAAATACAACAAACTGCACAAAGTTTGAGGTACTTTGTTGTTGCTGTTTTTTCATTCTTAAAGTAGTATGGTCAGTATGCAGCAAGCTGCAGGCACACTCTTTTTGTATTTTTGTTTTGTTTTTTAAGCGACGTGACCTAAAATTACTTAAATGAATAGTGACTTGGTGAAAATAAAAGGCAAAAGCAATTTTTATAATTTACAGCCTTACTGCTGCTGTGTAATTGTCTTAAATGGGATAAAGTCTTTCACAGACTGCTCCTCTGTTACTGCTGAGATCTACACAAGGTGGATTGCTGTGATCATTACATTTTACATTATAAACATGAGTATAACAAGAATTGAATATCGCATAATCAAAGAACTGTCCGACATTTGTCTCCCACAAAAACAAATGTAAAAGTTGTATAGAAAATGACCCACACCTGTCCCTTGTGCAATATCAAACGTATGCTGAGTGGGTTCCTGCAAAATCAGAAATGTTTGTGTTGTTTTATGCAGTGTCAGTAAAGCATGTGATTTAATCACTTTCATAATGTCAATTTAAAGTCTTAATTAGATACTACATTATAGAAGCCAAGAAAGACTTGCTCCTCCACCTGTTCCCCGTCTAGACGTGAGGCCACCTGTTCTTACGAATGCTAAAATTGTTTTACGAAATAGTTTGAAGTAATTCTGATATACTTGCCTATACATATGTAGTTGTAAATTGTTTAAGAATACATTGTCAGTCTTGTTCTGTATCCTATAGATTCGTACGTGATGTTGATGTCTATTTCTTAGTCAGCATGTTACTGTTCTTGTTGTGTATAATTGTTGAAAATAAAGTGGGGAATGTTGTCGATAACTTTCATTCGTCCTTCACCCTTATTACAGTGGAGATGGGTAACGTTAGCCACGCTAAGCTAAAACGGCATTTAAGTCATCTTGTGCCTAATTTCAGACGATCATAACATATGGAGTGTGGAATTAAGCTACAGATGCTCCGGTTCAACATGAAAAGACAGCCAGTCAATCTAAGGCCCAATCCCAATGTCCACCCTCACAGACTCAGACTTTGCGGCGCGTTTTGAGCCCTTTTTAGACCCTTTTCGTAAGTCCGCATTTCTGCAGACTTTGGCTGAGGGAATTACCCACAGATCAGCTCGGTATGACGTGAAACACGGGGGAAGCCCGGAAGCAAGAGAAAAATCACGGCAAATCCGCCAAAAGGAGAGGAAGAAGAAAACAATAAACAAGCATTGACACAAACGCTGAAATTAATGTTAGAATTTTTCTGAACTTAAGAAGGTGCCTAGAACACATGAAGTCAGAGGAATACACCTTATTAGCCTACACACTTTGTTTATTCAACTATTTATTTTAGTTTTTGCTTAATGATGCTGTTTTGACTAACAATAGTGTAGACCTATATTGACAAATATCTTGACATTTACCTCTCCTCCACTCTGCAGGGCGAGAGCCTGCAGGCAGAAGCATAAAATAAAAAGTGTGCAACGTGTTTTGGCGTTGTCAAGGTAAAGTGATGAAGTGGGAAAGGGCTGTCTCTTTCCCGTTTACAGCATCTTGAGACCCTTGCAGCCTCTTACACTCAGTCACTTTCCAAGTGACATCAGTAAAGTGTGTGAGGGTTTAGGGCTTAGGGGGGGCATTGGGATTGGGCCTAGTTCAGAGTTCGCCTTTGCCCTGTCTGCTGTGAAGTGGCTATGGAAATTAAATACAAGCAAATAATGTATGTGTATTGTAATCTACCTCAGTGTATTGAGGTAGATTGGTGTAGAGCGGCTAATGCTTTTTTTTTGCATCGGGTAATGGGGATCCTAATAAATCAAATCGAACACTCAATGACCATTGTATCACGTACACCTTACTGGTACCTGTGTTCTGACATGGAAAAAATAAACTAGAAGAAAGCAATAAAGATCATAAGTTTGTCTCACCATTGTCAACAACAAATGACCTGATTAATTTTCAGCTGCAACCAGGGTCTGAAAATAACCTTTTGAAATTTCACTTATATCCTGTTTATTATTTCCACAATAAACTTCACGAGGAAGTATTCATAACAGTAAAAGCATCAATACCACACAGTAAAAGTAGTTTGTAGTATACTGCATTACAACCATTACATAAGTATGTAGGTATAATCAGGAAAATGTGCTATAATTATTAAAAGTAAAATGTACTATAATTATTAAAAGTAAAGAGCTCCCCTCTCCTCTTCTCTGTCTCCCTCTGAGTGCAACCTCATCCCATTAATGCATCTTTCAAACTCGACTTCTTCCCTTTCCCGTAGTCGTATGCTTTCTCGTCCCTCTCCTCTCTCCTCCCATCACTTCCTGCAGGTGTTCCTGGAGTCTGGATCTGTGGTTGGGAGTCTACTGCTGCCACCGTGTTCCTTCTCGACACCCTCTGCTGCAATTACAACTACTGTTACCAGTCCTATTGCTATTATTACTGTTATTATTATCATTAACAATTATTATCATTAACAACTATAAATATCTGTACCATTTTTCATTCAGTCTATAGCAACATTACCTTTACTGTCTATACCTCTATGTGTATACTGTGTAGGCTGACTCCCTCTGCTCTCTGCCCTTCCAATAATTAATAATTAACAGAACAAACAGTAAATTTCACTTTTGAGAAGCTGGACATACCCTTTGACGCACTGCATGTCATAAATGTTAACATTGTCTAAACTTTTTGCGTTGACGCTAACATTTCCAACTGTTCTTGAACGTCTCATCGTTCCACTGCATGACGGTTGGTAACAGTCCTGCTTCTGCGCTGTCTGTCGAACTGGTAGGTAATGTAGCAGTTAGCCTCCCTCCTAACTGTTAACATTTTGAACGGTAGAGACACAGGTTTGGTGTTTTAAAGTTACAGTTAGCATTGTTTCTAACCCATACAGACATTAATCAAGAGCCAAAGGGCCAAATACTTCCCCTGTGTAGCGTAATATTATTGGCTAACTAAAATTAG
This sequence comes from Lepomis macrochirus, assembly GCA_024633595.2. Lineage (NCBI taxonomy): Eukaryota > Metazoa > Chordata > Actinopteri > Centrarchiformes > Centrarchidae > Lepomis > Lepomis macrochirus. The sequence continues at coordinate 359,362 of JALXJV020000030.1, read as the reverse complement.
CGACGATGCTAGCGTTAGCATCGTCGCTAATGCTAGCAGTTAGCTAATCTAACTGACAACAGAGAGGCTCGTTTCTAGTTGTCCAGTATGAACAAACTTATTGTCTCACTAACGTTATAACAATTTATTCTGTGACATTTTCAGCTGAATCTTACAGCCAGATGATTTTTTAATGGGCAAAATTTGGCCATTTAACGTTACTCTTAGTTTTGTTTATATGCCTGCTAACGTAGACTAACCATGTTCCGTACACTTTTTGCCTTTCACCGCACGTCAACGGCCATTCCTCTGTTGGTGAGAGCCAGACGAGCATGTTTTTGTGCTCATTCTCTGGGGGAATGCCTATTGGACTGTCTATTCTTTGATTGATGTCTTTTGGACCAATAGTATTTGAGAAAAGTGGGCGAAAGTACCTCCTCCGCCTGTGCTTGGACGCTCACAGACGTTAACGGTGTTCCGTACAAAGTGCCAACGGTGTTCCGTACAGAGCGCATACCTTGATCTCAACTGCCCAAATTGGCTTTAAGCGGATCATTTTTGAGCTTTTTATTTGTTGTAACGGAAGAATATACTATTGAAAGGTGAGTATATTTATTTTTCTTAAAACCTAGGTTAATTAGGCTAACTTTACAGCTTAATAAGCTAGACGACTATGCGAAGGCTTGATTGTGTCGTGATATTAACGTTAATTAAGGCACGTGAGTTAAGCATGAACCATGTGAAACGTTAGTCAAAAACGTTACCACATCTTTCTGAAGAACAAGAAGTAGGGGAAACAATTTGCATTTGTTTAAAAAAATTTAATAATTGAAAGTAACTAATGTGCAAACCATGAACTTAAAAATTAAATGATTAGAATACTAACTTACGTGTGTGTGCGCGTGTGTGAGTGTTGTAACGCGTGTGTGTGTGCATCATTTACAACTATTTACAATTAACACTAACGTTAAACTAATTAAAAATTACAACTAGAAATTGTCAGTATATCAGCAGTAGGATGTGTTCATTTTGTGTGTGCACTATTTAAAACTATTTACATTGTGTGTGTATATGTGTTTATGTGGACAGACAACATTTGTGACAAAGCCACTCTGTGTCTGGCACTTCCTCCACCCCAGCGCACTGAAAGTGGAACCACAGTTGGCAAAGGTCACACAGCACCCATTCATCAACGGCCCCATCTCCTGAGCCAGGTGGGACCACTCTACTGCAGACAGCGCAGTGTTCCCCATCTTCCTCAGTTGGAGGCGGTGCCTGTTTCTTCTGCCTTTTGGCCTCCTGTGCTTGTCTTTTTTCCTCCTTCTTCTTTGCCATATCTTCCCTGCGCTCTCTTCTTTCTTCCTTCTCTTTCTCTTCTGCTTCCTTCTGCTCCAGCAGGTGAACATACTCATCACTGGTGATGACACGGGCTGGCAGCGGAAGGCGACGCCTTACCTTCTCTTTCCTGTCCAAGGCAGGGCTCATGAGGACATTAGCCAGACTTTCTGGTATGACTCCTGCTGCCACCAGGTAATTTTGTGGACTGACCAATTTACAAGTGGGGCAAGGTGTTGGAGTGGTGGAGGGAGTGGCTGATGTCTGTGTGTCAGTAGCAGGTTCACTGGATGGCGTGGCTGAGGGAGTGACTGGAGCGCTGGATTGAGTGCCTGAGGGAGTGGCGGGAGGAATGGATGGCGTGGCTGAGGGAGTGGCGGGAGGAATGGATGGCGTGGCTGAGGGAGTGGCGGGAGGAATGGATGGCGTGGCTGAGGGAGTGGCGGGAGGAATGGATGGTGTGGCTGAGGGAGAGACTGGAGCGCTGGATTGAGTGCCTGAGGGAGTGGCGGGAGGAATGGATGGCGTGGCTGACGGAGTGGCGGGAGGAATGGATGGCGTGGCTGAGGGAGAGACTGGAGCGCGGGATTGAGTGGCTGAGGGAGTGACTGCAGATGGGAGCACTCTCACCACCTAAGAAAGTAAAGCATATTTAAAACTCATTAGCATACCACAAAGAAATGCAAGTAACTTAGAGGATGAATTATCATTGTATTAATGTTAAAATTACCTGGGTTGTGTCCACAGCCCCCCTGGACAGAGGAAAGATGCCTGCCTTATGGAACCCAGCCTTAATATTTTGGGCAGTGACAGCAGTGGGGTAAACATTCTTCAGCAGAGAAGAAAACTGTTTCTTCCCCACCACAAGATCCCCTCGCACTAGACCCATCCTGGAAGCCATGGTGGAGAAAGCGGTCTTGAGGGGATTAAAGACAGAAATATCCAGGGGTTGGAGGATGTGTGTGGTGTGGGCAGGTAGGCAGAGAATTTCAATTTCTTTTTCCCTGCAGTACATGATTACATTTTTTGAGACATGTGTCTCGTGTTGGTCCATGATTAGAATAAGCGGTCTGTCCTCCGGAGCATACTGCACAAAATGCCGGAGCCATTTAAGAAATAGCTCGGAATCCATGTACCCCTTCTCCTGGATCCCATAGAGGGCGTTGGGAGGCCCATCCAGCCTATAGGCATTACTTGGGAGGCAGCCAGGGTAGATGATAAAGGGTGGAATGCTTTCCCCGGCTGCACTCACGCAGCAGTGCACTGTAATGTGCTCCCTGGTGGTCTGCTGCTGCTGGTAGACGTGCTTCCTCCCAGTCTGGCAGAGTACCTTCTCCCTGGACCTCGGCTTGTCCCCAAAGCCAGTTTCGTCACAGTTGAAGACTAGGTGTGGCTTGTCCTCCAAACTGTGGCGAATGAATAAGGCCTCATAAAGGTCAAAGAAACCTGCTATAGCTTCTGGAGTTGCACCGTGAACTCTGGCTCTGTCCAGGGAATCCGCAGTCCGGGAGGTTAGTTCTGGATGGCGAGCCTTAAATCTGGACCACCAGACATCACTTGGCCCCTTCTCCAGATTCACAGTTGTGCTGTCAGCTCTGCCAGCACTTTAACAAGGGATCTGGTGACTGGGAAGCCATGGTCTGCCATCCAAAATATAAATGAAATCAGTGCTTCTTCTTCTGCAGGTGTCAGGGCCGAATTAGGATGAGGGTTGTGTGTGTATTTTTTTCTTTTTGTAGTCCTGCAGGGTGGTGTGTGGAATGCCGTACTTTTTGGACGTCTGCCTCAAGCTTGCTCCTGCTCTCACTTCCTCAACTGCCTTTTCCAGCACCTCTTCTGTGTACTGCTTTTCTTGCCTGACATTTTCTCACTTTCCCTTGTCTTGCTTTTCTTATTTTCCTTTGAAATGAACATACTGTATGTTATGTTACACCTAAAACTTAATAAAAACTTTTATAAACAATCATTTGATGTATGACATTTTATTAACGTTAACGTTAACTGTTAAGTTAAATAATATTATGTGTGAAGATCCTATCATTAACAGAATCATAATTAGTTTTTATGAAATGTTGGCTATGAAATAACATCACAATCAATTCAGTTATAGTTCATTGTTGATTTATAAGAATTTACTATTTTAAATGTTAAAATATTATAAATATAATCATCACTGCACGCAGGCGCATGCAACACGTCTGTGTTGACAGACGTGATGCGTCTCTGCTGCCTGTCAGTGCGAGAGTGGCGCCAAGCGGCCATTGTCCGGAATTGACGTTTAAAAATTCCCATTTCAACGCAGTTATTCAACAAAAGGTAATATATTTATTGACTTGTGATAACATAATAATCATTTCATAAAGACTATAGTACGGTGAGAAGCAATAATCCAGTTGAAATGTGCATTTTCACCGCTGTAGTTTTCTCCCCACCTAAGCTAATATCTGGGCTGCAGCTTGCCCACCCTCCATTTGCAGGCGCAGTGGACGCACCTAGCAAACTTACTGAAATCTCTGTGGAACAAACGGCGGGGGGTTCTCTTTCTTGGTCAGGGATGAAAGAGGGAGAAATGATGATGACACACATATATAGTTTATGTATAACCTGGAAGTATTTATTCAGCGATCGGCGGGAAAAGTTCATCTGTATGGAACATCGTTGTGTACGGAACATGGTTAGTCTACGTTAGTTTGAACCCACTAGCTGTCAGATGCATGCTGACACAGACAATATTAACATATTGTGTCCTTTCTCAGACAAACAGAACATTAAACAGTCCCTGCACTTTGGTTGGTAAGTAGAAATATTTAACTCAAGCTTACATGAGACAACAAGGGACTGTGGATGTTTAGCATCCTTAGCCACTGATAGATGATCTACATCAGTTGTTGTCACAGAGGGGTCATTGAGGGGGGTCCAGAAGGTCCCCAGCAAAAAGGGGAATACTTTATTTTTGTTATAAATCTATCAATAAGTTTAAAAAATCTGAAAGCAGAAATCCCATTAGATGGGGGACCCTGGGAACAAAATCTGGGGGTCAGTGATGTAATTTGTGATAGTTTAGGTGTCCCTGATGTGAAAAAGTTTGAGAACCACTGATCTACATTATATAATGCTTCATTGTATGTACTGTGCTTTAAAAGCTGTCATTGCATATACACAAGTCTGAAGAGTCAATAAGACATTGAAGAAATTACATTCCTGCCTTCTTAACAACAATCACTAGTATCACTAAACTAAGAGACTTAGTTATGTATTTTATTTTCCTGAACATTTCATAGACCTGTTGTCCTCCCTGAAAGTATGTAATGGTGAATGAGCAATAACATTTGTTTTCATAAATTTTCTAACAATGTATCTCTCTCTCTCTCTCTCTCTCTTTCTCTCTGTCTCTCTCTCTCTCTCCTTCCACTTCTCCATCTCTAACTGTGGTCCATCCCGACTCCCTGCTGATTCTGAAGTGAGTGTAAGTTCACACACATGAATCATGATTATGATATTTAATTGGTTTACAGTTTAAAATGGCCTCTTTCTGCTTTATGTCTTACTCCAACAAAGGAACTGCATAACATTAAGACAGTAAAATGTAAAGAGGCATTTCATTTTGTCTTTAAAACGTGATTTTTTTATCCTTATAATCTGTGTCAACAGGAATTATATAAATGGATCACATTCTCATAAAAAATGATCCAGATTTAAATGAGAAGTAAGGAGTAACAGATGAGAAGATTGTTCACATTCTTAAAGACACTGTAATGAACTTAGTGAAATGCTCAGACCTCTAAACCACCTTTTACTTTAATTAATAACTTTAATAGCAACATTGTTTTTCACATACTTTGTGCAGTGTTACCTGTGATTAATGTTTTTATATTTTGTTAATATAAGCAGTCATATCTAGTGACCTTGTACAGTAGAAATTAATTATTTTGCTTTAATAAAAATAGCTTTCTGATTAATCTTTTTTTTTTGTCTTAAAGGTGTCCTGTGATCCAGCATCTCCCCTCTCCTCTCCATAAAAGCTCTATCTGTCCTGTCTCATCTACAAAGCTCTATCTTGTTGTGAGGAAATCTCTATCTTTCTATCCCTCTACATCTATCACGCTCTATCTAAATTGAAAAGCCTTTGTGAACAAGTTTGAAAAAGCCTTTGTGAACAAATTTGAAAAGGCCTTTGTGAAGAAAACAATTTTGTGAGGAAAAAAAACTTGTGTGGAAAAAAATTTTGTGTGGAAACAAACCTTGTGTGGAAAAACCCAGTTTGACCAGAAAAAACTTGTTTGAACAGAAAACACACATCTCTCTCTCTGTCTTTCTATTCAAGTTACCAGTAGTAGTTTCTTTTAAGCATCTGATAATATATTTTAAATTGTCTACTTTTATCACACACATTTGACTGAAAAAATAAAGTAATTTCAAATAGAATCTCATACATTTGCAAATACATAATTTGTTGTTTGTTTGCTTAATTTAAGTTAGCACTGTTTGGGAAACAATACACATAGGAAGTAATTGGAGTGCAAGTCCATATTTACACTAGAAAAGGTCATATAAGACTGCACACAGCCAGTTTTTGTTTACTCAAGTGTAAGTGTAAACATATTATATTTGTTGTCTGATTTACTTAGAATATAGATACCCCCTCGTGTATATAACTGGTTTGTTGTAAAACTTTTCATATTCTGTAATAAATTAAACCCAAACAGATTGTTTGATTGTGGGTTTTGTATATAAACATAAACATATTAGCCTGTTTCCGGAATTGAATTGAGTTTATCACTAAATTTGACATTCATATCTCAATAACTAATAACTCAAATTTACAAACAACATATTGTCTCAGTAAAGAAAAGTCTGAGCATTAATACAGATAACTTAATATTGTCAAGTTTTACCTTAAACATCTTCACAGACTTGACAAGGATTTCTTTGCAAAACAAATTGGCCACTGTTTATAGTCTTTTCCTTTTTTAATCTATTATAAGTGAATAGTTTTGAAATACATAAACCTGAGCTCCTTTCTTTGAATTAATTTTCAATTCTTAGGTGTTTTTGATTACTAAATACATACAGGTTTTATCTCCTGATCCTGCTACATTAACAGTAATCTTTTCTTATTAATATTGTGGTTAATATCTTGATTGTGTACAATAAAAGTAAAGCATTTGTGGTTTTTGAGCACAATAAAAATGCCAAAGAAGAATAAGAGGTCTCAGCCTGCTAACCTGCGCTGGCGTAAGTGGAATGACGTTCACTGTGCAACAACTGAACAAGCAGAAGGTGCCGGTCCAGAGATCAGTGGAGAGGTAAACGTGCGTGCAGCATCTCTTGATGAAAGTGTGACACATCGTGACGCACCGAAGCTTTCCTACGCTGATGTTGTAAAGAAAGGTTGTGTAGCAGGTCCTTCTAATATTCACCAGGTAAACCAGGCAAAGCTCAAAAGTCATGAGCCATGTGTCCCACAGGTGTCTTATGCAGACATGGTAAAGAGAACATTGCAGAGTAATGATCAGTCTGTGGTGGGATCTCACTGTGTAATCGTGGTAGATCAGCAAATACAACATCTCCGTGCATCTCACAGCCAGGCATCTCATATATATGGTACGTCCAGAAATAAGCAGTGCACCTGTAATTCACTAACATTTCTTGCATTCCTTCATGAGAATGAAGCCATGAGAATAGCAGACATGGACCTTGTGTTGAAGAAGGGTAATGCAATGTACAATGAGGTCAGAAAAACAGTTGAATTTGACCATTTGACCACTGATGAGCTCCCTGATATAGTTCATGCACGCAGAGAAATATATCGTGTGGACATGAGACAACTTTCGAGGTACGGCACATTTGGAGCACCTTTACCTGGAGCAGTTGACACTTTCCTGGACCTTGAGGCTGGACTATGCTGCTTGTTGTCAGACGTACAGTACGCATTGCTGCTGATGAGACAGTTGTGTATTGCAGTGTTCAGAACCAGATTGGGCAGATATGGTTTCTTTGATCCCCACTCCAGAACAGCCAAAGGTTTGCCCTTACCCCTGGATTCACGCACTCCTGGTACTGCTGTCATGCTGACATTCCCACGTCTCAGTGACATGATTGACAGGCTCACAAAGTGTCACAAGATATTGGGCACACAGTCCTCCTGTACCTATTAGTTGCAGCCTGTGAAGTTTGACAGTCTAAACACAGTCAGCCTGAATGATGCTATCATAGAGACCGATAGTCAGTCTACACACACTGCTGCTGGATTAACCACCCTGCTGAATGAGTCAAGCCCAAGTGCTTCTAAAATAAACAGTGTTGTTACTGATTCCTCTGAAAACAATTTACATGAAGTATACACTGACATGGAAACTGAACAAGAACCCACAAGAATGTGATGTGATTTCTGTCACATCACATGATGCTCCTCAAAGTGAGTCAAACATAAATGCTCCAAAGATAAACACTGATGTCGCAGGTGTCTCCCATAATATTTTACATGTCTCCACTGAAATGGAAACTGAACAAGAACCATTGAGCCAATTCAGTTTGAAATCTCCCACATCACATGATGCTACTCACAATGAATCCAACTTATCTGTTCCAATAGTAAATACTGTGACCAATGATAATGTTGTTCATGACATCTCCTGTAAACTGACAAAACTTAGTAAACAGGAAAGGCAAAAATACAAGAGGAGACTAATGCTCTCTGAAAAGGTAAAACAAAGAAAGGAGAATCAAAAACGGAAAGAAAAGCAAAGGTATGCCACAGATGGAACATACAAAGCAAAGAAAATATCTTACTCAAAAAGGAATTATTCTAATGAAGAGTTTAAACAAAGAAAACAAGAGTCTGCTACCAACCACTATCGAAGCAATCCTATAGTACAAAAAAAGAAAAAAAATGATATAAAAATTAAATACAGAGAAAAAGTTGACTTCAGGCAGAAACAAAAAGAGCACATGAGAAACTCTTACAGAAACAATCCTGACTTCAGAGAGAGTTACAAGCAGTATTTGAAAAATTGCTACAGAAAAAGTGCAGAATATAAAAAGAAAAAACAGCAGTATATTACAAAACAATACAGAGAAAGTCCCGAATTCAGACGGAGGCAAATGGAATATATTACCAAAGCTTACAGAGAAAATCCTGAATTCAGACAGAGACAGCGATCTTTTATCACTGAGCGATATGCACGTGACCATGCGTTCAGGCTGCGACACAGAGAACTGATGAGACAAAGAATGAGAGACAGGTATAAGAACAATGTTTCATTCAGGAGTTTGCATAACATGAGATGTGCAACCAAAATAAAAAGGAAATACAGATGGATAAATAGACCAGCAAGTGAGAGTGACAACACTTTGATCAAAGAAGCCATATCACTTTTCAGATCACAAATAAAAGCTGGCCCCACTTATGTCTGCACTGTGTGTCATAAAGCGTCCTTTCCAAACCAAGTCCAACCCTGCAAAAGGTCAAACTATGTCAAAAATCCAGATGTGGTTGCAGAATGCCTGACAGGAAATTACGTTCATGTTTGTGATGATAACTGTATAAGTGAACAGTGCAAGGTGCCTGATGAGAGAAAGAGGGAATGGATTTGCTCGACATGTCACAGCCATCTTAGAAACGGAGAGATGCCAAAGCTCGCTGTAGCTAACAACCTGGAGCTTGCTGACATTCCACCTGCGTTGTCTGATCTCAACATACTGGAGAGACATCTCATCGCCAAGTGCATAACGTTTGCCAAAATCATTCCTCTTCCTAAAGGCCGACAGAGAGCCATACATGGTAATGTGATATGTGTCCCGTCTGAGGTACAGGAAACAGTCAATGCTCTGCCCCGACTGAGAAGTGAGTCTCAGGTGATGAGAGTCAAACTGAAGAGACGACTGTCTTACAAAGGTCACCAGCTGTTTCAGACTGTTAACTGGTCTAAACTAGTGCAAGCACTGAAAACTCTGAAAGATATTCACCCTGGCTACACAGACGTGACTATAAGAGATGAGGCTGAATTATATGATCCAACACTTCCTGATCATGATGATGATGATGATGATGATAACATGGAGGAAGACGATTATGATGCCGATGATTTGATGGAAATAGACAAGTGTGAGAGTGATGCACTGTGTGAGGCAGAAAATAAACCTGAAAATGAGCAACAAAACAATGACATGCTGGTTTGTGATGAAAGTCAACCAGAGGAACAGAGAGATGATCCAGAACAGGAAGGTGACATGCCTAATGGTGGTGTTGCTCTTGAATCATGCCTTCAGCCACGTGATGTTTCAGAGGACATTTTATCTTTCAGTGAAGGGATTTATTCTGTGGCACCAGCAGAGGGAAACAGTCCAGTCAGCTTCTTCAAGACCCCGAGACTTGAATCCTTAGCTTTCCCGTGTCAGTTTCCAAACGGCTTGAATACACTGGATGAACAGAGAATTTATAGATTAACACCTAGCAGTTATTTTAAAACAAGGCTTTTTGGTGTTGATGATCGGTTTGCCAGAGACTCAAACTACATGTTCTTTGCTCAGTTTGTGACTGAAATACACTTGGCCACTTCCAGCATGACAATACAGCTACGTAAAGGAAAACCTTTCACCAGAGATGGACGCAAAATAACCTCAGGAATGTTGCAAGACAAACACGAGGTAGAGAGACTGGTTCGAAGTAAATGCGCGTTACGTTTTATGCAACCGATTCGCGGGACGCCAGCATACTGGGAGAAAACCACTAGAGATCTGTTTGCCATGATAAGACAGTTGGGAACTCCTACATTCTTTTGCACATTTTCTGCAGCTGAGATGCGTTGACCTGAGGTGATCGAAGCAATAAAAACTCAGCAAGGTGAGAAGGTTAATTTTGATGAGCTGGACTGGTCCACAAAGTGTGACATCCTGAGAAGCAATCCTGTTACAACGATACGCATGTTTGACAAATGTGTTGAGGCCTTGTACAGAGATGTAATCTTGTCTCCCGCACAGCCGCTTGGCAAAGTTGTTGACTACTTTTACCGATTAGAGTTTCAGCACAGAGGAAGCCCACATATACACTGCTTGTTATGGGTTGAAGGAGCACCTGTGTTTGAGGAAGACAGTGACCAGACTGTGTGTGATTTTGTGTCCAAATACATCACAGCTCAGCTACCTGACCCACATACACAACCTGAACTGTACAAGAAGGTAACTGAAGTGCAAATACACAGCAAAAATCACTCAAGGACGTGTTTCAAAGGTGCCAGCTCTGGATGTCGTTTTGGCTTTCCAAAACCAGTGTCAAACAGAACCATGATAACAAGACCTGTAAGTCATGATGATGATGATGATGATGACGATGATGATAAAGATGATTCACGGCAACTGGAAACAGCAAAGGCAAAACTGGCACCACTGAACCTGCTGCTGAATGAACCTGAAATTGCCTCCCTGAGTTTAGAGCAGCTCCTGGCTCGATGTGATTTAACACTGAGTGAATATGAACGATACCTTCACATGATGACCAAGTCCAGCGCAGTGATAATGAAAGCGTGAACCAAAGGACTGCTGGGTAAGCGGATACAATGCCTACCTTCTGGATGCCTGGGACGCTAACATTGGCGTGCAGTTCATACTCAGTTATTACAGTTTAATACAGTACATCTGCACATACATATGCAAAAGCGAAAACAGTGTGAGTCAGTATTTAAAAGCGCTCATAGAGTCAGTCCAACAGAGACAGTGTCAATGAATGTGATGAAATGAAGGAAATTATGCAAGCCTATTCCAAAAGAGAGGTCAGTGCTCAGGAGTGTGTGACTTCGTGCATGCGGTCTTAACATGAAGAAGTGTTCCACGTGGTGTCGTGTTCATACCGACAGATGATAACCCACTGAGAATGAGTCAGCCCCATGTCATCAGCTTGAGAACTCAGTAGATGAAAGTGTAGATGTGTGGATGGCGTCTTTGACAGACAAATATAAATCCAGACCTGAGACGCCAGAGTTTGAGGAAATGTCTTTGGCTGATTTTGCCTCTACGTGCAGGTTTGTGTATGGAAAACAGACAAAAGGTAAAAATGTTTTGCCCCTGCTGAATGATCTGGGATTTGTTCAGAAGAGAAACAGTGAGAAGCCTGCCATCATCAGATTTCACCGCGCGTCACAGGAGAAACACCCTGAGCATTATTAAAACTGTACGTCCCTCACCGATCAGACCAGGAACTGAAAAGACCAACTTATGAGAGCTTCTACAGTTGTGGCTGGGTTCAGCTACCAGGTTCTGACCATGCTGAGCACGTGCAACACATTGTCAGACGAAACAGAGAAAAATATGAGCAAAACAGTGATGAAATTGAAAAAGCAGTTGAGGAGTTTGAACAGAACAGACAAATTATTGATGAATGCAATCGATCCCACACTGTTGAGACAGATGTATCAGAATCTGAACCAGAAACAAGCATGTGTCTTCTATGCAGTAAGAGACTGGTGTGTAAAGAGAGTCTGTGGCCTTAATCCAGAGCAGTTTTTTTTCTATGTAAACGGTGGAGCTGGAACTGGCAAATCACATCTCATCAAATGCATTTACTCAGAGGCATCTAAGATACTGTGCAAACTGCCCAGGCGCTGTGAGGAGGATGACATATCAAACCCCACCGTCCTGTTAAGTGCTTTCACTGGAACTGCAGCCTTCAATATATCAGGAACAACACTTCACTCTCTGCTCAAGCTGCCACGGAGCCTAAAACCTCCATTTCAAGGACTTGGTAACAAACTAGATGAAGTCAGATGTGAACTTTTAAATGCTGAGATTCTTATCATCGATGAGATTTCCATGGTGTCAAAGCCACTTTTGCATATGTGGATCGCGAGACTGAAACAGATCAAAGACTGTCAGAGACCCTTTGGAGGAATGTCAATCATTGCTGTAGGAGACTTTTATCAGCTGCCACCTGTGTGACAGTCCAAGGCACTCTGTGTGTATGACCCATGTGAGATTGACCTGTGGCAGGAACACTTTCAGATGATCACCTTGACTGAGATTATGCGTCAGAAGGATGATGTTGCCTTTGCAGAGATGTTGAACCGGATCAGAGTGAAAGAAAAGTCACAGCAGTTGTCTGAAGCAGACAGAGGTTTGTTGTCACAGACTGTCACTGACCCAGCACTTTGTCCCACTGACGTCCTGCACATCTTCCCAACTAACAAGGAAGTCCACTCTCACAATGCGAGAATATTAGCTCTGCTCCATTCTCATGTCACCGTCATTGATGCAGATGATTACAAAAAGGATCCACACAGTGGAAGAATGGCTCGACAAGCTGCACCATGTAAAGGAGGAAAAAATGACTTGCCAGATACAGTACATGTTGCTGAAGGTGCTCGTGTCATGCTCACCAGAAACATAGATGTGTCTCAAGGATTAGTGAATGGTTCGTTCTGTACACTAGTCAGGATAATAACCTCTGAGCAAAATAATTTTGTACATGTGAAAATGCTTGGGCTAAAGATGGATGATGAAACAGCTGGAAGGAGTCACCGTAATAAAGCACCAGGAGGTCCAGATAATCTTGTGTACATAGAGAGAGCAGAGGAGAAGCTGAAACAGAAAGGTTTTGTACGCAGACAGTTTCCCATCAGACTTGCCTTTGCTTCTACCATCCATAAGGTTCAAGGTATGACAAGGACATCAGCTGTTGTCTCCTTAAAAAACATTTTTGAACCTGGCATGGCTTACGTCGCTATCAGCAGAGTAACCTCTCTCAGTGGACTGCACATGCTGGATATAGATGAGCGTAAAATATCACGGCAACCCAGAAGTCACTGCAGCCTTACAGACCATGAGACAAGTCAGCTTGGACGACATGATGCCTCTTCTCCACTTCAAACAAGCGCTGAGCAGAGGCGACACGCTGACCGTTGTGCACCATAACACAGAAGGTTTGCCATCTCATGTTAATGACATCAAGAGCCACCATGAACTGTGTCTCGCAGACGTTTTTTGTCTCACTGAAACTCACCTACAAGGCTCCTTTGTTGCAGACAGTCTCAGTCTTCAGGACTTCAACATGTTTAAACGTAACAGACACCTGTCCTACACACGTTTTCCAGAAATGGCCAACAGAGGCGGTGGTGGAGTTGCTGTTTATGTGAAAAACTACATTCAAGTGCATGAGATACAGTATGTAAATAATGTAACTGACCTTGAGTTTGTAGCTCGGAAAGTCGAAGCCCGGTGAGTGGACTGATTGCTGCCGTATACAGACCTCCGGACTACAATGTGACCTCCTTCCTGTTGAACCTGCGAAGCCTTTTGGACTCACTGGAGATCATGGACTGCCATCCCATCATTGTGTGTGGTGATTTCAATGAGAATCTCCTGTTTGACGTAAGTAAGCCTATTCTGGAGCTGTTTCTGTCCAGGGGATATGCACAACTCATCACTGCTGCCACCACAGAGAAAAACACACTGCTGGACCTCATCTTCGTTTCTCAGCCACAACGCTGTCTCCATTCTGGTGTCATGAAAACCTATTACAGTTATCACAACCCTGTTTACTGTGTGATGTCCTCCAACAGTTCATAAAGATGTCAGCTGAGTTTTAGAGATAAAGAAGATTTTGTGGTTAAAGTTAAACTGAGATTTTCAGTGCAAAGTACAACTTTGTTTAAGAAGCAACAGTTTGTTTTAAACACATACCGTGATGATGGATAGGCTAACTGATCTATTAATGAAACTTGGTTTAAATGACTGAAGTATTGGAACATGAATGATAAAGATAATTATATCATAATGACTAGGTTTACTGAGACTTCTGTAGAGAATATAACTAATATACAAGTATTTCAAATACTAATCCAGTCGTCCACATTTATCCAGAGTAGGGGTGTCCTCTTGCAGCCAGGCACCTCGCCAGGCTGCCTCAATCTATCTGAGGCTGGGAGGGAGGGTGGAACAGAGGACCCCCTGCTCAAAATATGAAATGACTTGTAATGTGCCAAAGAGAAAATAACCTGCAAATTTCTGAGAGAATTGGACGCCGCTTGACCATTATGTGTCTGTTCTGTTTCTGAAGGTAAGATGAAAATACATCATGATTTTTTAAACTACATTGTTGTGATTTTAATGAATTATTCATGTGAAGGATTATGTGATCACAGTGTTTTGAGAGTAATGTGAAATGTTTCTTGTAACAGTACTGTAATTTATGTAGATGTAAATTTTATTTGGTAAAATAATATTGTGGTTTATATGTTTTTCAGGTAACCTTATTTATCTTACTTTCCAACATATTCTGGCCTGCGCGTTCATCATGGGCGGGTTTGGATTTTTGGTTGATGAATGCGCAGGCCCTTTCAGCAGCTGTATACAGCATTGAATACAGTATTGTATACAGCTGCTGACATTTATAAATCACACAAACTTCAGAAAGTATGTTTTCCATCTAGAAAACATACTTTCTGACGTACCGATATGTACCAGCTGAAACCCCACACACACACACACACACACACACACACACAGAGTTTCCCATCACACTCTCTGGCAGGGTGGGTGGCCTTTCCAAAGACTATGTAAGTTTACTTTCACAGTTCTGCCATCCTGAGTCTCACCTCCTCCAAGTCCCACTCATCTCAAAGCGGAGGATGAGACTCCTGAAGCTCCTGCTACCATTTTTTTTCTCTGTGAGACTCTGGACGACCCCATAACAACCGAGACATCATGTCACAGACAAGATGCTGCAACAGAGACGTGTTCCCCTGCCAGTGTCCGGGTGTCTTTGCAAAAGAGCACAAGGTATTAAATAAAAATTTCAAATGCACCTTTGAAAGTTTTGATTTAATTTTAGGTTACAGAATTTAACATAGAGAGAAGATGATTTTCTGCTCTACAGAGTTGATTGTTGTGCATTATGTAATATTAAGTTAGTAAGTAAGTTAATTTCTATTTTGTGTATTCTCTTGTCAGGATGAGCTTCATCCTCCTTCCTCCATATCACCATGTGTGCACTGCATCTGCTTCTGCATGTCACCGCTGGGACGCTGCCCTCACACCAACCACTGACCTGATAACTGGGAGCAGCTGTTTTACAGCCCATGGACATGTCAAAGGTCTGAAACTTACAGAACTTTACATCCTCACTCTGTGCTCCACTGACAGGTTTGGCTTGAGCCAACACTGGACAGCATCATGACAGAATAGTAAGGGGCCCATGGACCACATACACCAATACACTATATCTTTTTGTTTTTGTGACTAATTGATTTATTCATGATCCATTTAATATATTTTCATTTAGTCTTTCATCGTGATTTATGTTTTTATTTTATTTTTTATCCTTCCCATTCCCTCTGTCTGTTAATAACAGATAAATGACAAAGAAAAGATGGTAAATCATGTCAGTTAGGTCAGTTTCCACATGCATCTGACCTGAGTAACCTAGAAGAGAAGACACATTTTACCTACCAATCACTGTATCTACCATCACTTTGGGGTTTCAGCTGGTACAAAAAGTTTTTTCACATGTTGCCTTGGGCTAATCCAAACCCCACTGAAAAGCAGTCATTTATGTTAAAATTTCAGACTGAAATGTCACCCTGTGGTCTTCAAAATGCCCACAGAACACGGCTTGGTTAAACGAGCCTTGTCAAATGGTTTCACTGGGATAAATGTTCCCATGCTGGTCTTTTAAGCTGAAGTAACACGTCAACACCTTGTTTTTGGGAAGAATCCTACAAAGTCAAGGATAACCCGGGTTTTGAGTGAGGCTCAGTAGGCTCAGTAGGCTGAGTTGACTGTGAGTCTTGATAACTAATGGGTGTATTAGCCTGGTCTAAGCATGGTGTGAAAAGCCTTTAATGGTAGGACTGAACAATATTGGAAACCATTCAAATTGCTTACTTATTTGCTTTTGCACGTCCATGTCCTTGCTCAGTCCTTTACTCTTTACATCCCTTCAATATTTTTCCAAGAATCTTGATCAAAGATCTTCCTCAACCTAAGATAATTTCCCTGTGCTTCCCTGCACAGCGCTTATTGTAAAACCAAAAAAGAAATTAACAGAGGTGGTGAAAGAAGGAAGGGTGTGTACACAGATGTCACTTCCCAGACTGTTTCTTTTGCACATATAGCACATACTAATGATGGAGCAAATATATATTGTTCAGCCCTGCCATTTATATGAAGCACTCATATGGTTTTGTAAATATCCTTTTTTTGTATTTTCTTTTTTTATATTTATTGTGTATTATATATATATTGTCATCAGTTAGAAAAGGAAACTTTTTATCAAAGTCTATATTTTATTATATGTTATTTGTTTAAGTTAATTTTATTTTGAGATTTGTTTCATTGAGTTAAAAGAGTTTCAAGATGCAAGCGATTTCACAACTGAGCTGAGGACCTTTAATTTCCAGTTATGTCTCAACAGCATATCAGGCTGGTTTGTTTGCTATAGCGTATGTAACTTTCCCCTCGATGGGGAACTCAGTTCTGCTGTGTCTCCTGTGAGGACACCTGCCAGTTTTTGCCTCCCCTCCTTCAGCACTGTGAGGACCAACTCTCAAACTAAACTCCATGCTCTTATTGGATGCCGCAGAGCCGGCTTAACTGTCAATCTGCACTGGACCCATCACTACTGGACCACCCAGAGACGTTTCCCACTTCCTGCTAGTCCCAGTCATCTCAAAGCAGAGGCCTAGACTCCTGAGAACTCCTGCCACCCTTTTCTCTCTCTCTGAAAGTCTGGACCGGCCCATAAGGACCGAGACATCATGCTGCAAAGACAGAGACACCTTCCCCTGCCACTGTCCAGGTTTACTAAATAAGGTAAATAAAAATTTTAAATGCCCTTTTTAATGTCTTGCTTTTATTGTATGTTCATTCAAGTATTAGCCCTACATTAATCCAAACGTTTTGATGCCATTTTTGTACTCTTGACTTTAGTGTTACAGTCGTAACATTCTCATTTACATCAAACCTCATCCTTCAGGTATTCCTCCACTTTGATCCCTCCATTTCACAGCTGAGACCGTCAGGGCTGCATAGAGAGCTTAACATGTCAGACAAGCTGGACTTCATGCATCCTGCTGGACCATCCAGAGACGTTTTCTACCTCTTCCTCGTCCTAGTCATTTCAAAGCAGAGGATGAGAAACACCTGCTACCTTTTCTCTGGCTCTGAGACTGTGGATCACCTCATAAAATCCAAGACATCCTGCTGCTACAGACTAGATGCTGCTACAGAGACGTGTTCCTCTGCCAGTGTCCGGGTTTCTTCACAACAGAGCAAAAGGTATTCGGGCCTCTATTTTGAATTCAAATTTCCCATGTCTTTAACTGTATGTGCATTCATGTATTCACTTTGCATTAACCCTGCTGTTGTGATTACACTATTGTTGCTCTTGACTCTTGAGTGTTACAGCTAGGAGTAAAACATTGTAATTTACATCAGCTTTGTCCTTCAGATGTCCACTGTGATCCGTCCACTTCACATCTGAGGCACAGCGGACTAGAGAGGGAGAGAGCTAAACATGTGGAAGAAGCTGGAGATCATGCAGCCTTCCTGTGTGAAGTGGCTCTGGACAGAAGATGGTGTCTGCTCTAGAGAAGTGGCCGAGATATTTTTATTAACGTGTATGATGTAACTGCGTATGTTTTGTGTCAGAGTCTTAAGTTCACTTCTATTAATGTTTCTGTATGCTCAGGTCCGGATCCATTCTCTTACCTCCACAGTTCAGTGGAGCCTGACTACTGTTGGTCTTTTGGCAAGGGATCAGGCGTACTGCTGCAGGGAGACAAAGTGCTGCGGATCAGTCCGTCAGTCATCAGTGACAGCATCAAGCTCCTCCCTAAACCACTTGTAAAGGTAATCATTTATTTTACCCTCTTTGACCAACAAACTAACATGAGCACTGCTGGCACTACTGTTTGTGTATTTACATTAATGATGAATAAAGGTTCTCACTGTTCTTTCTTTTTAAGGCCTCTGCTCCTCCCCCTTCTCCTTCTGCATGTTACTCCTGGGACGCTGCCGTCACACCAAACACTGACCTGCCAACTGGAAGTAGCTGTTTTACAATGGACATGTCAAAGGTCATAATGTTACAGAAATTTACATCTTCACACCATTGACAGTTTTGGACTTTTTGCAACATTGGGCTGATTCAACAAACAGAACCATGACAGCCAAAGACCCATGGACAAAACACAGGATCTCTAGCATGTGTGATTCATTCTATGTATTTTAGTTTTTTCTTCATGTCATCCTTCCCATTCGCTTTTTATCTGATTTTAATTCAAGAGATAAATGACACAGATATAGGGAGACAACGGTTGTTAAATGCATCTGATCTGAGTAACGTGGAAGAGAGGACACATTTTCTTTTTTTGTAATTATGAGTGTGGGGTTTCAGCTGGTAAGCTAAAGGTTTTTCACATGTGTATACTTAGCCTTGGGCTAATCCAAACCACACTGATCAGCAGTCATATACAGTATATACTGTATAAGCCATGTGTTAAAATTTCAGACTGTGAAATTGAAGTTCCAGATATTGTCTTCATATTGCCCACAACACATGGCTTTGTTAAAGGAGCCTTCTCCAATGATTTTGATTGGGAAACAAATGTTCCCTTGCTTGTGTTCTAACCTGAGGTTTGGTTGAGTCACATTGACCCCATGTTTTTGGGAAGTCAAGGATAACCCAGCTTTTTAATGCGGCTCAGTAAACTGAGTTAAATACTGAAATGAAATTGTTGAAATGAGTCAGTTAGCTGACGATGTGAAAAGCCTTTGCAAGACCTGTTTAGATGTATTTTCCATTTTGTTTTTATTTGTTTATTTAATATTTGTTTTATTCCAAGTGATAGATTGTATAATAAGGAAATCAGATTTTAAACTAACTTTATTTAAGTTTTTATTTGTTTTTCTGAGTTAATGCTAAGGGCACACAAGTTTGGGTTTTTTTGCATATTCTGCCATGTTTTTAAATTGTTTGTGCATTTCAATTTCTTTAATGGAGAAACACACAATAAAGTTCGTTACATGTTTAATAACAAACTGGACAAAGCCATAAAGTTCTAAAAATAACTCCAGCACACAAATATAAAATTGCAACAGTTTGGAAGGCTATTACAAAATTTCCAGCTGACAAGAGTTGCAGATCAGCTGCAGGACTCAGGTCTGTATCTGCCAGAGCAAGGGATTTTTAACTAGCTTTATTACCGACTTTGGCTCTGTAGAAAAAACAGCCAACATTCTCCAGCCAGTAGCCTGTACTCGCCAATTCAGAAATTGACTGCAAGGAAGGCCCCCCCCCACCCCCACACACACACACACGGATTAAAAGCAACTGGGGACCCTTCTGTTTGAACTCATTTTAATTTCTTCCTTACAGGAGGCAAACACAACCAGCATCATTGGAGTGTTTGGAGCCATTGAAGATGAGCGGAGGCCAGGAATGTTGAAACTGTTGGTTGAGGGAGACACCACGTTTGATATTGAGGAAACCCTGTGGCTTTCCCTACAGAAAAAATTTAAAAAGTTGCCATTCATCATCAAAATCAAACTGTCAGGGAAAAAGATTGTTGAAGCGGAGGCCTTTGAGGAAGAGGTGGCAGAGGAATGAGTCCTTGCTTCTCTCAGTGTCTTTCTGAGCATTAAGGGAAACGTTTTTTGTTTTTTTTTACAGTTTTACTAAAAGTTTAACTAAAAAAGTTTTTTATAATTCAAGAATGTTTTAGTCAGTTTGTTTTATAAACTTAAGATGTTACAGAAGCTCTCTCTCTCTGCTGCTCTCTCTCTCTGCTGCTCTCTCTGCTATTCATATATAAATATAAAAGGTTTTATAGGATGGATATATATGTGATTAAATAAATTTGCCAATCGGCTACTATTTCTTCAATTTATCGATCATTTCTTGGGCAGAAATACATACATTGTATTTGATGTAGCTTCTGTGATGTTTGTTTGATGTTTACTGGAGATGACTACACAAGGAAGAGGCAGACGAAGACAAGTTTATATATTAAGAAAATTAGAATATTATCCTCAAGTAAAAGTGGGCTACTTAAATAAAAGTAAAAAAGCAGGGTAAATTCAGACTCATTGGTACACTAGTAAAATTGGGTCAGCATAAGAAAATAGCATTGTATTTCTTTCCTGCAGCCGTTCCTTCCTTCACCAAGGACCAGCGCCACACGGCCTGGCCGATGGGACACCCGAGTGGTATTCCATGACGATTATAGGAGCTACATTGGTGCGATGTGCGGATCGGCTCTCAAAATAATCATGAAGGCATATGCACCCAACTAATTATTTTCTGATTTATTCCACCTCTACAGGTCCTTTGAACTGTCCCGGGTGATTTATTTTATTGTGTTGATGTATGAGTGTTTAATAGTTTACTTGAAGGATTCGAGTGATGTCAGTCATTTTTAAAGTTTCCTGGTCGCAGTGCTGCTGTGCTCCGTGCGTAAATGCGCACAGCGTCTCAATGGGGAGAGTAAGTGCATGCCCACACATACTCGTTGATGTACGCATTTCTACTGGATCCTACAGCAATTTCCAGTCTGTATCGGAGGCAGCAGATAACATCAGACATCGGAGGTACCCGGCTGCACTCCCTCCACTGCCCTCTGTTCATCTGCGGGACCACCGTATCACCGCCAGCAGTGGAGACGTTCCCGGGTGCCGCCGGGGCTGCATGCACGTAAAACTAAGATTTGTGTTCATAAACTGGACAGGACACACGAAACTCAACAGAGCAGGCGCTCGGGAAGACCATTTTTGAGGTTTGTACGATAGGCTATACATTCTGTACATTCCCTAGTGGGTGAAGCGTCTTCCCAAGAAACGCTCAGCGCATTTACGCACGAGGCACAGCAGCCTAACTTCATATATAAATCTCCGATATGCCGATTGGATAATTCAGAATCTAACATTAATATTTTGTGTTCTTCTCCGCATCCAAAAGGTCTCTCACACAGTCCAGTTAAAACAGTAAAACTGTTTGGAGTAAAGCAGCAGTCCTGATCAATGCTGAGCTCCATCAGAGCGTCGAAATTATTTCACAAGCTAAAACTCTTTCCTCTACAGACTTTCCTCTGTCGGTTCTCTTAAGTTTATTGCTACAGTTTTTAGCTTTGCTGCAGAAATGTCTAAATGTTTCTCCCATCAACTTTTATTATGGAGACAATCAGGCCCGGATTGGGACCAAAATTCGGCCCTGGCATTTGTGGTTTTCACCGGCCCAACTAATTTATAACGTTATAAAAAACATCCCCGGAATCTGAACATTTTTCCCACTGAGACACCATAAGGCAGCAATGACTTTCACACTGTAGGCATACACGTGATGATATAAGACCAAGGCGCATAGACTTTAGTCCATACACATTCACACGCACACACGAGCATGACACAGCGGCCAAAAACACACATGCACACACACACACACACGAGCATGGCACGGCGGCCAAAAAAACACGCACACACGAACATGGCACGGCGGCCAGCACACAACACAACTGCTTAAGAAAGAAAAAGCACCATGATCAAATCAGTTATGACCAAACCACAATAGAATAGATGATAAAAAAGGAGCATGTCCTACCTTATTTAATCAGCAGCCGTTGCATCAGCGCGCTCTTCTCCGCCACCCTTTCAATGATGCAGTCCATGTCCAAAGAAACCAGAGTCTCCTTTTCGATTGCCATCAACATAAAGGCTTCAAGGTGCTCCTGTGATGCTGTGCTCCTTAATCGATTCTTGATGAATTTTAACGTGGAAAAGCTTTGCTCACATGCAACTTGTGTCACAGACAGAGTTAACAGAAACTTGTACCCAAGTCCGATTAGATGGTAGGAGTCCGTGAGCAGGTTATACCGTTGTAGGACATAATAACAACAGATGGGACACTTTCTGCAAGATTGGCAGGTTTTGTTCACAACATCCCATTCTTCATCTGGGGTCTGCTCATCTCCATCCTCAGTACTCATCTTGGTCAGATACTCTTCGCGCACAGACACCTTCAGCTTGTCCCAGTGCGTAGCCAGGCTAAATAGTTCACCCTGTAAGGCCTCGGGAGTTGCTCTGCCATCATGCCTGATCAGTTTGGCGCTCAGAGCACTGAGTGCGCCAGCAGGTACACCGTTACATTTCAAGTCATTGAGGTTCTGGGGATCAAGCAGGGCGAAATCTGTGTATAGTTCTGTTTTTAGCAAAACGTCGGTAAATACTTTCAATGATGGTATCCAGAATGACATTGTGTACTTGTATCTCATACTTGCTGTCAGCATCTGATATTATTGTGTAATCAGATAACTCGCCTGGCATCCTTTTTGTCTTCTTTGGTCTCCGGTTTGGCAGCACGTGTTCCACCTCTGCGTCTGTCTCAAACACATTTAATTCTGCATTGGCCCATTGCACAAATGCGTCTGTTGCTGCCTTTACCCCCTTAAAGTCCCTTGCATATTTTTTCATATTCTCTTGTGTGCTCGTAACAAAGCGATGGGCCGTGAGCAAATCCATTCCACTTGTTTGCAAATACTTGGAAAGTGTTGGAAGAGTTGTTTGTTGGAAGATGCGTAAAAACGTCTGGGCAGTGAGAATGGTTTCCTATTTTAACAGAGCCTCTGCATAGGCATTGACCTTCGCCAGTGTTTGGAATAACGGCGTTTAAAAGAACGGCGTTACGTAACGGCGTTATTTTTTCAGTAACTGGGTAATCTCACTAATGCTTCACAGACATGTAACTTGAGAACGGAACATGGGGTTTAGATCAATCAATCCGGAATGAGCAGACCTTTCATTTGCTACCCTGGATGCCTATATATCTACTACGAGTGTGCTACAAGACTGCGAAAAAGACCATGTGTGCCAAAGCGTCACTTCTCCTGTCTGCAGAAAAAGGCGAGAGAAGATAGGCACGCAGCTCCCAGATATTGTGCAATAATCAAGATGGCGCCTACCGGAGCTATTTTTAGCAACAAATCAGCTGATTTTTGGACTGCAATCCGAAAGTAAGTCAGCGGTTGTAAAAATCGCGTGCTGCCCTCGGTATCAGGTGCGTCGGTGCTCAAAAGGTTCAGTTTATAAATAACCACAGGCTTATTTAAAGTTTGCGCAAGAATTTCTAACTGTCCCTGAACGCGTCTAGGGATTTCACGTCGTGACCGTTGGTACCGGATGGTACCGGTAGGTAATGTAGCAGTTAGCCTCCCTCCTAACTGTTAACATTTTGAACGGTAGAGATACAGGTTTGGTGTTTTAAAATGTCAGTTAACGTTGTTTCTAACCCACACAGACATTAATCAAGAGCCAACGGGCTATTTCCCCTGTGCAGCATAATATTATTATTGGCTAGCTAAAATTAGCGACGATGCTAGCGTTAGCATCGCCGCTAATGCTAGCGGTTAGCTAACTTAACTGACAGAAGAGAGACTAGTTTCTAGTAACTTAGTCCAGTAACGTTAATCAATAAACTCAACTTACTGTTACAGTCTAACGATACAGAGATGGGAAATGTGAACCAGTAACTACTACAGCATAGATGTTTCATCATAGGTATTAATATATTTATTCTGTAACATTGTCAGCTGAATCTCACAGACAAATTATTTGTTTGATCAGAATTTGGCCATTTATGGTTTGTTTGGTTTTGTAGGTCTGCTAGTTTTAACCCACTAGTTGTCAGTTTGCACAGACACATTCTGACACTATTAACATATTGTTTCCTTTCTTGGACAAACAGAATATCAAACAGTCCCTGTTATGTGGTTGGTAAGTGGAAATATTTAACTGAAGCTGAAACCAGACAAGTGACTGGAATATTGTTTAGCATCCTCAGACACACCCTAGCCTACATGATGGTTTATTTTATTTACTGGTTTGTAAAAGGCAGTCATTGCAGATCCTCAATGGGTACATTTTTACCTTAAACCACACTAAGTATTATAACAAAACTTAGTCATGTCTTAAAGGCATTTCAGTCTCAAAATGTCAGAGACTTGTTCATCTTGAAAGTATTGAGGATTAAAATGAGCAGTTACATTGGTTTTCTCACGTGAACTGACAATCTCTCTCTCTCACCTTCCTTCCACTCCTTCGGACCTCTTCCTCCCCGTCTCTAACTGTGGACCATCCCAGACTCCTTACTGACTGAAGTGTAAGTTCACACACGTGATTTGATATTAATAAACTGGTATTTAATTGGTTTACACTTTAAAGGCCTCTTACTTCTTAATGTCTCACCCCAATAAAGAAAGTATGTAACATTAAGGAAGTAAAAAGTAAAGAGGCTGTGTTAGTTAGTCTTTAAAACACTGAGGCCTTTTATAACCACAGGTAGCTGCAGTAACCCTGAAAAACAGGACTGAAAAGAGGTGAGGTGCTGGTTTCCTGTGATGAAACTAAAAATATTTTCTCTCTTGGTCTCTTGGTGCAGATCATCACTTTAGTGGCTCTCTTAATTCTCAGCAGTAAGTACTACTCCCTGTCTGTAACATTACTTAGAGCCTCATAAAATCAGTTTTAATTTTTGCCAAGTTTAAGTTTGTCTGAATTCTGTGTTTTTCAGCCCAGTTTATCATTAGAAAGAGTCGTTAATCATGTGGTGGATAAATATAATTTCACCAACTCTATAAGAAAGTAAAAATGTAATCAATATGAATGATTTTGATGTAACAAACCAAAAATACATATAGAAATGTTCAAATGTATGTAAAATTATTCACGGGTAAATAGTAGTTCACTGTAAAGAGACGACAACAGTGATACGGTAAGAAAAGGTCTGGCTAGCTCGCTGTTTAGTGGTATCAGATGCATTTTGTTGAAACAGTCAACTTTTCATATAGTTAATGTCACTTTTAGACCAATCACATTCTGAATAACATCAAAAGTTTGATCTGCTACAACATCGTCAGTTCATTGCCAAAATACAATAAAATTCACATACAAAAGTACATAAAACATTTTTTAGTGATATTTCATCGGAGAGGATCCACAGCACTGTGCTGTGTGTTCTGTTTATTTTCATTTTGTCCTATGCACGTCACATATCTGACTAATGCTAAAAGTGAACTCTTATGACATCTATTGATTAGTCATTAGCCTATTAAAAATGTCATAAAACAACAGACTAGACTTCTTACTGGACACGCTGGGACCTGCACTGTAGATCTACTGCCAGACTGTCAACTGCTTTGAATATTTACATATTGAAAGTAAACACCTTCAGTAACTTTTCATTTAAGGATTTGTTTTCTGAATCATGTGTCTACTCATGTTTCCTTCTTACTCTTACTGCTTCTTGTCTCACCCTAATAACAGAAGTTGCATAATATTCAGGAAATAATACATGTTTTGAGATCACTAACTGGATGTTTCTAAAAGTATTAAACCTCAGGTAGCTGCAGTAACTGTACAATTACTTTTTAGTACGTAGGAAGCTCAAATCCAAGACTTTAGTAAGAAGTGTTTGAATAAATTGTCCGGCCTGAATCAGTTAGGATTGAAATGAGCTGTGAGCTGCTGGTTTACTGCAGTGAAACTGAAATATTTTCTCTCCTTTAGATCTCCAGGCCTTCCAGCCACCTCCTCCCAGTGACGGCTTGCCATCACTGTTGCTGTCTCCGTGACAGCACAGCAGTAAGTTCACACACACAAATTACATGTTAGGCTTAAATATAACAGTGATTTTTTTATACACTATTAATAAAGTGGCAGTGAAACACTGAGGCTTCTAAAATGGCCCCACTGAGTAGATATATTTTATGACACTATTTTATTTCACACAAATCTACATCTGTAAATGATAGGGGTATTTGATGGTCATTTTAAACTGAGTAACACTTGCTCCATTGGATTTCCTCTATATTGCAACAACTGTCTAATACAGCGGCTCCCAAACTCTTTAGGCAACGCACCCCTTCTACATCTTGACCGGGTTGATGCACCTCCAAACTCCCTTTTTTGTAAACTTATTTATTTGCTTGTGTATTTGCTTGATGTCCCTTGACTTTTATAAATGGGCATCCTGTGACCTCACTGTGCATTTACTGCCAGACTGACAACTGCTGCTGCTGAATGAATATAGAGAATACACTGGGATAAAATATTGACATATTCAAAGTTTGCATATTGACATATGCAAACTTCATTTAAGGAGTTTTTTTTCTGAATCATATGTCTAATGCATGTTTCCATTTTGTCTCAACAGGTGTGCTGCGCTCCAGCTCCTCTCCCTCTCCATCTCCCTCTCCATCTATCGCATCTATCTTTACTGGCCCTTCTATCCACTCTATCTGTTGTTGGGAATATATCACCTCTCTCCTGTCCCATCTACCCACTCATCACTGAATATAAGGTCTTCTATCTCTCCTATACAATCTATTATATCTATCTAATATTGGGTCTTCTATCTTTCTGTCCCTCTAATTCTATCCCGCTCTCTCTACATTTTTTGGATTCCAATTTGTGCAAGGCACCCATTTTTTCTGAACGCAACTATCTGTTTTGGAACAACAGGATTTTGGTACCTGTTTTTTTGGCTCCAGGTATTATTGGTTACCTGATCAAGCTATCTTTTTGGATCTGAGCCTCTCTGCTCACAACTTCTATCTCTCCTGTCTCTCTCCCACATTTAATATTTATTTTAGTATTTATCAAATATAAATATATTCTATTTGGAAAGAAATATTGAAATCAACTATATTATAAAGGAAGACTTTTTTACAACATTGGTTTAGACATTTAATTGATAAAAGTTAATTCCAAAGACTTAAATAAATCCTATACAAACTTCTGTTCTAATTGAAATTTATTTACACATTACAAACATTGTAATAATTAATTTTACGTAATTTATTGTAACATTGTGCATTATGAAAGATAACACTGTATAATTGGAAATTCTACAATATAAAGTCAGGTGTAATCCATATTTATACTAGAAAATAACTGTAGTTGTTCCTGAACTGTTGCTGTGGAAACCTACAGGTTTGTACCCAAAGGTTTGTTTTGACTGCAAATATCTTCACACCTGAGTGCACATAAGTGTCAGTTTTTGTTTACTTGAACACTGTAAGTATAAAAGCAATAACAATACATTTATTAATTGTCCCTGATTCACAAATTTGTTTCTAATCTATAGATCCACTCACATTGTTTGAATCAATTGCTTTATTGTTGTTTAAAACCTTTGAACTGATTTATTACAGTACTAATCTGTAAGGAGGAAGTGTATTCTTTGCTACTTGTATTTAAATAAAAATATATTGAATTGAATTTAGGTTGTTTCCTCTGGATTTGACAGTTAAGTCATTTGTATAACAAACACTGAAATATACCAATACAATAGTTATTCTCAGAAAGGTTAAACACTCCAGCAGCAGTATAGAATTCTTGATATTGCCTTAAAATACTGAATATAAAGCTGAAGTAATTCACCACTACTGAAAGCGAACATTGTTTTCATCTACCTTCTGATCTTTAGTTAGACAAGTTTAGACATCTTTTGTGATTAATACTGTGTTTAATTACTTGATTGTGTACAATAGAAAGAAACCATAAAGATTTGTGGTTTTGGAGCACAACAATAATGCCGAGGAAGAGTAAGAGGTCTCAAGCTGCAAACCTGCGCTGGCAGAAATGGAAGGACATTCACTGTACAACAACTGAACAAGGTGCTGGTCCTCAGAGCAGTGGAGAGGTAAACATGTCTGCAGCATCTCATGATGAAAGTGTGATGCAGGGAGGTCACAGTGATGCACCAAAGCTGTCCTATGCTGATGCTGTAAAGAAAGGTTGTGTAGCAACTCCATCTAATACTCACCAGGTAAACCACACAGGTAAATGTCATGAGCAATGTGTCCCACAGGTGTCTTATGCAGACATGGTAAAGAGAGCGTCTAAGAGTAACAATCAGTCTGTTGTGGGGCCTCACTGTGTAAACATGGAAGATCAGCATACAGAATATGTCCGTGCGTCTCACAGCCAGGCATCTCGTATATATGGTACGTCTAGAAATAAGCAGTGCACCTGTAACTAACATTTCTTGCATTCCTTCATGAGAATGAAACCATGAGAATAGCAGACATGGACCTTGTATTGAAGAAGGGTAATGCAATGTACAATGAGGTCAGAAAAACAGTTGAATTTGACCATTTGACCACTGATGAGCTCCCCGATATAGTTCCTGCACGCAGAGGTATATACCATGTGGACATGAGACAACTTTCAAGGTACGGCACATTTGGAGCACCTTTACCTGAAGCAGTTGATACCTTTCTGGACCTTGAGGCTGGACTATGCTGCTTGTTGTCAGACGTACAGTACGCATTGCTGCTGATGAGACAGTTGTGTATTGCAGTGTTCAGAACCAGGTCAGGCAGATATGGTTTCTTCGACCCACATTCCAGAACAGCCAAAGGTTTGCCGCTACCCCTGGATTCAAGCACGCCTGGTACTGCTGTCATGCTGACATTCACAAGTCTCCGTGATATGATTGACAGGCTCACAAAGTGTCACAGAATGTTAGGCACACCCTCTTCCTGTACCTATGAGTTGAAGCCTGTGAGGTTTCCCAATGTGAACACAGCCAACCTGGATGACGCTATCATAGACACAGAGAGCCAGTCTGCAACTCACACTGCTGTATCAAGTGCTCTGCTGGATGATGCCCCTCAAAATGACTCAAGCCTAAGTGCTCCTGAGCTAAACGCTGTTGTCACTGATGCCTCTGAAAACATTTTAACTGAAGTTTCTATTGATATGAAAACTGAACCAGAACCACCAAGCTTCATTTCTGTCACATCACATGATGTTCCTCAAAGTAAGTCAAACTTAACTGGTGCTAAGTTAAACACGGATGTCACTGGTGTCTCTGTTAACATTTCACATGATGGATCCACTGATATGGAACAAGAACCATTGAGCCAATTCAGTTTGAATTCTCCCACATCACATGATGCTCCTCCAAATGAATCAAAGATATCTGCTCCATTAATGAATACTGTTGCCAGTGATAATGTCTCACATGAGATCTCAAGTAAACTCTCAAAACTTAGTAAACAACAAAGGGAAAAATACAAAAGGAGACTACTGCTCACTAAAAAGCCATCACAAAGAAAGGAGAATCAAAAAAGGAAAGAAAGGGGAAAATACGCTTCTGATGAAACATACAAAGCAAAGAAAATATCTTATTCAAACAGGAAATATTCTGGTGAAAAACTCCGACAAAGAAAAAGAGAGTCAGTTACTAAACACTATCAAAACAATCCTGAAGTACGTCAAAAGAAAATAAATAATATAACAATGCAATACAGAGAAAGTGTTTACTTCAGATGCAAGCAAAAACAGTACATGAAAAACCGTTACAGAAATAATGCTGAACATAAACAGAAAAAAAAGCAGTACATTACTAAAGCTTACAGAGAAAATCCAGAATTCAGAGAGAGACAGCGATCTTTTATCACTGAGAGATATGCACGTGACCATGCGTTCAGGCTGCGACACAGAGAACTGATGAGACAAAGAATGAGAGACAGGTATAAGAACAATGTTTCATTCAGGAGTTTGCATAACTTGAGATGTGCAACCAAAATAAAAAGGAAATACAGATGGATAAATAGACCAGCAAGTGAGAGTGACAACACTTTGATCAAAGAAGCCATATCACTTTTCAGATCACAAATAAAAGCTGGCCCCACTTATGTCTGCACTGTGTGTCATAAAGCGTCCTTTCCAAACCAAGTCCAACCCTGCAAAAGGTCAAACTATGTCAAAAATCCAGATGTGGTTGCAGAATGCCTGACAGGAAATTACGTTCATGTTTGTGATGATAACTGTATAAGTGAACAGTGCAAGGTGCCTGATGAGAGAAAGAGGGAATGGATTTGCTCGACATGTCACAGCCATCTTAGAAACGGAGAGATGCCAAAGCTCGCTGTAGCTAACAACCTGGAGCTTGCTGACATTCCACCTGCGTTGTCTGACCTCAACATACTGGAGAGACATCTCATCGCCAAGTGCATAACGTTTGCCAAAATCATTCCTCTTCCTAAAGGCCGACAGAGAGCCATACATGGTAATGTGATATGTGTCCCGTCTGAGGTACAGGAAACAGTCAATGCTCTGCCCCGACTGAGAAGTGAGTCTCAGGTGATGAGAGTCAAACTGAAGAGACGACTGTCTTACAAAGGTCACCAGCTGTTTCAGACTGTTAACTGGTCTAAACTAGTGCAAGCACTGAAAACTCTGAAAGATATTCACCATGGCTATACAGACGTGACTATAAGAGATGAGGCTGAATTATGTGATCCAACACTTCCTGATCATGATGATGATGATGATGATGATAATAACATGGAGGAAGACGATTATGATGCAGATGATTTGATGGAAATAGACAGGTGTGAGAGTGATGCACTGTGTGAGGCAGAAAATAAACCTGAAAATGAGCAACAAAACAATGACATGCTGGTTTGTGATGAAAGTCAACCAGAGGAACAGACAGATGATCCAGAACAGGAAGGTGACATGCCTAATGGTGGTGTTGCTCTTGAATCATGCCTTCAGCCACGTGATGTTTCAGAGGACATTTTATCTTTCAGTGAAGGGATTTATTCTGTGGCACCAGCAGAGGGAAACAGTCCAGTCAGCTTCTTTAAGACCCCGAGACTTGAATCCTTAGCTTTCCTGTGTCAGTTTCCAAACGGCTTGAATACACTGGATGAACAGAGAATTTATAGATTAACACCTAGCAGTTATTTTAAAACAAGGCTTTTTGGTGTCGATGATCGGTTTGCCAGAGACTCAAACTACATGTTCTTTGCTCAGTTTGTGACTGAAATACACTTGGCCACTTCCAGCATGACAATACAGCTACGTAAAGGAAAACCTTTCACCAGAGATGGACGCAAAATAACCTCAGGAATGTTGCAAGACAAACACGAGGTAGAGAGACTGGTTCGAAGTAAATGCGCGTTACGTTTTATGCAACCGATTCGCGGCACGCCAGCATACTGGGAGAAAACCACTAGAGATCTGTTTGCCATGATAAGACAGTTGGGAACTCCTACATTCTTTTGCACATTTTCTGCAGCTGAGATGCGTTGACCTGAGGTGATCGAAGCAATAAAAACTCAGCAAGGTGAGAAGGTTAATTTTGATGAGCTGGACTGGTCCACAAAGTGTGACATCCTGAGAAGCAATCCTGTTACAACGATACGCATGTTTGACAAATGTGTTGAGGCCTTGTACAGAGATGTAATCTTGTCTCCCGCACAGCCGCTTGGCAAAGTTGTTGACTACTTTTACCGATTAGAGTTTCAGCACAGAGGAAGCCCACATATACACTGCTTGTTATGGGTTGAAGGAGCACCTGTGTTTGAGGAAGACAGTGACCAGACTGTGTGTGATTTTGTGTCCAAATACATCACAGCTCAGCTACCTGACCCACATACACAACCTGAACTGTACAAGAAGGTAACTGAAGTGCAAATACACAGCAAAAATCACTCAAGGACGTGTTTCAAAGGTGCCAGCTCTGGATGTCGCTTTGGCTTTCCAAAACCAGTGTCAAACAGAACCATGATAACAAGACCTGTAAGTCATGATGACGATGTCGATGTCGATGATGATGATGATGATGATGATGATAAAGATGATTCACGGCAACTGGAAACAGCAAAGGCAAAACTGGCACCACTGAACCTGCTGCTGAATGAACCTGAAATTGCCTCCCTGAGTTTAGAGCAGCTCCTGGCTCGATGTGATTTAACACTGAGTGAATATGAACGATACCTTCACACGATGACCAAGTCCAGCGCAGTGATAATGAAACGTGAACCAAAGGACTGCTGGGTAAACGGATACAATGCCTACCTTCTGGATGCCTGGGACGCTAACATCGACGTGCAGTTCATACTCAGTTATTACAGTTTAATACAGTACATCTGCACATACATATGCAAAAGCGAAAACAGTGTGAGTCAGTATTTAAAAACGCTCATAGAGTCGTCCAACAGAGACAGTGTCAATGAATGTGATGAAATGAAGGAAATTATGCAAGCCTATTCCAAAAAGAGAGAGGTCAGTGCTCAGGAGTGTGTGACTCGTGCATGCGGTCTTAACATGAAGAAGTGTTCACGTGGTGTCGTGTTCATACCGACAGATGATAACCCACTGAGAATGAGTCGCCCCATGTCATCGCTTGAGAACTCAGTAGATGAAAGTGTAGATGTGTGGATGACGTCTTTGACAGACAAATATAAATCCAGACCTGAGACGCCAGAGTTTGAGGAAATGTGTTTGGCTGATTTTGCCTCTACTTGCAGGTTTGTGTATGGAAAACAGACAAAAGGTAAAAATGTTTTGCCCCTGCTGAATGATCTGAGATTTGTGCAGAAGAGAAACAGTGAGAAGCCTGCCATCATCAGATTTCACCGCGCGTCACAGGAGAAACACCCTGAGCATTATTAAAACTGTACGTCCCTCACCGATCAGACCAGGAACTGAAAAGACCAACTTATGAGTGCTTCTACAGTTGTGGCTGGGTTCAGCTACCAGGTTCTGACCATGCTGAGCACGTGCAACACATTGTCAAACGAAACAGAGAAAAATATGAGCAAAACAGTGATGAAATTGAGAAAGCAGTTGAGGAGTTTGAACAGAACAGACAAATTATTGATGAATGGTGTAATTTGGGGGCAGAATCTGAAGTGGTGAGATTGGAGTGTATCGAAGAACTGGAGGTGAGAGAGCCAGATCATGAACACGTTCAAGAGAATGTGCCTGAATATCAGCCTAACCTCGTCACAGAATCCAGAGCTGTAAGAGAGGCGCCTGCAATCGATCCCACACTGTTGAGACAGATGTATCAGAATCTGAACCAGAAACAAGCATGTGTCTTCTATGCAGTAAGAGACTGGTGTGTAAAGAGAGTCTGTGGCCTTAATCCAGAGCAGTTTTTTTTCTATGTAAACGGTGGAGCTGGAACTGGCAAATCACATCTCATCAAATGCATTTACTCAGAGGCATCTAAAATACTGTGCAAACTGCCCAGACGCTGTGAGGAGGATGACATATCAAACCCCACTGTCCTGTTAAGTGCTTTCACTGGAACTGCAGCTTTCAATGTATCAGGAACAACACTTCACTCTCTGCTCAAGCTGCCACGGAGCCTAAAACCTCCATTTCAAGGACTTGGTAACAAACTGGATGAAGTCAGATGTGAACTTTTAAATGCTGAGATTCTTATCATCGATGAGATTTCCATGGTGTCAAAGCCACTTTTTGCATATGTGGATGCGAGACTGAAACAGATCAAAGACTGTCAGAGACCCTTTGGAGGAATGTCAATCATTGCTGTAGGAGACTTTTATCAGCTGCCACCTGTGTGACAGTCCAAGGCACTCTGTGTGTATGACCCATGTGAGATTGACCTGTGGCAGGAACACTTTCAGATGATCACCTTGACTGAGATTATGCGTCAGAAGGATGATGTTGCCTTTGCAGAGATGTTGAACCGGATCAGAGTGAAAGAAAAGTCACAGCAGTTGTCTGAAGCAGACAGAGGTTTGTTGTCACAGACTGTCACTGAACCAGCACTTTGTCCCACTGACGTCCTGCACATCTTCCCGACTAACAAGGAAGTCCACTGTCACAATGCGAGAATATTAGCTCTGCTCCATTCTCATGTCACCGTCATTGATGCAGATGATTACAAAAAGGATCCACACAGTGGAAGAATGGCTCGACAAGCTGCACCGTGTAAAGGAGGAAAAAAATGACTTGCCAGATACAGTACATGTTGCTGAAGGTGCTCGTGTCATGCTCACCAGAAACATAGATGTGTCTCAAGGATTAGTGAATGGTTCGTTCTGTACACTAGTCAGGATAATAACCTCTGAGCAAAATAATTTTGTACATGTGAAAATGCTTGGGCTAAAGATGGATGATGAAACAGCTGGAAGGAGTCACCGTAATAAAGCACCAGGAGGTCCAGATAATCTTGTGTACATAGAGAGAGCAGAGGAGAAGCTGAAACAGAAAGGTTTTGTACGCAGACAGTTTCCCATCAGACTTGCTTTTGCTTCTACCATCCATAAGGTTCAAGGTATGACGAGGACATCGGCTGTTGTCTCCTTAAAAACATTTTGAACCTGGCATGGCTTACGCCGCTATCAGCAGAGTAACCTCTCTCAGTGGACTGCACATGCTGGATATAGATGAGCGTAAAATATACGGCAACCCAGAAGTCACTGCAGCCTTACAGACCATGAGACAAGTCAGCTTGGACGACATGATGCCTCTTCTCCACTTCAAACAAACGCTGAGCAGAGACGACACGCTGACCGTTGTGCACCACAACACAGAAGGTTTGCCATCTCATGTGAATGACATCAAGAGCCACCATGAACTGTGTCTCGCAGACGTTTTGTGTCTCACTGAAACTCACCTACAAGGCTCCTTTGTTGCAGACAGTCTCAGTCTTCAGGACTTCAACATGTTTAAACGTAACAGACACCTGTCCTACACACGTTTTCCAGAAATGGCCAACAGAGGCGGTGGTGGAGTTGCTGTTTATGTGAAAAACTACATTCAAGTGCATGAGATACAGTATGTAAATAATGTAACTGATCTTGAGTTTGTAGCTCTGAAAGTCGAAGCCCCGGTGAGTGCACTGATTGCTGCCGTATACAGACCTCCGGACTACAATGTGACCTCCTTCCTGTTGAACCTGCGAAGCCTTTTGGACTCACTGGAGATCATGGACTGCCATCCCATCATTGTGTGTGGTGATTTCAATGAGAATCTGCTATCTGACGTAAGTAAGCCTATTCTGGAGCTGTTTCTGTCCAGGGATATGCACAACTCATCACTGCTGCCACCACAGAGAAAAACACACTGCTGGACCTCATATCATCTTCGTTTCTCAGCCACAACGCTGTCTCCATTCTGGTGTCATGAAAACCTATTACAGTTATCACAACCCTGTTTACTGTGTGATGTCCTCCAACAGTTCATAAAGATGTCAGCCGAGTTTTAGAGATAAAGAAGATTTTGAGATTGAAGTTAAACTGGGATTTTCAGGTTAAAGTACAACTTTGTTTAAGAAGCAACAGTTTGTTTTAAACACATACCGTGATGATGGATAGGCTAACTGATCTATTAATAACACTTGGTTTAAATGACTGAAGTATTGGAACATGAATGAAAAAGATATCATAATTACTAGGTTTACTGAGACTTCTGTAGACAATATAACTAATATACAACTGTTTCAAATACTAATCCAGTCGTCCACATTTATCCAGAGTAGGGGTGTCCTCTTGCAGCCAGGCACCTCGCCAGGCTGCCTCAATCTATCTGAGGCTGGGAGGGAGGGTGGAACAGAGGACCCCCTGCTCAAAACATGACATGACTTGTAATGTGCCAAAGAGAAAATAACCTGCAAATTTCTGAGAGAATTGGACGCCGCTTGACGATTATGTGTCTGTTCTGTTTCTGAAGGTAAGATGAAAATACATCATGATTTTTTAAACTACATTGTTGTGATTTTAATGAATTATTCATGTGAAGGATTATGTGATCACAGTGTTTTGAGAGTAATGTGAAATGTTTCTTGTAACAGTACTGTAATTTATGTAGATGTAAATTTTGTTTGGCAAAGTAATATTATGGTTTATATATTTTTCAGGTAACCTTACTGCAATGATCTTAATTGTCAACATATTCTGGCCTGCGCATTCATCATGGGTGGGTTTGGGTTTTGGGTTGATTAATGCGCAGGCCCTTTCAGCAGCTGTATACAGTATTGAATACAGTATTGTATACAGCTGCTGACATTTACAAAGCACACAAACCTCAGAAAGTATGTTTTCCATCTAGAAAACATACTTTCTGACGTACCGATATGTACCAGCTGAAACCCCCCACACACACACACACACAGAGTTTCCCATCACACTCTCTGGCAGGGTGGGTGGCCTTTCCAAAGACTATGTAAGTTTACTTTCACAGTTCTGCCATCCTGAGTCTCACCTCCTCCAAGTCCCAGTCATCTCAAAGTGGAGGATGAGACTCCTGAAGCTCTCTACCATTTTTTTCTTTCTGAGACTCTGGACCACCCAATAACAAGCGAGACATCATGTCACAGACAAGATGCTGCAACAGAGACGTGTTCCCCTGCCAGTGTCCGGGTGTCTTTGGAAAAGAGCACAAGGTATTAAATTAAAATTTCAAATGCACCTTTGAAAGTTTTGATTTAATTTCAGATTACAGAATTTAACATAGACAGAAGATGATTTTCTGCTCTACAGAGTTGATTGTTGTGCATTATGTAATATTCTGTCATAGTTAGTAAGTAAGTTAATTTCTATTTTGTGTATTCTCTTGTCAGGATGAGCTTCATCCTCCTTCCTCCATATCACCATGTGTGCACTGCATCTGCTTCTGCATGTCACCGCTGGGACGCTGCCCTCACACCAACCACTGACCTGATAACTGGGAGCAGCTGTTTTACAGCCCATGGACATGTCAAAGGTCTGAAACTTACAGAACTTTACATCCTCACTCTGTGCTCCACTGACAGGTTTGGCTTGAGCCAACACTGGACAGCATCATGACAGAATAGTAAGGGACCCATGGACCACATACACCAATACACTATATCTTTTTGTTTTTGTGACTAATTGATTTATTCATGATCCATTTAATATATTTTCATTTAGTCTTTCATCATGATTTATGTTTTTATTTTATTTTTTATCCTTCCCATTCTCTCTGTCTGTTAATAACAGATAAATGACAAAGAAAAGATGGTAAATCATTTCAGTTAGGTCAGTTTCCACATGCATCTGACCCGAGTAACCTAGAAGAGAAGACACATTTTATCACTGCATCTACCATCACTTTGGGGTTTCAGCTGGTACAAAAAGGTTTTTCACATGTTGCCTTGGGCTAATCCAAACCCCACTGAAAAGCAGTCATTTATGTTAAAATTTCAGACTGAAATCAAATGTCACCCTGTGGTCTTCAGAATGCCCACAGAACACGGCTTGGTTAAACGAGCCTTGTCAAATGGTTTCACTGGGATAAATGTTCCCATGCTGGTCTTTTAAGTCACACGTCAACACCTTGTTTTTGGAACAATCCTACAAAGTCAAGGATAACCCGGGTTTTGAGTGAGTCTCAGTAGGCTGAGTTGACTGTGAGTCTTGATAACTAATGGGTGTATTAGCCTGGTCTAAGCATGGTGTGAAAAGCCTTTAATGGTAGGACTGACCAATATTAAAATTGCTTACTTACTTCTGTGCTTTTGCACGTCCATCAAAAGGACACTATGTATAGAAACCGTCAAACGCTCTGTTTTGACAAATCTGTCCCTCTTGCTATTAGTGTGTGTTTTATGTGCTCAGTCCTCACTCTTTACATCCCTTCAGTATTTTTCCAAGTATCTTGATCAAAGATCTTCCTCAACCTAAGATGATTTGTGCACTGTGCTTATTGTAAAACCAAAAAAGAAATTAACAGAAGTGGTGAAAGAAGGAAGGGTGTGTACACAGATGTCACTTCCCAGACTGTTTTCTTTGCACATATAGCACATACTAATGATGGAGATAATATATATTGTTCAGCCCTGCCTTTTAAATCTACAGCTATTTAAGCACTCTGTCATTTGGTTTTGAAAATATCTTTATGTCTTTTCTTTTTTTATATATAAATTGTTTTTATGTTATCAGCACTTTGCTTTTGTTGCAACAGTTTGAAACTTTTTGTCAAAATCTATATTTTAAGTTAATTTTATTTTAAGTTTTGTTTCATTGAGTTAAAAGAGTTTCAAGATGCAAGCGATTTCACAACTGAGCTGAGGACCTATAATTTCCAGTTATGTCTCAACAGCATATCAGGCTGGTTTGTTTGCTATAGCGTATGTAACTTTCCCCTCGATGGGGAACTCAGTTCTCCTGTGTCTCCTGTGAGGACACTTGCCAGCTTTAGCCTCCCTTCCTTCAGCACTGTGAGGACCACCTCACAAACAAAACACCTTGCTCTTATTGGATGTCAATCTGCATTGGACCCATCACTGCTGGACCACCCAGAGACGTTTTCTACTTCCTGCTAGTCCCAGTCATCTGAAAGCAGAGGACAAGACTCCTGAGAACTCCTGCCACCCTTTTCTCTCTCTCTGAAAGTCTGGACCGGCCCACAAGGATCGAGACATCATGCTGCAAAGACTGAGACACCTTCCCCTGCCACTGTCCAGGTTTACTAAATAAGGTAAATAAAAATTTTAAATGCCCTTTTTAATGTTTTGCTTTAATTGTATGTTCATTCAAGTATTAGCTCTGCATTAATCCATTTCACAGCTGAGACCGTCAGGGCTGCATAAAGAGCTTAACATGTCAGAGAAGCTGGACATCATGCATCCTGCTGGACCACCCAGAGACGTTTTCTACCTCTTCCTCGTCCCAGTCATTTCAAAGCAGAGGATGAGAAACACCTGCTACCTTTTCTCTGGCTCTGAGACTGCGGATCACCTCATAAAATCCAAGAGCTGCTGTTGCTACAGACTAGATGCTGCTACAGAGACGTGTTCCTCTGCCAGTGTCCGGGTTTCTTCACAACAGAGCAAAAGGTATTCGGGCCTCTATTTTGAATTCAAGTTTCCCATGTCTTTAACTGTATGTGCATTCATGTATTCACTTTGCATTAACCCTGCTGTTGTGATGACACTATTGTTGCTCTTGACTCTTGAGTGTTACAGCTAGGAGTAAAACATTGTAATTTACATCAGCTTTGTCCTTCAGATGTCCACTGTGATCCGTCCACATCTGAGACACATCAGACAAGAGAGAGAGAGAGCAAAACATGTGGAAGACACTGGAGATCATGCAGCCTTCCTGTGTGAAGTGGCTCTGGACAGAAGATGGTGTCTGCCCTACAGAAGTGGACGAGGTATTTTTATTAATGTGTATTATGTAACTGTTTTGTGTCAGAATCTTAAGTTCACTTCTTTTAATGTGTCTGTATTCTCAGGTCCGGCTCTTCACACCATTGACAGTTTTGGACTTTTTGCAACATTGGGCTGATTCAACAAACAGAACCATGACAGCCAAAGACCCATGGACAAAACACATGATCTCTCGTGTGGTCAAAAAAAACTTTAAGTTTACTTCTGCTTGCCCCATTTCTTATTTTCAATTGATGTGAGCTCACTCAGCTATTCAAGTCATTCAACTATTCATCCCTACTCTGTACATGTGTAAATGTCTTTATTTATATATATATTGTTTGTTTGTTTGGTTTTGTTTTTTTCCATCAACTTCTGGAAACACTCACCCCTGCACCACCATTACTCATCAGGTGGAGGAGCATGCCTCGTCAGAAAACTTCCATCTGGTCATAGATTCTGCTCCATCAGGACCAAGACCACCAGACACTTGGAAAGTTTTGTCCCTCCAACAGTGTCTTAAACAACGCGCCCTACTTGTAGTTTCACTGTGTAACAACGTTCAGCTTTTTAAACAGCTTCCATGTTCTTAAGCAGTTCAATGCAGTCCAATTGAGCTTTAACACTTTTAAGACTTTTGAATGAAGCTTTTTTTTTTGGATTTTCTGCCACATTTATCAATTGTTTCTGTATTTCAGCTTCTGTGAGAATTTCAATTAATTTATTTTTTATTTTTTGCAGTATTTAGCACCTTTTTAAAATACATTTCAGCGCCTTCAAGTATTTGAATTAAAATCTTGAGTTTTCTACAATTTTGTGGATCTTTTTTTGCATTTCAGCTTATTAATGCATTTGAATTAAGCTTTGTTTGCTTTTTTGCTCTTTTTTTGCAGTTGTTTCTTCAATTCAACTTCTTTGGCAATGTTTTGCAACCTTTTGTGCATTTTTGTGCACCTTTTCAGCTACTTTATGCATTTCAGTTCAGCATTTCCAGCATTCACACGCATGTTCCGCAGGAAATGCAATTTTTCTAGTTTTTATTATTACTATTCCGCCTGTTTTTTTGCAGTCTAACAAGTTCCACAGTTTTCAACGTAGAAACGTCATTCAAAGCTTAAAATATTCCTCTCAATTAGGAATCAAGCGCTATTATACAGAATTTCCATAACCTTCATACTTTTCAAGATATTCCAGGTTTTCCAGGAAATTTTGCCCATTCAAATGAATGGTCAGAATGTTCAAAATGTCCCCGTTTTCACACTTTTTCAAGGTTTTTCAACTGTTAACTTCTCATTCATACTTTCAGCTAAAAAACTTCATTCAAAATGGAAAAGATTCCACATCTTTCCTTCTTTATTCATATTATTCAACATTCAAATCCCATTAAAACTCTTCAAGCTATTCAGCTTTCCTTGAAACTTTGTTACAATGAAAGTCATTGAGAAAATCATTCAAATTCACTCATCTTCAACCTCTTCCCACTCATTCATACATTCACGTAGAAACGCCATTCCACCTTTAAAATGTTCAGAAATCTTTCGACTCTTTCCAGTGAATTCAACTTTTTCACATCTCATACTTTTCACACAGTCTCGATTCAAGTACCATGTCGTTTTCAGCCTGAATTTCGAGTTTATAATGGGTTTCAATGGGACGGAATGTTGGCAGCTAAAGTGGAGAGGACCAACTGACAGAGTGCGAATACACTTCAAAATCATCTGAATGATTTGTCTTCAACTCGCTGTATCTCCCACAATTTTCACTCTACCTACGTAATTTTTTCAGAAGTTGTAGAAAAACTTGTTGTGCCGCTCATGTCCAACTTTGAAAGCAAACAGACTTTCACACCACCAGTACCAGTACAGTGGGCTTGAGAATGAGAGGTGCGCCAGTCAACTGCCGCATAGACTCCCATGTTAAAAAGTGCTGCAGGTTCAAGCAAGAGGCAGACAGGTGGACATTTCTACACTGCTGCTGTGAAGCCATT
Organism: Lepomis macrochirus; assembly: GCA_024633595.2. NCBI lineage: Eukaryota > Metazoa > Chordata > Actinopteri > Centrarchiformes > Centrarchidae > Lepomis > Lepomis macrochirus. The sequence goes on along the minus strand of JALXJV020000030.1, from coordinate 318,134 downwards.
TTTGACAGTAGACGCACAAATCTCGGACATCATCATCATGAGGATCTTATGTCTCTAACAATACGTTTACTTTGGCACTGAGAGTTACGGTCTGTTCGTTAGGAGCAGGAGAAGCACAGCTGCGCTCCAGGTTAAAACTCAATGAGATCAGCTCTCTAAGCCTGTCTAAGTCAGACAGCTTTTAGCGTCGCCATGGAAACCTGGGAATGCTGGCCCAGCACACAGCTGATTGAGATGATGTAATGCAGACAACTCATTAAACAAGGCCCTTCACTACATCCTCCAGCACCTGGACTCTCCAGGAGACTACACCAGGATCCTGTTAGTGGACTCTGCCTTCAACAACATTATTCCAGCTCTGCTCCAGGACAAGTTCTCCCAGCTGATCATGCCTGCAGGTGTATCACAGACTTACTGTCCAGCAGCAAGCGCCACGTGAACCAGGGAAAACACGTTTCTGACTCCAGGACCATCACTCAGTGGTTCCCTTCGGGGCCGTGTTCTTTCCCCTCTGATCTCCGCCCTTAACACCAACAGCTGCACCTCCAGTCACCAAACCACCAAGCTTCTGCAGTGTGCAGAGAACACCACCTGCACTGGCCTCATCTTTTGTGGGGATCAGTCTGCCCACAGGTGGGAGATTGACCATCTGGGGTCCTGCAGAGATGCTCACAAGTCTTTGACCACAAGTCAACACATCCCCCACTCTCAAACCAGTGTAACATTATAACTAAATCAAACTGTAAGGTAGGGCCGCACAATCAGTGTCCCCACAGGTGGGAGATTGACCATCTTGGGTCCTGGAACAGCCAGATCAATCTGGACCTCAATGATATGAAGACAGTGGAGATGGGCAGGTATTCCAGAAAGAGGCCAGCTGCACCCATCTCCATCAGTCTGTGCCACTCCACACTGTGGAGTCATTCTGCTCACCCAGGACCTCCAGTTGGAGTTGATACGCTTATGTCACCTTTCATACCCCTTTCTAAATATTTCAGGTCATATCTTCTCAACACTTGGGGGAATTTCTCACATTTCTTCAACTTCTTCATGGCTTTCAGCTGAAGACTACATTCAAACCGTAAAATGTTCTACATTTATCAGGGCACTTTGAAGTTTATTCAACTTTAAAATCTTATTCATATTCTTTAGAAAATTTTCAAAATGTTTCTAAGGTTTCATAGTCCTTCAGCTACTTTCTTAGATTACCCATATGTAATACTATTCAGTTAAAAGTTTAAATGGTTATCTTTTGTAAAACAACATTAAGTACCTTTATGAATGCTGTGAAAAGATCAATATAGCATAATGGCCTTAGCCACATCAACATAAAAATGCACTACACTAGTAAATTATACAACACTGTTACATGAAGAGGTTGCAAAATAACATATATTTATTAAAACAAACAACAATCTGACAAACAACAATTATGACAAACAATATAATGTAATGTGAAATGATGTAATTATTAACTGATTGGAAGATTATATTACAATGAACATTCTATTATCTAACTGAACTGAATTAACTTAAACTAACTGATTGTTTAAAGGACTGATTAATTTACATTAATTAATTAAATAAAACTTTGTGTGTGCGTATGTATGTGGATGCTGGAAAATTACTGCAATAATTTGAACTGATTAATTAAAATAACTTATTATAAGGAACTGATTGATATACAAAAATTTTTTTAACTTGTGTGTGTGTGTGTGTATGGGCGGGGATGATTGGGGTCGGGATGGGGTGGGGATTACTCTTCTGTCTGAAAAACTCGTTGCACCTTTCCGTCTTCATAGCAGAGAGTGAGTTTTGATGGCATCGTGACAGTGGCCTCTGGGAAAGTGCTGGTCCACACAAAAGACGGAATAACTCTCTCAGTATCCTCTGAATCGAGAATCTCTATGTCATCGTTTTCCAGTACCCGAATCCCTTTCACCACAACCTCTTTTGAAGCTGGAAGGGGCTATAAAAATAACACATTATTCAGTTATTGCTTCATGAACAAACCTTTCTGAAGTCCACTAAAAAAAACAATTCAATTCAATTCAAATTAGCTTTATTGGCATGAATGTGTAACGACAATATTGCCAAAGCATCATACAAACTACATCAGAACAATCAACCCCATAAGGTAAAGATCATAAGGTAATCAAAGCGCATGTGTGTTTGTGTTAAAAAACAATAAAAATACCCGAAGAATTAAAATAAAATAAATAAAACAGTACGTGTTTGTGTGTGTATGCTAAAAAAAAATATTAAAAATTAAAATAAAATAAAACAGTAAGCATGTGTGCGTGTGTGTTAAAAAACAATAAAAATATATTTAAAAATAACATAAATAAATAAAACAGTGTGTGTGTGTGTGTGTGCGTGAGTTAAAGAAAAAAAAATACAATAAAAAAATGACCTAGTAACGTGTGTTTACTCACATTGATGTCTGTGAAGGGGGTGGACTGGAGCGTGTACCCATATGTTGGAGAGTTTCGCTCTTTGAGGTGCGATATGCTGACCAGCATGCCTGTGGTGAGCGTTGTCAAAACAGCCTCCCTCCATAGGCACACTTTCACCTCTGCTTTGTCCTAGAATAATAAAACAGGCTCATAAGTAGTCCTTACTAATAGTTCTAAAAGTGATGGAGGCACAAAAGGCATAGAGAATTTGTATTTTACTTGAATGAAAAAGCAATTTTGAGTATGGACTGTATATCAGTAATTTTATAAGCTCACAACTCAGCTTTCTATTTGAAAAAGAACACATTGTTTTAATAATTCCTTACCTCTTTTATGCGGCTAGACCTCATTGGGATCAGTGGGCCACGCTGATTAGGAATACATTCGATCGGGCTGACCTAAATGATAATGATAAAAGATTTTTTTTTTTAATGGAAAACATCATAAAAACCTCAAAAGTGTCTCTGTGTGTTATAACATGAATAAAAAATCTAAAATGTTATTTATATGGTGTCTTAAGATGTATGTGATGTACATATGTGGGAAGTAACAAGTTACATTTACTCTGTTACATGTTCGAGTAACTTTTTTTGACTAAATTGTAAGTCAGAGTAGTTTTTATACATAATACTTTTACCTGAGTTGATTTCTTTTTCTTTCTTTTACTGAAACATTGTACACTCAAGAAGGGATGTGACTCTCAGTGCAAACTGTAACCGTCACAATGGAAAGGTTTCTAAGGCTGGGTACACACCAAAGGATTTTTTATATCTCATAACATTTCCAAAATGTGATAGACCACAAACATGAGGAGAAAAAATCCTACATTTAACCGTTTTGCTCCTATTGTGTCTGGTGTGCCATGATGTGACAAAGACAGCACACCACACACAAACAGATTTTCAACCCGAGTCTAGCCTGTGAACACAGGAAATCTTGCAAAATCTGTGCCATGACTGCGTTTCTTGTGCTTTATGTATGCTTTATGTATGCTTTATGTTTTATTATGCTTTATTATGTTTATGCTTCCGTCTTCAATCATCTCGTTTTCTGATTTGATATTGTTTCGTTTCACATGATAATCTCCAGAATGTGTGCGCGTTTGTCCTCGGGGATCCCCACACACATCAGGATTTCTGATTGTAAATATTCAACATGTTGGATATTTACAATTCACGATCGGGGCGCCTCTGACGTTCTTTTCCGATCAGGATCGGACACTCTTAACACACCTCACACCGAGGGAGAATCTCATAAGATAATCTGTAGAACCATCAAGCTGATCGGGACATAGCTAGGATTGTCAGAAGGGGGGAAATCGGCCCAAAATCAGCGTGATTATCTTTTGGTGTGTACCCAGCCTAAGATCGAAACCCAGTGTGGAAACTTACAGCTGTTATTGTCCCCTCCACTGTAACAGCATGGTCCAGCCCTGGGTACAGGTCTTTTATTTTAATTGCAGTTCAGGGCGGTGACAGCAGCTGCTTTCCCTCCTCCTCCAGCTGGCTTGAGACAGTGATTGGCGCACAATAATTAATAGCTGTATTCTTTTTGGAGAGCATTGTTTTCTGGCTTCCAAATTTGCTCAGGCCATAATTCTTGATCACGTAAGATTTTCCAATTTCCACTTGATTTGCCAATTCGGAGAATAAAATGAATTTAATAACAGCCACTGTGTTGTTGTGGATGGTTACTGGCTTTGCGTCCCCGTTTACAAAATTCCAGTTAGGAACTTTAACCGTATTTTTCAAGTCGATGACCTTGACGGTCATCGCAGGAAGATGGTTATATGGTGTGGTAGGGGTTCCAAATACTTTTTGAAATGCCATTCTGAAAATACACAACACAAAAAAATACAGTTTTGAGATACAAGTTAACATTCACTCTTACTTACATATCAAAAACACCAAAACATGTTTTATTTGTTTCTCAGTAGACGTTTGAAGAATGAAGTTCTGCTCTGTTTCAGTAAAATGTACAGATGGAATATGTTAGTTAACTATCATTAACCAGATAAACGCTTTGTAAAGTCATGATGTTACAAACTCCGGTACAGTAGGAGGCTTATGCAACTTTCAAGAGGTTTTGTGTGTTGACAGTAATAAAAGTGCTGCAGTTCCGTTTCCTTTAATCGCTTCAGAAGCAGGGGTGTGCTGGATAATACTGCAAGAGTGTGCTGGATAATACTGCAAGAGCTGAAGATGTTGAAGAGGATACAGGTAAGGCATTAAAGTAATTGTAGAATTCGTGCACTCTTGAATTTCAAAATCGAGAGGACGGTTTACTGTAACGTTAGCGATTGCGTGTTAGCTGGCAGTCGATGTTAACTGACGGCTAACGTTAGCGTTAGCTAACTGACTGTTGTTAAGTGGGAAGCCGTTAAACTAATAACTTAAGCTCCCGTTACCTAATTTGCTCGATATGCTATGTCACTACTTCATATTTGTTGATTGTGCATGTCAGGACATTATTATTAGTAAGTAACAAACGGGAAGCTACTTATTCACTGTACAGTATAACTACAAAGTAACCGCCGAGTACATCTGTCACTTCTGTTTTAATGTTAACGTTACAGTTTAGTAACAGTTGTTTCCGTCGAAAATGTATATACCATATATATTTTAATATGGATATGAATCATATGGATATATGGATTCATAGTAGCCAAAACGTCAACAAAACACTAGCTTTTTTTAATGTTAACATGTTCAAATGGAACTAATTCATTTAACGTTAACGGTTAATTTAAGTCCACTGACAACGCTACGAAGCTAACGCCGGTTAACTCCTTCTTTTCTAAGAAGATGTCTAATGTTAACTTTGCCCTGCTGGTCTTTTAACGTTAAAGTTGAAAGAAAACTTATTTTTCTTCAGTATATTTAGAGAATATTTCACGGGTCTTTACGTATACCCAGATATTAATGAAACCGTTGTTTAAAACCAGTATGATGTACTGTTACCTACCTTGTCAGTTTCTTGAAATGTAGAATAACGGCTGGGCTGTCAATCAAAGTGCCGTTGTGCCTCACTCGCCTGTGTCTGTTGCTCATCCAAATAAATGTCAGTTTGACCATATCATACATAGCTCATAATACACCCGGCAGGCAGATTGGCTTAGTTTTGACAGATTTGCCTCCAAAATGACCTTAAAGTTCAATCAATACTTCTAAAAAAGTATAACCTTCATGAAAGTAAGGTTTATAGTAGACTTGTTGTATTTAAGTGTAACATTATTTGTTTTAATGGGGTGTGCATAATAAATGTACTGTGTTTATGCTAATGAATTCCTCCACCTGTGTAAATGCGTCCTGCTGTGTGTTATCATAAGAAAAAAAACAAAGATAAGTTTTAGAGCCATCCAGCGCGCTAAGGGTTGTCAAAATTCATTAATTGAAAATCTTCTCTTCGTGCGTCTAGTAAACCAGAGGACTACTACCACTACTTGTCCCTTTTGTGCACTGTAGAGCAGTTTATCCATTTGGGCTACTGTAGAAACACGCCGGCTTCCTTGTAAAAGGACCTGCAGTTTATGTAGATAAAAATGTCTCATTCTAAGGTGATAAAAAAAATAACAGTTCATTAAGGTCTTTATTCACCACTGAAAACATAGTTATGTATATTATATTGCATTTCTGTTAATAGATCCTCCTTAATATTAAACACTGGACCTGTAAGGTACTCTTTGTCTGATGCCTAGTGATATTGGTGTTCTGTGTTTTGGAAGGGAAGCAACAGGGCACATCTGTGGCACTGCAGCACCTGGCTACATCTGATTCTACTAACTACAGAGCCATCACGAAGCTAAAAAGAGTGGGCTGTTGCATGATTAGAGAATATGGCTATCTGTGACATGATTTACATGGCTTACTAATGCCATATGGATTGTTTATTGGCACAATCTGTATGATCAAACTTATAGGTCACTGTGGGAGAAGAGATGTGAAAATTTAGCAGCCATCAACTCTAATGGCGGTGGCAAATAGCTGAGCACATTTTTGAGAGCTCTGTCCTGCTCTTTTTTTTTTTAACAATTACATTTTACACATTGATGGACAGCTGGTATGTAACTCTGTATTCTCTCCTGTCCACCACAGAACCAGAACCACTTGGACCAAGAAAAGGAACAGAGGGACTGGAGACATTGGAGTTACGTGACTCATTGCTGAGCATTCAGTTCTCTTCCTCATCTGGATGTAGATAGTCCTCCCAGAACGTCGACACCACCCATATTCCCACAAATCATATCCCACAAATCATATAAATCACATATCCCCACAATTCCAACAGCAGGTATAGTCCAGTAATGAGTTGTAGGCTGCATTTGAGAAATGTTTACTGTCATTTCTTACAGGGACTGAGTCCATCAAGCTCATTAAGCTGAGGCCTGAAATCATCTTGTTTTTAAAGAAAAAAGGCACGCTGCCGCAAAACAGTTACAGGTTTCTATGTAGTGCATGAAATCACAGCTATCGAACCGTGACCTAAATCTTTGCTATGTGCTGTGAATTTTGTATAATGTCCCTAATTCATGTTGTGAAAATTAGTTTACCAAGATTTCCTTGTTGAATTTACACTACCTGATTATAACTGTCTGTCTGTATCTCTTATGCATCTTTAGTTAGCCATGATGTGGGGAAAAAACACCCTAATGGTGTTATGGTCTTATTGTGTTCTTTGACTAAACGCAATGTATTACCACTGCTCATGATCAAGTCTTTACTGCACACACAGTTGAAGGGAGCAAAATTCAGCTTTAATAAAAATATTTTTTGCCAAATGGTCCTTTTGTATGTTTTTCATAGATGATTAGTGTGTTGTTATGTTAACTTGTGTTTAGGTGTTATTTTGGTATGAACTGCCTTAAATAAGCTCTATTGATAGAAACAAAAATAAGGACCTCACTAATTTCTATCAGGGTGGTGATGGCCTGCTGACAGCTGATAAAGCTGTGATCTGCTGCCGCTGTAAAAAGAAATCGGCGTTGCTTCACGTTACGCTTAAAAGGAAAGGACGTCTAATTTTTCTTAAGATATGTTTTCTTTTCTTCTTGCATAATCTCCTCCCAACGAAATTCATAGAGAAGAAAAATGTGTAAGTGGGAAATGTGATGTTAAGAGCCTTCAGCTTACTATAAAGTCCATCTGCATAAACGTTTACAACGTGAAATGAATGATGAGTGCTGGATTCAGATTGCCCCTGAACGTCTCAAAAACTTCAACCCCTGCAACGTTGGACCAACTGCTATTCTGCTCTCAGTCCGTTGTGGTAAGTAGATGTGTTTCCCAGCTGCCGGTTAATTAGCAGCGCTACAACCTCAACATTAAAACACGTATGAAGTCGCTTGAAATTGGCATGAAACTGGCCTGTTAATTAACACGGAGTTCACACATTACAGGAAAGCCTTTTGGTCATAACGCATTGGCATATTGCTAAGTAACGTTAAATAACGTTATAGCAACGGTTTAACGTTAGCTAACTTAATTGTCACGTAACGTTAGTGGATAACGTTACGTTAATGCTGTTTAACTGTTAACTGACAAAACAAAACATCCATACTAAGTATTAATTAAATTAATATTATCTTGTTCACTGTATGACCCTGGTCGCCTGACATCATTGTAGAGCTGGATAACTTAAAAATCAACTATGTAATATTCACAGTTAACCGGCTATCAACCTCCCTGATAACTTAGCAAAACAAAGCAAATATAACTCATTCTACTATAACTTGTTCTCGCAGATGAGCATTTGATTATATACTGGACAGTGTCTGTATATGACAGGACCTCGTTGATAATTTTTAATTCTGTCAAGATTGTTGTTGTTTTTTTAATTTGCTTGAGTGTGCACATGCACATTCAAGTGCGTGGAATTGAAATATCTCCAGTTTTTATGTTCATTCTTACTTATTGGATATACTGATAGTAATACCTGGTACAGCCTAGATTGAACACACATTTGCCACGCGTCTAACACATATAGTCACAGAGGGAAGGTGAGTCTAGTCAACTCTAACATATTTTTTCCTCTCCTAGACCAAGAGAGGAAGATTTGGAAGCTGTGCTTAAATGGTGAGCAAATAAACATCTTTACTGAAACTGATAGCTGTATCATTTCATTGTGTATAACTGTTTAACTCCCTTGGATAAAGTACAAAGAAACCTTTCAGTTCATAAATTATAAGGATAGTTTCTTTCTGCCACCGCAAATGTTCAATACTGACCCTAATGAGATTAGGTTTTTTAAATTAGACTTATTTGACAGTACAAATGATGATGGACAAAGTCTACAGTGTCAAGTCTCACTGTAGTCAGTGCATTTGCTACACAAACAGTTAACAGTCTGTCGCAAATTGTGGAGAGAATAACATGACACACCTGAACACAACAGAGACACCTGTCCAACTCCTCAGAGACACTTTGCTCTGTTTGAGACTGTCTCTCTGCTCCAGAATGCTTCCTTCTGAAGCAGCTGTGAGTTGCAGTTTATCAGAGATGCTTAAGTTAACATGTGTGTTATTTTTCTGTTGAGATGTATGTCTGATCACTAGTGTTCAGACATACATCTATACTATTTCGGTTTTCCATGTCTGGTGAAGAGTAGTAGTAGTGGCAGAATGCAGAAATTAATTTTATTTCAGGGGGAGATCCTCCAGACCCTCGTATTGATTTTATCAGTGTTAATATTATTATTAGTGGTAACTACATAAATACATTTATCATGATTATCATAGACTATGATATTTAATAAATAAAATGTAGCTCTATGACTTATAGGATAAAAAAAAGAGTTAAATGGAGGGGAATAGTTAACAGCAGTTGTTCAGTTTTGTTGAAATATTTGTTTTGTACATGTTAACCGTCATATGGCTGAACATACATTTAAATGATAATTTGTGCAGTTACCGTGATTGATTGTGTTTCTTCTTTCTGATTTATATTCTGCAGAAGAAGAAGACTGGTCCTACAGTCAGTTCTGTTTCTCCCACTCCAACCCCCAACCCTTCTATCATCTGTCCTGATCCATCTGTTGTCTCTGCCTTCTTTCTCCCTGTATTTCACGCTGTGGCCTTGTTGGAGAGTTACCCGGGCCAAAACAAATTAAGGCTTGTTGGATAGTCCCAAGCCTTGTCTGTCCTGCTCTGTCTGTTCTCTCTGCTGAATTCTCTCTCCCTGTATTTCTATCTTTGGCCTTGCTGGAGAGTTACCCGGGCCTCAAGTACCAAAGCTTTCGAGCTAAACTTTGAGAGAAAAAAATCTTTTCATTGAAACTCTGTCTTGCTGAATTATTTCGGTCTATCTCCTCTACTGTTGACAGTTCAAATTTCCCCAGACCAAGTACTTACACTTAAAGATAAAACATCTACCATTTTTGACTTGTAAAGCATACTTTAGTCAATTTTATTTTTTCGACCTTTGACCTACATTTTTAACTCCACTTCTGTCTAGAAGTGTACTTTCAGAGAAAATCTAATAAATACTTTGACACAACCTACAGTAAACAGGTTTTGACCTTTTACATTGAACTACAATTTGACACAGTTTATAAAAACATCCACGCAGCCTACACAAAGTTTGACCTCTGACATTGACCTTTGAAATTCAAGTCCAAGCGGAGATACCAGTGACCATGCCCAGGAAAGGGAAAAGGTCTCGAGCTTCAAAAGTGCGCTGGCAAAAGTTTGGTGAGTCTCAACACTCGACACCAGCTGAACAGGCGGTGAGTTCTCATCCTCACACAAACAGACAGGTACATTTTCCTGAGTCTTCTCTTGCTAATGTTACACGTGTTTTGGCATCCTGCAGTCAAGGCAATCACAAATATGCTGATTCCAAAAACAGTCAGTGCACCTGTAACTCTGCAACATTTCTAGCTTTCCTGCACGAGGTACAACACCTCCAAAGAGCAGAATTGGATCTTGTTTTAGATAGAGGCCATGCAATGTATTCTCTTACTCTAGATCAGTTGAGTGCCGAGGGACGAAAAGTTCACAGATACCTGAATACAGAAGAAATTCCTGAGATTGTTCTAGGTTACAGACAGCAACACATAATGACAAAGTGTGAATCGATGTTTGGCATTTTTACAGCTTCTACTGGTGACGGCGACAACCTGAACCTTGCAAACAGACTTCAGTGCTTGTCATTAGAAGTGAACTACGCTTTGTTGATAATGAGTTCCGTGTGCATCGCTGTTTTCCGAGACCGGCAAGGAAGGTATGGCTTTTTTGACCCACACTCTAGGCGACCAGATGGCCTACCCCACGGTCCAGGTGGTAATGGCACTGCTGTCATGTTGATTTTCACACATTTAAGTGATCTGATAACAAAGATTGTCACATGTTTCAGTATGTTAGGCACCAGCCCGTATGCTCCGTATGAGCTCATGCCTGTGCTCTTTCACAGTGTCGATGAAGTCTCTGTGGATGAAAATTTGGCACGTGTAGACTCTAATGCAAACATTGCTGCTTCACACAGGATTGAGCAGGACCAAAACACTAGGTCCAGTGTCGCACAGGCTGAAATTGAGATGCCTTGGCCATCACACTCAGTTATAGAGTGCACACCGTGTGCTGACATTATATCAGATGCAAATGAAGTAATCCATGTTTGTAGCACTAAAGATGCAGTGGAATATCCTACAACAAACTCAGCCGAACGTAACGAGCAGCATATGCCAAATCTATCGAAGTATTCCAAACAACAAAAAGAAAAGTTCAAAAGAAGAGTTTCAGCTGTGAGAAAGAAAAAAGCAAAGCATGGCAACAATGCTGAAATCAGAAGAATGGAAATTAAAAAAAATAGAGAGAGAGAAAATTACAGGCGAAATTCTGATTACAGAGAAAGAAAGGGGTCTTACATAACCACTCGTTATCAAAAAGACTACAACTTCCAGCAGAGGCAGAGGTTTTACATAGCTAGTCGTTACAGGAAAGACAGTGTTTTTAAGCAGAGGCAGATGACATATGTAACTGATCGATATAGGAAAGACAGTGTTTTTAAGCAGAGGCAGATGACATATCTAACTAATCGTTACAGGAAAGACAGTGGCTTTAAGCAGAGGCAGATGACATACATGACTACCCGTTATCGCTTTGATGCTAATTTCAGAGAGGCTAGAATGTCTTACATGACTAACCGTTATGCAAATGATCCTGCATTCAGAGCCAAACAAAAAGAAACAATGAGACAACTCATGAGAAACAAATACCTTGCATTACGAATTACTAATAACGTGCGCTGTGCAACGAAAATAAGACAAAAATACAGACATATAACCAGACAGCCTAACATGATAGATGACAGTCTGATTAGAAAAGCTGTAGATGTTTTTCAATCAAAAATCAAAAATGGCCCAACATATGTATGTACAGTTTGCCATAGAGCACTGTTTCCAAATCAAGTGCGACCCTGCAAAAGGACAAAGTACATTAAAAATCCACGTCGTTCAAACTTGCCTCACAGGGAAGTTTATTCATGTCTGTAGTGATGAATGTCAAAATTGCACAGTACCAGATGAGAGAAAGAGAGAATGGATATGCTTCACTTGCCACGAACATCTTAAGATTGGTTGTATGCCATCCCTTGCCATGGCTAATAATTTAGAGCTTGCAGATATTCCAACTGAACTGTGCGATTTAAACATATTGGAGAGACATCTCATTGCCAAATACATACCGTTTGCCAAAATTATTCCCCTTCCAAAGAGCCATTCGTGGTAACGTGGTATGTGTCCCATCTGAAGTGCAAGAAACAATCGATGCCTTACCTAGACTTAGAAGTGAATCTCAAGTCATGAGAGTAAAACTAAAGAGACGATTGTGCTATAAAGGCCATCAGCTCTTCCAAACTGTGACCTGGCCTAAATTAGTGAGGGCTCTGCTTAAACTAAAAGAGGTCCATCCTCAGTACAACGACATAACAATCAGAGATGAGGCTGAGTTATGTGATCCAACTCTTCCAGACGAGGAAGATGATGAGACTGATGAGGATGAAAAAATGGATGATGGTGATTTTAATGTAGAGGATTTGATGGACATTGACAGTTTTGAGAAGGTGGCACTTTGTGAGGCAGGAAGTCTTCCTGAAATTGATGAACAAAGTATTGACAGTCAATCACATGAGGGCCATGAGCCAGAGCCACAGTCAGACAACATGCAACAGGATGGTGATGAACCTAATGGCGGCATTGTTCTTGAATCATGTCTACAGCCAACTGATGTTTCAGAGGAGATATTAAGTTTTAGTGAGGGAATCTACTCTGTTGCTCCCGCAGAAGGCAACAAACCAGTGAGCTTTTTCAAGACACCCAACCTTGAAGGAATGTCTTTTCCTGTCCAATTCCCCACTGGTCAGAATACTCTAGATGAAAACAGGCCTGTAAAATTAACGCCTTGCAGTTATTTTAAAACCAGGCTTTGCTGTGTCGATGATCGTTTTGCTAGAGATACAAACTACTTGTTCTTTGCTCAGTTTGTAACTGAAATGCATCTGGCCACTTCCAGCATGAGAATTCAGCTGCGTAAAGGTAGGCCTTTTACACGAGATGGCCGGAGAATAAACAATGCCATGTTGCAAGACAAACGCGAGGTTGAAAGACTGGTGCATAACAAAGATGCGATCCGTTTTATGACACCACTGAGAGGCACGCCAGCCTACTGGGAAAAAACCACAAAAGATCTCTTTGCTATGATTAGACAGTTAGGAACTCCTACGTTCTTCTGTACATTTTCTGCCGCTGAAATGCATTGGAAAGAGGTTATTGCAGCAATTAAGGCGCAACAAGGAGAACAAGTGAATTTTGATCAGCTTGACTGGTCCTCCAAGTGCGACATTTTACGCAGCAATCCTGTAACAACAATGCGCATGTTTGACAAACGTGTTGAGGCACTGTTCAGAGATTTGATCCTGTCTCCCGCACAACCAATTGGCAAAGTTGTTGACTACTTTTACCGGCTGGAATTTCAGCACAGAGGAAGCCCACACATACACTGTCTCATATGGGTGGAGGGAGCACCTGTGTTTGAAGAAGACTCTGATCAGAAGGTTTGCGATTTCGTTTCCAGATATATCACAGCTGAGCTGCCTGACCCAAACACGCAACCAGAACTGCACAAAAAAGTAACAGAAGTTCAGATGCACAGCAAAAGCCATTCCAAGACATGTGTTAAGTATCTCGGCTCCAACTGTCGTTTCGGATTTCCAAAACAACCTGCACCAAATACCATGATAGTAAGACCCAGGGAAAGTGATGATCCAAATATAGAGTTAGCAGCGATGAGAAAACTCACAACACTGAACGGGTTGCTGAATGAACCTGCAATTGCAACTCTGAGTTTAGAGCAACTTCTGGCTCGGTGTGAGCTCACTGTTGACGAATATAAACAATGTCTGCATATGGCAGCCAAATCCAGTGCAGTGATACTGAAGCGTGACCCAAAAGACTGTTGGGTAAATGGCTACAATCGTTACCTCCTTGATGCCTGGGATGGCAATTTAGATATACAGTTTGTTCTCAACGCTTACTCCTGTATCGCTTATATCTGCAGCTACATCAGCAAGGCTGAACATGGTTTAAGTGAATACCTCAAAACAATGATCGAAAACTCGCGTCATGAAAATGTCAATGAAAGCGATGAAATGAAAAAAATTATGCAGGCGTACTCGAAGAAAAGAGAGGTCAGCGCTCAAGAGTGTGTCGCTCGTGCGTGTGGCATACACATGAAAAAGTGTACACGCAGCGTCGTATTTGTGCAGACAGATGAGAATGCGCTCAAAATGAGTTACCCTCTCTCATTCCTCGAGGACAAAACACCAGACTCTGTTAATGTGTGGATGAGTGGGTTACCTGAAAAGTATAAATCTAGACCTGAAACACCGGACTTTGAGGCAATGTGCTTGGCAGATTTCGCTGCCACCTGTAGAATTGTCTATGGTCTACAAACAAAGGGTAAAAATGTTCTTCCCCTGCTGAATAACATGGGATACGTTCAGAGGAGAACAAATGATAAACCTGCTGTCATTAAATATCGCCGCTTCTCGCAGGAAAAGTATCCTGAGGAATTTCACTGCACATTGCTAAAACTTTACCTTCCTTATCGCTCAGAGACCCAGCTGAAAAGCAGGAACTTCCCTACTTACAAGTCCTTCCATGACTGTGCCGGCATACAGCTACCAGGTTCAGAGCACCCTGAGCTTGTGTCTGAAATTGTCAAACGAAACAGAGAGAAATATGAAAAACACAGGGAAGACATTGAAAGTGCCATGGAAGAGTACGAACAAAACGGTTGCATAAGAAACGAATGGTGTAACCTTGCTCCCGAGCCTAATTAGAAAGGTTAGAGTGTATTGAAGAACTTGAGGCAAGACAACCCGATGATGATAATATACAAGAGAATGTACCGGACTTTAATCTGAGGTCAGAAACAAGTTCGAAATTGCAATCACAAGAGAGGCCCCACCGTAGATCCCATACTGTTACGCCAAATGTATCAGAACTTGAATCAAAAGCAAGCATCTGTCTTGTACACCATCCGAGACTGGTGCTTAAAGCGTGTTTGTGGTTTGAATCCAGAACAGTTCTTCTTTTATATTAATGGGGGTGCTGGAACCGGGAAGTCTCATCTTATCAAATGCATCCATGCAGAGGCATCCAAAATATTGTGCAGACTTCCACGATATGCAGAGGAAGCAGATATTTCTAAACCTACTGTCCTGTTAACTGCATTCACTGGCACTGCAGCATTTAACATTTCAGGTACAACTTTGCATTGTCTCCTCAAGCTGCCGAGAAGTTTAAAGCCACCATTCCAAGGTCTTGGCAATAAACTAGATGAAGTCAGGGCAGAGCTGTCAAACTCTGAAATACTAATCATTGACGAAGTATCCATGGTCTCAAAGTCTCTCTTTGCCTACGTAGATGCAAGATTAAAACAAATCAAAGGAATTCAGAGACCTTTTGGTGGAATGTCAGTTCTCGTTGTTGGAGATTTCTATCAGCTACCACCAGTCAGACAGTCTAAACCTCTATGCGTGTATGATCCAACTCAGATCGACCTCTGGAATGATAATTTTCAAATGATCACACTGTCTGAGATTGCTGAGATGCTGAACCGAATCCGTGTCAAACAAAAGTCAGATGCATTGTCACACGAAGACAGAGCTTTGCTTTCACAGGCTATCACTGATCCAGCACGCTGTCCAAAGGACATACTGCATGTTTTTGCCACAAATAAAGAGGTCGATTCGCACAATTCTGCATCATTAGCCCGCTTTCACACTGAAACCACAACAATAGATGCAGACGACTACAAAAAAGATCTAAAAACTGGCAGAATGGCAAGACAAGCTATACCTGTCAAGGGGAACAAAAAGGAGTTACCCGACTCAATAAAAGTCGCCATAGGTGCTCGAGTCATGCTTACCCGAAACATTAACGTGAAATTGGGTCTATGCAATGGAACTTTTGGGCAAATTGTAAAAATAGTGACCGGTGAAAGGGATCCACACGTCAGTAAGCTTGGTCTAGAACTCGTCAATGGCAATGTGGCAAACAAAGACAGTAATATAAGTGCAGCTGACAATATCGTGTACATAGAAAGAGAGGAAGAGAATCTGAGGCAAAAGGGAGTGGTGCGTAGACAGTTTCCCCTAAAGCTGGCATTTGCATGTACAACACACAAGGTTCAAGGAATGACTACTTCCTCGGCAGTAGTATCACTAAAACATGTCTTTGAACACGGTATGGCCTCGTGAGCTCTGAGTAGAGTAACCTCTCTTGATGGACTTCACATTCTAGATATGAATGAACAAAAATATATGCCAACCTGAAATTAGCAGCTCTTGCTAACATGAGAGAAGCTTCATTAGAACATGTAATGCCTCTACTTCATGTCACAGCAACATTAAATAGGCCTGACACTTTTACTGTCATCCATCATAACACAGAAGGACTGCCATCTCATATCGCTGATCTGAAAAGTCATCATGAACTGCATCTCGCAGACGTCTTGTGTCTAACAGAAACTCACCTACAGGGATCCTTTGTTTCAGAAAGTTTACATTTAGATAACTACAACATGTTTAAACGAAATAGAAATGTTTCATATTCGAACTACCCTGAGATGGCCAGCAAAAGTGGTGGTGGAGTCGCTATCTATGTAAAAACCATATCAGAGTCCGCGAAAAGCAGTACATACAGAACACAACTGATATCGAGTTCACCGTCGTCAAACTTGAAGGCCCAATCAATGCGCTGATTGCTGCTGTCTACAGGCCTCCAGGCTACAGTGTTCTGTCATTCTTATCAAACCTGCGAAGCCTCTTGGATTCACTTGAAATCATGGATCAACATCCCATCTTGGTCTGTGGAGTTCAGTTCAGCATTCAACACGGTCCTCCCAACCAAGCTGGCTGAGAAGCTCCTCATCCTTGGACTGGCACCTTCTCTCTGCAGCTGGGTCCTGGACTTTCTTACAGACAGACCCCAGACAGTCAGAGTTGGTACCCAGACATCAGGTACAAGGATGGTGAGCACAGGGACACCCCAGGGCTGTGTACTGAGCCCTCTGCTGTACACCCTCTTCACTTATGACTGTGCCCCCACTCAGCATAATACCACCATTATCAAGTTTGCGGATGACACAACAATCATCGGCCTGATCACTGGTGGGGTTGAGACAGACTATAGGGAGGAGGTGGCTCAGCTGGTGTCCTGGTGCCACACAAATAATCTCTCCTTAAATGCAGAGAAAACTAAGGAGATGATTATCGACCCGAGGAGGAGGAGAGATGATCAGCATGGCCCACTTTACATCGGCGAAGCACAGGTAGAGAGGGTGAAAACCTTTAAATTCCTCGGCACTTACATCAGTGAGGACCTCTCCTGGTCTCACAACACTCAGCATATTGTCAGTAAGTCTCAACAACGGCTGTACTTCTTAAGAAAGCTGAGGAAATTTGGTCTGTCCACCAAACTCCTTAGCAATTTCTATAGATGTACAGTGGAAAGCATCCTGACTAATTCCATCACAGTGTGGTTTGGAAACTGCACAGTACAGGAAAGGAAAGCTCTCAAGCGTGTGATTAAAACTGCACAATATATCTGTGGAACAGCTTTTCCATCACTTCAGGACATTTATAAAACCCGGTAACTAAGAGGGCACATAACATTATCAGAGACACTACACACCCTCAGCACATACTGTTCACATTGTTACCTTCTGGCAGACGTTATAGGAGCCTGAAAGCCAGAACATCCAGACTTAAAACAGTTTTTATCCACAGGCCATCAGGCTGTTGAATGACTCAGTCTTCTGAGTTTGCACTACACTGTGAATGTTTGCATTTGTTCAATGCGTATGCTTTTTAATGCTTTTAATGTCTTGCTGCTGCATGCAATTTTATACCTGAATCTTTTAAATATATTGTGTGTATATTGTGTATATTTTTATATTGTGGGAAACTTTGCAACTTAAGAATTTCATTGCATGGTGTAAAATCTGTGCATATGACAAATAAACATCTTGAATCTTGAATCTTGAATCTTGGAGATTTCAATGAAGATCTGTTGTCCAGAGCAAGGAAGCCGATACTTGAACTCTTTCAGTCTAAAGGTTATGAGCAACTCATCACCGCTACTACCACAGACAAGAATACACTGCTGGATCCCATTTTCATCTCTCGACCACAGTGCTGTCTCTATTCGGGTGTCCTGCGAACTTACTACAGTTATCACAATCCAGTTTACTGTATATTGACCTCTGAATCATTGTAAATCTAACTCTCAAGTATAACACCTATACACTAGATCATCACTAAAATCATTACATTTATGACAGTATGCTGACATCAAATGTTTGAAAAGAATCAAGTTCATAGTTTCGAAATTCATTTCTAAAATAAGCTCGTAAAATTAAAATTGTGAAGTTTGGGGTTGGGGGTCGTCCTTTGCAGCCAGGCTGTAACACCTGCCCTGGCTGCTCCAGCCTTTAAGAGGCTGGGAGGGAGGGAGGGATGGAGGGACGACTGCACCTCAAAAGAAAAAAAATTAAATATTTTCCGCAATTATTTCATATAAAGCTTTCAAAACTCAAGTATAATAATGTACAGATAACAATAGCATTTTGCAAAATACAATGTCATCCATTGACCAGGACCAACACACATGGTAAGTGAACAAAACACTCAATTTTTATTTAAAACCTTTTATTTAAAGAGTTGTGTCTGATCATTGAAAAAGGTAGATGGGTTACTGCCCCTGTATTTTTCTAGTAAATCACAATATCACACGTATGGATGTTGATTTCTTTGACTGTTAATTCCCAGAGGTGAAAATACAAACTGTTCATTTATGAGCTATTTATATGTGCATTAGTGCTTTCCAGGTTAAAAACAAGCCCACGAGGAGCATCGAAGTCCAGCTTCATTTCCCTAAATTCCTCACAGCTAACCTAAAGATCCAGAAACGGTTACACAACAACACCAAGAGGCTTCTGCTTCGCCTTTAAATGAACCGGAGCTATGCCAGGTGTGTAGCTAAGTTTGTTCTTTAGATGCTGCAAGTAACTTTTAGTGACACAGTACATTTTTACCATCTGCATCACCTATTAATGTCATATCTCCCTTCCACTAGTGTCTCAAAAGAGGTGAAGTTGGATAGATGTGACAGAGGCAAAGCCATGCTGACAGAGCAGAGCCTGGGCAGGAGGAAAACCAGAGGAACACGACCATGTTGCTTAGCTTGAGCTGGACCCATGAATTGTTAAGTGAACTTTATAATCCATGGTTTATGCATACCTAAAATAATCAGTGGCACACTAAAGCAACATTATGTACTTTCTGCCATAAAATAAAGGCTAGAGAGGGGCACCGGTGTCGAGCCGGAGTGGGCAACATAACCTGGCTCAGCAGTCTCTATGGATGCAACGTCGATGTAACATAATGGCAGAGGGGAAGAGACCGAAGATGACATTGACAGAAGAAGCTAAGAAAAGAAAAAGAGAGTGACCAAGCGAGAGGCTGCCAGACGTTGGAGAGAGCTCCATGAAATACAAAAATGCAAGACAGAGGCCGAGCTGGTCTTCTTTATGTTGGACTAGTAAGTATTATTGCTGTGTCTTGTGTTGTCACACTTGCTTTATGTTTGGCTATGTTCAAAGTGAAATCAAAGTTGTCGACTTCATAGTTTTTGATAGTAATAGTAAGTACTCGTACAGCTGTCCTTATTTACAACAGCGGTGAATTACATGCTGAAATTTTGCTTTAAAGGCTCAATGGCTCCTCCTCTTTTATTTGTAGAACACTAAATAGTATTTGGCTTCATCTTGAATTTTGTAATTGTTTCATTTGCAGAGGTAAACCAACTGTCAATGTACAGACATTATTATGAGGTATTTGTTTGCTATGTATGTCCTCTTGTACTTGACAGAAAACAAAACACATTCCATGGGGGGAATCTGAGTCAGAGGAGATCGAGAGGCCACTACTTTGCTTTATAAGTCTGTGTCAGATAAAAGCTACAGCCTCCTCCTCTTATGGTTTGTGCCTCTGTGTGTTAGTAAGCCTCTTTGCTTTTGTTGTATTTACTGTGATTCCTTGATTTGTGTTGCATTATTTCATTAAACAGTACATTATACATTATACAGTATTTACCACCAGTTAAGCTGACAGGGGAAGGCAAATTGTCCACTCCATATTCAGGTTGGGTGTAACATTTGTCTCTCTATCTCTCTCTGCCTTGCATCAGGTTATGAGGAGAGGGTAAACTGGACTTCTATCACAAACACAAGGTTGAAAGTGAAGAGGTTTCAAAATCTGGATGTAACTTGAAAGAGGTATATATATAATCTGTTGTGGTATTTTAATCATCACAAGTTGTAATAAACACATTTAGGGATTGTTCAAGCGACCGAGTTTACTTTGTTTTTTCCTAGTGAAGCAAATCAGCTTATCTGTAAAAGGGAGAGAAGAAAGGCAGCAAATGTACCTTGTAAATCTTTAGACACCATCAATGTTCTAACTATTTTCTCCTCCTTTCACAGTTCTATGACAAGAGAAGTTGGACATGTCTCCAATGCAGTGCCATGGTAACAAGGAACATCAGCATTTCATTGAATAAAGCATGTTGTAAGTTAAACTTTACATTTCATGGATTAGGCATATTTCAAATACTTATAAATATCAGAGATAATGGGAATACATTTAAATGATTAATTACTGCTTCTTTTTCCCTGTACCTTTTGTGATAATTCAATTCAAATTCAAATCTGTAAAGACACAGTCTGTTATGGTATATGACACTGTCCTCACTTTTTGTGTCTTTGGCTTTGCTCTTGTGCTTTTTATGAACGAAAATGAGAAATGAAAGAGGACTCCTGCTACCGTTCGCTATGCTATGCACAGTTGAGCTGCAATGGGAGGAGGGGATCTCTGGACCTACACCTGGTACGTGACTGTGTTTCTCTGTCAGTCATAACACTGTAGTGTTCTACCATGGTTCTTTTATTTATTTCCAGACAACAACTATGTTGATGGTGCAGAGGATAAGACGCATGCTCGCATGTGAGAGACTCGGGTTCAAATCCCACTTTGACCTATCCACCATTGTGTCCCTTGACCCCTCGTTGCTCCAGAGGCGTGCAACCTCTGACACAAATAGCAGTTGTAAGTCACTTTGGACAAAAGTGTCAACTAAATGAATAAATGTAACCAACTGTGGAATGTTTTTATCATCTGTGTTCAGGTTTTCTCTCCTCCACACATTGCAGAACCAGATCAACATGGACCAAAGGACTGGACTACAGATACCAGAGGCAGTGCAGCTATGTGACTCCTTTGCTCAGCATTCATTGCTTTTCAGCTGAACCTATACAGGCTGTAAGTAGTGTAAAGAGTTAATGCTTGTGTTCTGTTACATTTGAATTTTTAATCTGTTAGTGATCAGGTGCTTCATGTTTTCCCTATTTTCTTTGCCTATTTTTAATCTTGTTTACAGCAAATGCTGCTTTGACAGTCCTCAACACCAGGGAGGGTTCAGATCTACACAGCCTCTTCCTGTTTCCTGTTTCCACTGCCATTTATTCTGCAAGTACACAGAAGAACCAGTCATTCCTGAAGAAAAAACAGGATCTTCTCCAGAACCTTAACTTGCCAACCCACCTTATTAAAACCATCACGTACACACACACATACACGTCATGTCATCCCTAGTATTGTTATACTGTTCCAAGTGACTGACGCTCAAAGAAAAACTAAGAGGACATTTTTAGCTCAGAAGTAAGTGGTAAATAGGAAACATTTGCCATGCCCACATTTTTTTATTTATTTTTCTTTTCATTTTCAATTTGTTTAATTTTCCCTTGGTTACTGTTTTAATACTTACTGACATAACTGAATGATTATTTTAACAATATGTTTACTTTGTTGTTTGTCTCCACGCGCGCCTTGCATGAAAGGCTCTGCCGCAATCTGGCAGTGTGTGTGTCTGTGTGAGTGTAAATCGATGAATGAGGCAAAATTAAAAAGGGCTTTACAGTTTACAGTTGTGCCCTGCGAATGTTGCATGCTCAGCCGTCCTGGTAGGGGATCCCTCAAAGACTTCCTTTTTTCCCTAATTGGGTTTTTGGGGAGTTTTTCCTGATGTGCTTTGTGGGTCTAAGGCTGATGATGCATCTAAGGTCAGGTGTTTTCTTTATTTTTAAGACTATGCTGACTTTTTGTATGATTTGTTATTTTATTTTATTTTTTTCCTTAATTTTCCCTTGTTTCTTTTGTATACAGGGTTCCCACAGAGTTCCAAAAAGTATGTATTTTGATTTTAGTGATTTCCAGGTCTGGATAACTTTAGAAAAGGGAAAAGACATGAAAACATACTGATAAAGTTTCTTTGTTCTTATTTTCCAGTTAATGTTACTTATTATCCAGTCTTTAACAGCCAGAAAAGATAACAGACACTTGGTTATAGCGCTGTGAGAAAAGAGAAAGGTACATTATAATTACGGTATATGAAAACATTTTGGCTCGTTTGTGTTTCTTTAAACAATTTTCAGTGTGTAACTACCAAATTCTGCAACCAAATTACAATTAGCAAGAAAATACGGCAATTTCATTAACTTGCATATATACATAGCATCACAAATAATCAGCTTGTATGCACATTGTAACAAACCATTTATTTACATAATAAAGATATATTTGTCAAATATACTTTTATATTTTGCTGTACTCTTACAAATTTAATAAAGGAATTGAAATTAACTTATTATATTGCATGTCTGATCTGCCTTGAAGGGATTTAGCCAAAACAGTTACGGTAATAGTTTAAGCATTATTGATAGTAGTTCTGTTGCAGCAGTTGACACTGAATGTATTTGATGCGTGGGGACTTGTAGTTTGCTAAAAAGACTGGTAACAGTCCTTAAAACCTTCCAGATCTTTCATACATTTGTACTGTTCAAATTTGTTCAAGACAGCAGTTCAGTGTGGCGTCAGCTTTTCAACAAAAGCTTCCAGATCTTTTATACATTTCTACTGTTCTACTTTTTTCAAGCTAGCATTTCAGCGTAGCGCAAGCCATTCAGCAGACAGCATTCACACCGCAATTTCTTCAGAAATTTCTTTTCTAGTATATAATTGGTGTCTTATGGAAGATGTAACGTTATTGTTAGATAAACATGGGGCGTATCAATAAATGCTCCAAAAGCTAAAAATAGTAACGACGCGTGCTGCACACAGCCTGTATTCTCATCGGGGCCGGAGTGATTAAGGTTGTAAACCTGGAGTTCACCTGGTCCTTTATTTATATTCAGCCTCCTGTTCTAGTGTGCGTGATCGACCACGTAAGTTAATATAATGACTGTTGTGAAGAGGGAAATTATTAGTAGTTATTTCAGTTTGATCTTTTTAGTAATTTAGAAACAGGCAAGTTAATGCATTTGCAAGTGAATAAGTTTTTAACAAGCCCATTCTCTGCTGTTGGAGTTTTTGTATTTTAACTCCCATAAGTAAATCTCATGGTGACCAAACAGTAGCCAACCAGTAATTATTATTAATAATATTACTCTCTTCATTCCCCCTATGCTACGGATAGGTCACTGCTAAAACCATCGAGGTATTAATATTATACTTTATAGCTGTGGAGACTAACCTGACATGATATTTTGTAGTGCGCAGGATGAGGAGTCGGACTAGGGGACTAAATCCCCTAAAGGATGCAGAACATCACATAAAACTGGGGAAAGATAAAGATGATGTTACATGGAGATCTATCAGTCCCACCAAAGGTAAGATTTTTTTTTTTAAACCTTGTGCCTGGTAATGCAAGTTAACTTTTTAATAGATAAAGAATGGTCCATCAGACATATACAGCATTTGGCAACTTAATATGCAAAACAGTATTTTAGTTGTTGAATTTAATTAAATTGAACTTTTCATATAGAGCACGTCTAAGGCATAGTCTTTGTAATATAACATAACAGATACCTAATAATTACCACCATTAGCTATGTCAAATTAGGGGTGGGAATCTCTGGGCACCTCATGATTCGATTACAATTCAGAGGGCTGCAATTCAATTATAAAACAATTATCGATGCATCTTGATGCATCATATTTTTTCTATACAGGATCCCTGGATAATTACTAAGCATTTAATTTTGCCCATTAAAATCCAAAAGAAACAAATCCTAATTAGTTTAAAAGGACTAGTTTGCATCCCTAATTTACTTCATCAACCTCAGCTCCATGGTCCCTCATTTCTTTAACATCCAGCTGTCAGACTCCTCTGAACACTGAAATGTAATAATCAGTGTGCAGTATGTGTACAGGACAGAGCTGCACACCAGTGTAGTCTAAGCTTGTGCCTGATGTTCTCAACCCTTGACTAGTAGGTTAGTTAGTAATGACCTACAGCTGATTATTAATATTACTTAATATAACTCATTACTAATTTAGCTAATGTTTCATAAATAACTAAATCTTTTTAGCACCTTTAACGGCACCCAAGGACGCTTTACACATAGTTACAGAACAACAAAAAGTCATTCAGGACTGAGTGCCTGGGTAAAGAGATGGATTTTAGTAGATTTTTGAAAGTGTCCAGACAGGGAGTGTTTTGGATCTCTGTGGGGATGAGGTCCAGAGGGGGGGGGCTGTGACGCTGAAGGCTCTGTCCCTAAAAGTCCGAAGTTGGGGGTAGGGATGGGAGAAATAATCAATTCTAAGATGCATCGTGTTGCAGACGTGGAAGATTATTAATCGATTAACAAATGTCTAAAAATCGATTATTTAAATGTTAATTGATAATGTAATGTTGACGGAACGCAAAAGCGGAACTCGCGGAAGCGCAGTTCCCGGACCGTCTGAGGAGCGCACACAACAGAGAGACCAGTGTCCCACTGTATTCGGCACAAAACCGCTGCAGAATGAATAATCACCCCAAAGTTTCACAGAATCATTAATATCAATGCTCAAGTAATTATTTTAAGTCGCACACCGCGAGCATTATGACGCTCGGCAGCTCTCTGCGTATCCTCTGTGTGTGAGGCCGAGCGAGTGAGAGAGCTCGAGCGGCAGAACGTGACGGTGAAAGTTAGCGGTGAAAAATATTGACAGTAAGTTTCTGTCTGGTAGTAAATGTGCAGCGTAGGTCGCTGTGTGTCCGTTAATAAAAGTCTGTAAGAGTTCCCCAACGGCTGGAAAAGTGAAGGCTGTTAGGGCATCGATAGGGCTGTTGTGGCTCAGGAAGTAGAGCGGGTTGGCCGTTAATCGGAAGGTCGGCGGTTCAATCCCCGGCTCCCCCAGGTTGCGTGTCCTTGGGCAAGACACTGAACCCCGAATTGCCCCTGTGTATGCCGCCAGTGTATGAATGTGTGTGAATGTTAGTTTCTGTTTGAGCACTTAGGCTCAGTGTATGAATGTGAGTGAAAGGTGAATGCAGATAATGCAGAATAGTGTAAAAGCGCTTTGAGTGGTCGAAAAGACTAGAAAGGCGCTATACAAGTACGGAGCATTTAACCTCTCCCCATACAAGGGCTCACTCTGTCCCCCACACCAGACTCCGGAGCCTTCAGCGTCACAGCCCCCACCCTTTGGAACTTTACTTTACTTTACTTTACTTTACTTTATACTTTATTGTCAGACAAGTCTGAAATTTTTCTTGCATAACAGTGTGTATATGTTTACAACATCTAACTTACATTCTACATCGACATACACTTACACATCACATATTACAACACAATATACATATGACATATATCTAACATAAATTCTACTTTGACATACACTTACACATCACATATTAGACAATCAAAACAATATAAAACTTATACTTCTAACCCTTCACAGTACTCTTGATCTCTGTCTAATTGAATGTTTTGTTCAACGCTATGGTAGCCTGGTGCACAAAGGAGAGTTTCAGCCTCACTTTGTTAAATCTGGGCACTCTATACCTCCTCTTTGATGGCAAAAGTTCAAACTCTTTATACAAAATATGCATAGGGTTAGATGTTATAGTACTAGCTAGCCTTAGCAAATTTTTATGATAGGCTGAGTCATAGAGCTTCTCAAGGGGCTGACCTACGATCCTTGAGCAAATTTTTAATTGACCACGCAACTTTGTTTTCAGCACCACAGACAAGCTTTTATACCAAATCGAGTTACAATATTGCAGTATACTCATTATCACAGACCTAAAGAACAGCAGGAGAATCTGTTTTCTTACTCCGAATGATCTAAGGCGACGAAGAAAGTAAATTCTCTGCTTTGTTTTCTTACATAGTGAGTCAATGTGATCTTTCCATGACAGCATATTATCTATAGTCACTCCTAAATATTTGTATGTCTTAACTGATCTAATTTCCTCCTTATGAATAAAAAACAGGCATTATATCGGATACAGACCCAAATACAATCTCCTCAGTTTTACTAGTATTAATATCGAGGGCATTATTCTCACACCACTCAGTCAATTTGGTCACACCTTGCTGATGGAACTCAGGACTGTTCAGATCGTTTATCACAGATATTAGAACAGTGTCGTCAGAATATTTCAAAATATACTGATTTGACATGTCCGTTCGACAGTCATCTGTATATAAGGTGAAAAGTATGGCAGAACTAACGCAGCCTTGTGGGACTCCGACATTTGTAATGATTGCAGACGACACAGCTTTATTTACTTTGACTCTCTGAACTCTATCAGTGAGAAATGAAGTATACCACTGCACCAGGTAGGGATTAACATTCAACCGTTACAAGTTTTGACACCAGTCTGTCAACCTGTACTGTATTAAATGCAGAAGAGAAATCCAAAAACAAGGCTCTAACAATTGTTTTTTGGTTTATCTAGATGTTTAGAGATGATGTGTACTAAAGCCGCAACTGCATCTTCAGTACTACAGCCTTTCTTATAGGCAAACTGCCAAGGATCTAATTTGTCTTTAACTGTGTGAACTAAATGCTGGAGTAACAATCTCTCTAAACATTTCACAATCTCATCCCCACAGAAACGCTCCCTGTCTGGACACTTTCAAAGATCTACTAAAACCCAGCTCTTTACCCAGGCATTCAGTCCTGAATGACTTTTTGTTGTTCTGTCACTGTAAATATGTGTAAAGCGTCCCGTGAAAGGTGCCAAAAAGATTTATTTATTTATGTAACATTAGCTAAATTAGTTACAAATTAATATTAAATATCAGCTGTATGTCATTACTAACTAACCTACTAGTCAAGGGTTGAGAACATCAGGTACAAGCTAAGACTTCACTGGTGTACAGCTCTGTCCTGATAATTATATTTCAGTTTTCAGGAGTCTGACAGCTGGTTGTTAAAGAAAAGAGGGACGCTGGAGCTGAGGTTAATGAAGTAAATTAGGGATGCAAACTAGTCCTTTGAAGCTATATAGAAAATCCTGTATAGAAAAAATATGATGCATAAAGATGCATCGATAATCGTTTAATAATCGAATCCCAGCCTTCTGAATCGTAATCGAATTGAATCGTGAGGTGCCCAGAGATTCCCACCCCTAGTCGGGGGTGGGCGGCAGAGAGCAAGCACTTGTACAGGGAGATGTTAGCTTGCGCTAACAGCCTTCTCTTTTCCAGCCTTTGGGGAAACTACAGACTTTCATTAACGGTCACACAGTGACCTACGCTGCACGTTTACTACCTGACTGAAACTTACTGCTAATATATTTCACCGCTAACTTTCACCGTCACGTTCTGCCGCTCGCTCTCTCACTCGCTCGGCCTCACACACAGAGAGCTGCCGAGCGTCGAGTGTCACCATGCGCGCAATGTGCGACTTAAAATAATTCCTTGCACATTGATATTAATGATTGTGAGACACTTTGGGGTGGTTATTCATTCCGCAGCGGTGAGGAATACAGGGGGACACTGGTCTCTCTGTTGTGTGCGCTCCACAGACGATCCGGGCGACTGCGCTTCCGCGAGTTCCGTCAACATTACATTATCAATTTACATTTAAATAGTTGATTTTTAGACATTTTTTAATCGATTAATAATCTTCCACGTCTGCATCGCAATGCATCTTAGAATCGATTATTTCTCCAACCCCTACGTCAAATACAATTACAACCTGGAGTAAGTTCTAACAATAATTTTCCATCCACAAAATATGGATCTGAAAAGTTTATTGTTGCTCCTGAGAGTTAATCAAAACCTGCCATGTTGTTCTCATTCCATGACTGGGGGGTCTTTGATGTTGTATTGCACTATAAGTAGATAAGCACATTTTCTGACTTAAAAGAGTAGTTGAATAGTTAGTATCATGAACACTACTCCACAAATTGTCAAAACTAATGCCTTCAAGTTAACTCTGATAAGTTAATCTTTAATTTCCTGCATAGAGACATTTTTGGCGCCCCCCAAAAAGGTTTCAGCGAGCGCCAAAGGAAAATCCGCAGCTTGTAAGTGATCAGAATTGAAAAAAAAACCCCAATCAAATTCCAATCCTCTCTAAATGTGTTTTAATAGCCATTTATCAAACAACTGTTGAGCAAGCAGAACATAAACTTAAAGACATCTTTGATTTCCATGCAGTCACCTCTCCTCTCATCCACAGTGGCTGTATAATACACATGCAGCTTGTGCTGCATTAATAAACCAGCTGCTGCGTTGGTTTGACCGTGCCTGAACGCTCCGTTACAAAGTCGCACTAATGACTTCCTGTTATTTCTAACTAGATAAAAGTCGTTTGTGCTTGAAGTGTGTCGGTATTCATCGATACTGTCACTTTTACATTTTACTTCTTGGTGTACCGGCACCTTTTCTCTCATCTGCACTCTCTAAATCAGGTTTTCTGGGCACTAGTGACGCTCACTTGCTCTGTTCTTGCCTTCCTGCTAATCTCCGCAGGGAGATCGTGAGCCTTTCATGCAGCTGTTTGTAAAGTATCTCATCAAAGTCACTTTTTGTTAACCAACCAATCACAGCCTGGAGGACGCGGGGAATTAAAAAAGGTTGAGGCACTACAGACTACAAACTTTAGAAATGTTTAACTCGTCGTTCTGTATGCAGAGTTTTTATTTCTGACAAGTTATGCAATTTGCATAGAAGCCTGTACTATTATCTGAAATTATAATCAATTTACAAACATTTGCACTAATCAAACCTTAATCACAGTTGTGTAGGTTAATATCAGAAAAGGGTTTTATTTGTGAAACACCTAAATCTCTAATCTGTAGGCAGATTGTCCAAATAAAGTGTACATGTAAATATATTATACTAACATTATACTTTCTATTTAATGTTATATATAGTCGCTGTCCGATGAAAACCATGTATCTCCAAAAATCGTTTTTTTTTTCAGAAAAATGAAAAAACTGTTTTTCTCATAAACAAATGTTACAAAATTAACATGAACCCTGGTTATTAGTCACATTTACCACTATAAGTGGTATAACACTTTTCACTTTACACGGTCATCATTGAACTGTTTAATATTTTAAATGGACATGCATGGATTGTTGTGAGCTAAGGTGGACATGCATGTTCTTTAAATAACGGGCTCCAGTGACTTGCAAGTGGTTCCGAGCCTCAAGTCTCTGTTTACGTCCCCATCAATTGATAAACTATCGACAGTAAGCCTACCCTACAGATTTCCTTTTGATCAACAAGCACAGCAAAGTGTCTGAAAAGGACCTTAAGAGGTCCATGCACAATTGGGCAAAACCGATGATGTAGGCTACCTGCAGAGATTTCCATCCACCTCTTTCTCAGCATAAATGAGCGTTACCAGCCACGAGGTGCATGCAATTCTCAGAAGGCATGCGTAATTCGGCACATCGACATTGCCGTGTGTGCATTTGTCACCTCAGGTAAATCACTTAGCTTGTTGTAATTCTTGGCTGAAAACTGAACGTTTTTAATCCAACGCTGTCCCTCCAAACACCTATCAAAATTTCTGTTTTCCCAAAATAATACACTGGAGAAGTTGCCACCAAAATGTACCTTTCAGCCTAACCGCATCTGGAGGCTATTAAGATACTTAGTTTAAATTAACAGCTGCAGCGCTTTCCTCTAAAAGGGACACAGCTCTGTTTTATAACAGCTTGCTGCAAGAGATACGCTGTTTGATGGTCAATTTTCACATCAAATGGAGATACTTGTTCAATACATAAAACCTCTTTTAATTGGACAATTCGATATCAAACGCTGACATCATACATAGGAGAATTTGCTTGTTCCAAATCTAGAAAAAAGACAAAATCATCTAAAGTGGATATGTGGGGTTTTCATCGGATAGCAACAATATGTTATAAATATTGTTAATCAAATGGTCAGAAATAACAAGAAAATGCATATTTTTCGGTCATTAGGTAAGTCATTGCCTTTACTGAACGCGTACCCATCATACTTACAGTCACGCAAAGTCACCCCAAAGGCCCATTCTGAGCCAGGAAATACCCTGAATCTATATTCTTCACACAGCGCTGTCAAAGTCGGAGATCCAAGTTTAAATAAGTTATTAGCAAGCATTTAAGAAGCCTAGCTAATAAGGATAACTATGTTAACATTAGAAAACAGTTGGGCTGTTGAGGGTTGGCACACTGTACATAGTTGCCAGTCAGTAACTGCATGCGCCACACTGTCATTCTGTGGGAAACACTGCCGAGCATTTTATTAGCACATTAAAATCCAAAAGAAATATCTCCTCATTAGCTTAAAAATACTAGTGTGCATCTCTAATTTGCTTTACTAACCTCAGCTCCTTCAGACTCATCTGAGAACTGAAATATAATTTAACTATACAGTACAGTATGTGTAAAGGACAGTTGTACACAAATTAGTAACCAGACTGAAAACTGTTACCTGTGCTCCGCAAGCTTTCAAGGTCACTTGTTTTGCTCTCGCTTATTCACTCACCCACATTTGCTGCAGTCACACAACACACAACGTTGTAATCTCAGACTTTGTAACAGTGCTTGTTTGCCATATGTCCAATACTTTTTTTTTATAGGGCGAGGTGTGTTTGCAAAAAGCATTATTTTGAAAGGTTCATTTTTGAATACAGAGGAACATTGTACAAGAAAAAAAAGACCATTTTGGTACAACATTAAATGATTACACATACATCTTCAGACACAGAGGAAGTGATTATTGGTTAGTAGCCTGCATTGTACTGTATGTTAAACCTTGTTCATCATTTGAAATGTGTTCTTGACCCTGAAGCCAAATAACACATGCAGATATCTGTGGCAGGTTATAATGCTTACTAAAGCTCTATTCTCTTCTGCAGCAAAGTTTAAGTATTTTAGTGTTTTATAACCCCTTCAGCATTGATGCTTCATATGATGACGGATCTCTTGGGAGACTGGTTAATGTGGATCAAAATCCCAATGGAAAAATGAAAAAGATTGAAGTGGATGGGACGCCCCAGCTTTGTGTATTAGCTATCATGGACATAAAAGAAAGTCAAGAGATTACTTGTGACTATGTAATATACTGAGGAGTTAACTTAACATGGCGCTGTTACCATGGACAGAAAAGGTCCAAGTTAGAGTACAAATAACTTTTATTGAATAATCAAGGTACTTAAGAGTGAGAAGTGTTGAATGCACAGAATGCACAAACGCTCTCTGTATCTCCCCCAGATCTCCCTGACTCTGGCTACAGTCCAGGACGAAGTTGTACGTCCCACCGTTCCTCCTAACGAGGTTTGTCAACACACTTGTGAACTTATCTTGACACACTTCGAGTGTTTTAACATGATCTGAAGTGAGATCTCTTCTGAGAAAGAGGGACATGATTTGGTATATCAGGACCCACTATGGCTACTTTTTGTGACTTAGCATTAGGAAATGACATTATGATACTTGTGTGTTTTATTGTGTGTATTTCTACTCATGGTATAGAGGGACATGATTTGGTATATCAGGACCCACTATGGCTACTTAGTGTGACTTAGTAGCAGGCCATTATATTATGATACTTGTGTGTTTTATTGTGTGTAGTCCTACACATGGTATAGAGGGACATGATTTGGTACATCAGGACCCACTATGACTTTCAGTAAAATACATCATGTAACGTCAGATTTTGGCTGACTTGAAAGATTGGTGTAGATGCAACACTGTTTGAATCAGTGATGAATAACTTCTCAAATCTATTTTCATTCTTTTCAAATGTGTCAAATTCTGTCTCGTGATGAAATCCTATTTCTGTAACTAATACTCTACATTGAGATAACTGCCTCTTTCTCTCTTTCTGCTTTTTTTCTGCCTCTCCATCAGCCGATAGCTCCGACTACAGTCCAGGACCAAGTTGTATGTCCCACCATTCCTCCTAAAGAGGTTTGTCAACACCCTTGTGAGCTTAACTTGACACACATGGAGTGTTTTACAAGGTGTCCGAGGGGTCTTAAAAATTCTTAAAAGGTGATAAATCAATTTTGCGAAAATTAAGGCCATTAAAAGGTATTAAAAAGTCTTAATCACCATTTAACAAGGTATAAAATTTCAAAGATTTTTTTTCAGTGTGAAAATCCTGTTTGTCCAAAAGTTTGTTAGCTAAAAGTGTAGATGAACGTATTTATTTAACGCATAGCCAAAAATACTAGACAGGCAGAGAGTAGCGACTGGGTGATTTGTGTCTCTAACGTTAGGCACAGTGATCTACCCTGTGCCTATTTCACTCTTAAAAGCTCCAAAAAATAGATCCATGCGAACCGGAAAATGATTTATGAGTACAACCGACCATAATCTCCCACCCCCGCAGATCCTCAATTCTAATCGTCCAAAACATAGCGATCAGAAGTAACGGGATTAACCCGGGTGGCCGGTCGCTCTGCGGTCACTTGAACAGCCCTGTTCCTGAAAAACAAGAGCGAGATGCGCCACCAGCAGCTGAATCGGTAAGACAGAAGATAACAGGGAAAATTCAAGGAGCGTGTGGGTTTGGATAACGTTTATTGGCTATATAGCTAAATCAGTGCCTTTTATTGAAACACATTCAGCTTTTCAAAAGCCGAGACTCTCGTCACAGTCACTTTCTGTGAACAGATCAATCACAGCCTGGATAGAGCTGGATTCAAAAAAAAGTTTGATGTGCGCCAACAATTTTTATAAATGTTGAAGTCAATGTTCTGCATAAACGGTTATGATATTGACGAGTTAGTAGCCTGCCCAAAATCAAGGTTGGAGACTATCATGTAGTCTAGAGCATTTTTCTTGCACAAAGTTAATGAATAAAAAACAACCCTGAACTGTAATTTGAATTAATTTTACAAAATTTAAAAAAAAAATCATACTAGTGGTAAGTTATATACTATTATATGAAATTATATTGAATATAGTAACATAATGATTAATATACTTAACATTTACTATTAAATTAACAATATACTTTACTTTTAATGTTTTATTATACTAATCCAGTCATTTAGACCAGTTCCTCCTCCAGGTTGTGTCTGTGCTACACAGCCTACATACGTTATTCATCACTCAGTTTATTCTCTTCATCTTTGTTCCCTCTTGGCCTATTTGAATTTTGTTGTAGTGATATATATTCAGCTTCACCAAAAAGAATGTCAGTGTCACACTGAGTTAAATCTTGTTTTGTAGCGCATGCTGTGTCACTTCATTTCAATAATGTCATCTTTAAATGAATAAGTTGTCATGTAGTGCTTGTAGGTGTTGTGTGCCTTATGTTTTGTCTTGTTTTCTTTGCATATTTATCAGAAGGACTCGGAAACCAGTGAAGAGGAAGTATCAGGTGAACATGATCCAGAATATGTTCCAGCCTCAGAAAGTGACACTGAAGAGGATGCACCAATCAACCGTCTGGCAAAAACAACGTTT
Source organism: Lepomis macrochirus (assembly GCA_024633595.2). Lineage (NCBI taxonomy): Eukaryota > Metazoa > Chordata > Actinopteri > Centrarchiformes > Centrarchidae > Lepomis > Lepomis macrochirus. The sequence goes on along the minus strand of JALXJV020000030.1, from coordinate 284,361 downwards.
CGGGTTGCTGAAAAATCACAGATTTTTGACTCTGTGGACACCGATGGAAAATCCGACAATGAAAAATTAAAGACGAAACATCCCAACCACTGTATTAAGAGGAGGGCATAATTTCTGCTTTTTTTGCAAGACAGCTCATTTCAAAATTGCTCGACACGTCAAAACCCATGTAAAAGGGCATAGCAATGGCTCTTAGTTTCCCTGCAGGCTCAAGCAGTAGGAGGGAGTTGCTAAAGAAACTTGATATACCTTGTTAAAGTTTTTGTAAAATTCTAAAATTAATTTGTTGGCATATGGCAACTATATGCAAATATGGATGTGAACTGAACATGCAAGACAACTTTTCCAATGGGAAGGGATGGTGAGCTGGGCAGAGTTAGCTACTGCAAAAGGCCAGGATGCAAAGGCATTGTGAGGAACAGGTGCTCCAAACGTGATTTGTTCCTGTGCATTACCCAAGAGCAGAATTGCTTGTGGACTTTCACAAGCAGAGAAACCGGTGTAAAATATCAAGTGTAATATGAATTTGTTGCTAAAATATATTGATGATGACAACGCTGAAAGGTTAATATTGAGTATAAAATTATTTAAGGTAATTAAATAAATAAATTGTTTTTAAATCAAGAAATTCATGCCTATGTGTCTTATTACAGGTGTATGTAACTGTGTTATTACAATGTTATTATTGACATACATTACAAACTATATTAAAATTAGGGCGAGTACAGCATTATCTGTATCTGTTAACCATATGAATTATCTGTATCCGTACTCGGATTGGGCGGGGCCTAGTCCGGAAGTGGGTGGAATTTAACCCGGAAGTGGGTCGGGTTGTCTCAAAATGGGCGGGGCTTTAACAGTATGTTATTTTAAGCATGCATTTTATATGGGTTGATCAGAAATTGTTATATTTATTGCTGATTAGAAAACTATTTACATGACAGCATCAGCATTGAGCTTCAGATCAATGGTTTTGATCACAATAACAAACAAACTATACACAGAACAAGTTTTGCAACAATGAATACAACACATGCGGTTGCAATTATGAAGTAAAATGTATTGAAGAGTTTTCATACTCAACATAACTTTCTTTTTTAACTTTAAATTTTTTTATGAACTGCTAACCTGCTCCCAGCAGATTATGTTCCAGAAAAGAGATGCCTACGGACCAATCAGCTCACTGACATCACCATCTGTAGGAAATCCCACAGACTGTTTTAGCCAATAGGCTGCTTTATGTTTGCAGCGTGATGTGGAGAAACTCTTGACTATGGCGATGCTACAGAGACTGATTAAAAGCCTCAGGCTAATGTTGCCTACAGGTTTTTACAGGACAGCAGGATCAGCCTACTTACTGCCTTTAAATGTCTTTAATATTTTTTATTTGCTCCCAGTCCGTTTCACACAGCCTGACGCAGCCATTAAAATAAATGGATTTTATTTTTCTTATGAGAGGCTGAATATGATGATCAGTTTGGTATTGAAATACCTACTAAATTTTAATATGAACGTAGTCTGTCTATTTAGGTTAGTAAAGCTTTCTAAGGCCGACTACAGAGACTCAAGTCATGTTCCGATGCGATGTGGGCTCAAAAGGTGGGACGGTGAGTTTTCAGCAGCCTAAATGTTGAGATTCAGTCTTTAAAACATTATTTGAGCTCATTTTATGGCATGAAGGGATTTTTCAGTTTCATTGCTTTATGAAGTTAATTTAGAAAAATGTTTGGAACACTTTTGAGTGTGTTAAATAAATTAATCTCATTTTTGAAGTGGCAACAAGTTTGTTTTTTTTTAAGTGAGGGAGAACGGCCGAGACACAGCCGAGCTGAAAGAATAAGGCTGATAAGAAGCTCATAAGAACACTTTTTATCAACGCATTATTATAGACTACGCCTGTTCATTTAGACATTCACACTGTCTGCGATTTTCTGTCTCCCTGCATGTGTCAGTTTCAGCCGTGCTACTGTCGTATTTCTGTAGTGTTACAGTTTAATCCTCGATCGTAAAATATGACGCTCTGCTGACAGTGGACCTGTTCATGTCTTTAACCCTGGGTTAATTTACCGAGTTGATAACCAGCTTCGTGGTGCTGCTTATCCAGATCGCAGTTGTTAGGGTTAGTGAAGCCAGATAACGAAAACATATCCTGGGTTTGTTGATTTCGCTTCGTGGTGCAGGACCCTGGTATCTGTATGTATGTGTGTGTGAGTGAATGAGTAAGAGAGAGACAGAGGGGGGGGTGTGTGTTTGTGTGTGTGTGTAGCCTAATTTGTAATATTATTTGAAATAATTCATTTATACAACAAGAAAGTGTCAGACACTCAGTGCGTGAAGTAAAAAAACTGGTTAGAGCCAGCTGACAGCTTAAAAAAATCTCCGATGACCAGCAGAGAGAGAGCGAGTGCGCACAGTCAGCTACGCAATGACGATTTCTATTCAATCCGAGCACAGATATTGACTCGTATTACTCGTATAATGCTCGTACTCGGCAAAAATGCTTAATCCATACCGGGTACTCGTTTCATCCGAGTATCCAGCTCAACCCTAATAATAACGTAGGCAATAAATTACATCCAGAGCATATAACCCCAGTTTGCAGCGTCAGAGGTCTTCAGTAATACAATACAGGTATCTCCAGTGCAAAACAAACATGCAATGGTTCAATTAGAACAAACTATAAAAACAGGTCACCGAGAAAACTGGAAACAAACATGGATTGAGTGGATGTTGTCACAATAAAGGTCATCACGTTTGAAAGATGAGCTGTATGTATAAAAAGTGTCGAAACACATAATCGTACTTGATAATGCTTTGAATTGTTACTGACTGTATTTCAAATTAATTAAATTTAACTTCAAATACCTTTACTACTATTGTACTGACTCAAGAATTGTGTCCTATTTACTGAGTTTTTGTTTTTTGTTGCCAAGTGTAAGTTGAAACAACTTTAATAGTAGTTACAAAGCAAATATGACTATATCATTGACATTTAGTAAAAAATTTGCCAAAAGAAATAACCATGTTGGATTTCCGGTCGAAACACCGTCAAGATGGTCGCATAGAGACCCGGTTGAGCCAGAACAATTAGAGAAATTCCCCCATACAAGACAAATAAATAACTTCATAAAAAAACATAGACAAGGGGGCAAGAATCATAACACCACTTAGAGTAATACAAATTATCCGAAGACAAGAGGAGAGAAGGACGGAGCACAGCAACATTAGCAGCTGACAGGTTTAAGCTAACAAACAATGTGGAGAAATGGCCAACTTTGAACTGATTCTGCGAGAATTAAAGGAGTTTCGCCAAGAAAATAAAGAACAATTAGAGACAATAAAAGGAGAAATGATGAAGGTGAATACCAGACTGGACGAGGCAGAAGGAAGAATTGAGAAAGCAGAGGAAAGAATCCAAAACACCGAGGAAGTCATTACTGCTATGCTAAAGATACATACCAAGCTGGAGGACAAGCTGCTGGATCTGGAAAGTCGCTCCAGACCATAGACTGTATATAAAAATGGACGTAGTATCCGTGACGTCACCCGTTGGTTTCTGAAGAGCAGTTTTAAAGCCCAAATTGGGCGGAGCCGGCCGTCGCCATCTTGGCGCCACGTCACCGCGCGTCACTCCTGGATAACCATAAATGGGCAAAGAGGCAGGTCATGGGTGAAGCTGAGGTGACGTGTTGCTGAAACCACTCCCGCATAGCTCGACATGACCGAGTTAGCTCATGCTAAGGAGCTAATGCTATATGCTATTCTGCGTTAGCAGAGGTAGCTTCTAAACCCCCCGGTGCTGTACGGTGGAGGTTGGAACCTGTGGCCGTTTTGGTACCAGTTTATCGTCGCCAGCTCATCAAGGGAAGACATCGGAAAATATTAAAATAACTCACAATTCTGTTATTGACATTATAGTTTACCAGGGTTTAAATGCTTTTTAATATATAAATAAGGTAACGTTATTTTGCAACATCAACGTTAACAGTTAACTATGAAACAGTTATTAATTACATTAATTTTCACTTAACGTTACATCAAACGAACAATCTGAAGCGAATCAATTAACCCTTTTAGATAACGGTAGTTACGAGTCGTTTATCTGGACGTCACCTCGGTATGTTACTTGTAATAAACATAATAAGCTAGCGGTAGAGTCCTTAGTTACATGATGGAGCCTGTAAAATGTTAGCCATCGCTGTTGTCACGTTAATTCCCCACACCGTTATATTGAGTAACGCTGCTGCTGTCGGCAGGGCTGTGTGGGATTATTGTCTGGAAATGGACACTTGAGAGAGAAACTTTTTATATTTGTCACAAGGTTCTTGTTGAGGATCTGATGCCTCCACGCCTGCTTTAACTGTAAGTAACGTTAACGTAACTAGAACAACTTGACTGCTGGACATTTGACAGCTGATAAAATTGTCTGTCTTAAGCAGACAACACAAAAACATTTCAAGACTGTCTCCTTTGTTCCATCTCTCCCACTTATGTGACATAATAGTGCTGTCAACATTAAAACACTGAGGCATCGTTTAGAGGAGCATCTCAAAAAATTAGAATACTGTGGAAAAGTTCATTGTGAGCACCAGAACCAGACTGAGAGATTACAGGCTTCAGAAACCTTTGCAGGTGTTTGAGTTAATTAGCTGTTTAGAGAGCTCGTCTCCAGTTCACATTTCTGTATAATTTATAATAGAGAAATGTATTTTTTATTCTGTTTATATATTTAAACTGTAATCAAGATGAAAACAAAAAGGGTTTGAAATGCTTCACTTTGTGTAATGAATCTAGAATAGATCAGATTCACTTTTTGAATAGAATTGCCTTAGAAAATTTACTTCACAACAATATTCTATTTATTAAAGACTCATCTGTATTTTTTTATCTTTATATTTTTCATCACCTGAAGCATTTGCCTCTTAGAGTCACTCTGTGGATCAGATGTCCCACCTGGTGCCAGAGAGCTGCAGAGACCTGGAAGCCTTGTGATTGTCGTGGAAGTCTGTATCTGTTGGCGTGGACTGATGTGGAAAGGCGTTCTCTCTTTCTGTTACTTTGAGTTGTAAATATTGTCCATATTTGTGTTATAGGTCCATTTAAAAAGATATGGTTTATGCTTCACATTGTAATAAATCCTATATATATTAGCACTCCCTGTCTTTACTAATTACTGAAAAGCTAATGGTAAACCACAGAAAAACATGAAACATTAAAACTGAACTCTTGGTAAAGAACAACAGTCTGGTATAAGTTAAAAAGTGAAAATACTCCCGAACGTTTCACATGAAATTTTGAAAAGTAATTATGCAGTGTACTTCTGTGTGTGCAGGAGTATTTTTACTTTCTACCTTATACTTTAAGATAAATAAGGAGCCATACACCCAGTACCCATATACTGTATACCAGAGCCTGAAGTTTCTGAAGAGCGCCTTGTTTGCTGCTCTGATATGTCTAGTTCAAAACAGAATAATGTGGACGCATCCAGACCATCCTGTGGGTAAGCGCTGAAACAAAGAATGATCTGCACTTCATTTTTTACTTTCTACTAACATGTAAATGTTAGCCTATAAATAACATCTTAATATTTCCATTTACAGCCATTAACTATAATATATTAAGTTTAGATCACACTGTTTAAAATTAAAATATGAAACTGATAATGAATGATTTTTTTTATGTATAATTAGTTTTATACACATTATAACAAAGTATTCCAAATACAAAAGCAATAGTTTGACAAATAAATAAACTCTTGTCTTGCATTTATGAAAACAACAATATTAAAAGGTTACAAATGTAAAAGTAGTTTTATATGACTTAAAATGTGTTGAGAGTTATTATAATGATAGAGTCTGTTGATAAGAACCCAGTGTCATAAATTCACGTCAGTAGTGTTCAGGTGTTGTGAGTAAAAAGAAAAGCAGGAGCTGAAGAGCTGGAAGCTGGAGCTGTTTTATCCTGAAGAGCTGGACACTGCTAATCACATCTGGAGGTTTCTGCACTCAGCTCCTCTGGTACCTGTAAAGACAACAGGCAGAACTGTCTGCAGGCAGAACGCGCATTAACGTTATATGCTGACAAAAAGGTGGATGCAAATCTCTGCAGGTAACAGTTAGCCTACAACAGCTGTTCTGCCGAATTATGCATCCACCTCTTAAGCTCCTTATCAGAAACATCGCTGATCAAACGCAGTTTTCACCTCAGATTGTTTGCTGAATCTCACTGAATGCTACATCTGAGTGTAATAACTTATTGATGACATTACACTGCTTTAATATGTACTCTGAATCAATCCAGAATAGTATAACGTTATAGTTATTAAACAGTAACGTTACACTCGGAGGTGCACGGCTCCCCTCGGGGAGAGACAGCTAGCTCACATAGCGGCATCGGTGCTCCTCGGTGTGACAGTTTCAGGCAGCAGCTGCCCCCCTCGGCTCTCTGACTTTAAACCCTTCGTGTCCATCGGGGTCAGGAACAGCCAGGTACTTCTAATAGTACCTGGCTAGTATCTGACAGTGATTCCGTTACAGGACGTGGCTAAATCTCACATCGCCTGTTAGTAAAAGTTACCGTTAGCATAATATCAGCTAACTGAGCGCTGAGCCTTTTTAATTACAACTTCACACAGATGCCTTTTTTCCCAAAGCATTATCACCCTAATGTCTAGTAACACTAAGGTTAATCTAATAACGTTACATTTTGGCTTCTCTCTTCTTGCTGACTTGTCTTTGACTCATTAAAAGCTGTGGTTAAAACACACTAACTTACTTACTTCGTATATGGCTAATTAGCGTGACTTACGTTAAACTAACCGGCTGTATGCAGATACCTGTTAAATGTTAACACATAAATAAAATACAGGAATTTCACTCACCAAGTAGAACACGGATTTCCTGGAGGTTCTCTTTCCAATGAACTGCACAGCCTGCCATTAATCATCCGGTATCTGCATGTAGAAATGTCCAAAAGCCTCCGACAGGCTGAGCCTCAGAGCTCAGTGTAGCTGAGTGAGGTTAACAGACGGTGGACACATTGCTAGTAGTGGCAGAGGGTAATGGTGCCTGTCAATCAAAGCGGCCACGCCCCTAATAATGCAGAACTTTAAGGCTTAATATAATTTAAGCAGGTGAGTTATAAAAAAATCACCCCCCTCACAGTTGTCCACGAAGGGCAAAATTAGCGATATGCACTAAAACCATTTTTTGAACCAGGCTGTAAACATGTTTTATTCTGCTGTAAAGTTGGGCTTTTTAACATGGGGGTCAATGGAGATTGACTCCCTTCTGCAGCCAGCCTCAAGTGGCCACTCGATGAATTGCAGTTTCAGACACTTCCGTATTGGCGTCAAGCGGGGAGACCGGAAGTTTGCCGCTTGCTCCAGACGCGATAACATACGGATTTATGGGGTGCCGGGGGGAGCCGAAAAAGAATCAACAACGATGGTCTCGTTTGTGGAAAATTTACTCCTTGTGGGTCTCGAATTAGCTGATGACATGCCCGACCTGCAGATTGAAAGAGCTCATCGGTCGATGGGACCGCAGCCGCCGGCGCTCCACGCTCCATCATAATTAAGTTTATAAGTTTTAAAACAAAAGAGTCAATACTTCGCAAGGCATGGCAAAGGAAGGGATTTTCCTGGCAAGAAAATCATATAAACCTGGACCACGACTATCCACCTCTGATACTCAAAAAACGAAGAGAATATTCAGAGATCCGCAAAGTGCTGAAGGAAAATAAAGTTCAGTTCCAGACCCTCTTCCCTGCCAGGCTGCGCGTGAAACACGGCGACGGAACCAAAACCTACGATACTATAGTGGAGGCATCAGAGGACCTGCGGAGAAGAGGCTACACGGTAACGACAACCGCCAGACCTCCGGAGGCGCTCATGGAGCAGGTGCAGCAATTATCCTGGCAGAGAGTAGACAGAGCGTGCGAGGAAGGATGCACCCAAAGCCGGACCGGAATCACGCTACAGGGAGAAACTCCGAGCTTTCAGGAGAACATCGGCCCCCTCCGAGACTTAAAGGATTTAACCCAAGTTCGACGATGGAGTTAGTGGTGAAATTTCTTGAACTGTAATGTGAACAGTGGTGGATTTCTATGGCAGGATGGACTGGTTCGATTCGGGACTAACTTTTCATATTTGAACCTTCTTTTTTTTTTATTATTATTTTTTATTTCTTTTTCTTCTCCATGCGACTGTTGCAGGTAAGGGCCTCTCCCTCCGGAGTGAGGAGGGGGAATTTTCCCTTCGAGCCATTCTGGGAGGCTCAAGAGGGTCAGGTTAACAGACCCCTACATAGGGAGTCACACGGAAAAATTGTTTTCGGTGTTATGTTTATTAATATGTTAGTCGTTCATTCCCTGCCGGTTCTTGCAGGGAGGGGGAGACGCACTAGGTTTCTGAACGAGATGAAGGGAGGAATCACATAGATGCAAAACAGGTCTTTGAAGATAGCATCATTTAATATAAATGGGGTACTCAATCCAGTTAAAAGGGGGAAAATTTTATCAAAACTAAAGAAGGATAGAATTCAGGTAGCTTTCTTGCAGGAGACGCACCTTAATGACACTGAACATGCCAAATTGAATAAATCGGGATTTAAACATGTTTACTTTTCTTCCCATGGATCGGGAAGGAGGAGAGGAGTGGCGATTCTGATATCCGGTGCTGTAAATTACGAACACATATCACAACATAAGGATAACGAAGGCAGATTTGTTATGGTTACGGGCAAAATAGAAGGAATTGTGATGAGTCTCCTTAATGTGTATGTTCCTCCGGGCAGTGACTGGTCCTTTTATAAACATACAGTTGATCTAATGACAACAAAAAGTCAAGGGATTTTAATAAGTGGCGGAGATTTTAATATTCGATTAAATCCTAAAATTGATTCATCAAACGGGAAATCTGGCGCCAAAAACATTAGCAGAAGATTAAATACTTGGATGCATGAAGTGGGGATTGTGGATGTGTGGAGAGAGATAAACCTGGCGAGCCCAGACTACTCGCATTACTCACCCGCTCACAATGTCTACTCACGCATAGATTATTTTTTTATGCTTAAAGGAGACCTTTGTAAGGTAGATAATTGTGAAATAAAAGCTAGCACTATTTCAGATCATGGTCCCATTTATATGTCAATCCATCTGAATAATAAGAAGAAGTCCACTCTCTGGAGACTGAACTCAAACATTCTGAATAACCCAGTCATTAAAGATAAATTGAAAAATAAAATTCAGCTGTATTTGGATATTAATGATAATGAAGAAGTGACCCCACCTATTCTCTGGGACGCATTAAAAGCAGTGATTAGGGGCAAAATAATAGCCATATGCTCATATGAAAAAAAAATTAAGGGAACAAAACTTAAAATATTGGAGGAAGATTTAAAGAGACTACAAAAAGAACACGCAAAGTCTGTCAAGGATGAGATCAAACATAAGATTAGAGAACTAAAAAAAGAAATAGATGAAATAAATACTCGGGAAATTAAAAAAAAGCTCATTTTTACGAAACAACAATATTATGAGGTAGGTGGGAAATCACTGAAACTTTTATCATACAAGTTAAGAAAACAACAAGCGGATAGAACTATACACAAAATAAGAAACTCCGCAACAAATGAAATAGAAACTAGTCTGGAAAAAATACAGCAGTGCTTCCTAAAATACTATAAAACATTATATTCCCAGCCACAGACAAGCAACGACAATCAGATCGATGCCTTCCTGGCTCAGATTAATCTCCCACAGATGATGCAATGATCTCGGTCATACCTAAAGAGGGGAAAGATCAATTGGATTGTGGGAATTATCGTCCTGTAAGTCTTTTAAATAATGACTACAAACTATTCACATCCATATTATCTCAAAGAATAGAACTGATATTACCAATATTAATACACAAGGACCAGACTGGCTTTCTCAGACAAAGACAGACCCAAGATAACATCAGGAAAACGCTGCACGTTATGAGACAAATCACACAACAAAAAATTGGAGACACTGATATTAAGTCTCGATGCCGAGAAAGCATTTGACTCGGTGAGGTGGTCATTTTTATATAAAGTACTTATATAATTTATATAATTTGGTTTCCATACGATTATAATTGACACATTTACAGCTCTATACAACAAACCAATGGCTAGAATCAAAATCAATGGAGATCTAACCAGTCCATTCGTTCTGGAAAGAGGGACGAGACAAGGGTGTTGTGCGTCACCGCTCCTCTTTGCTCTGTTTATAGAACCCATGAGTCAACTGATTAGGCAGAGGTCGGATATAAAGGGGGTAACGATGAAATCTGGAGAGCAAAAACTGGCCCTATTTGCCGACGATTTATTGATAAGTATAACTCAACCTACTCAGACACTCCCAAAATTGATGAAATTACTAGAGGAATTTGGTTTCATTTCGGGTTGTAAAATTAATATCAATAAAACTCAAATATTAAAATTTAACTACGACCCACCATCCTCAATTAAGACCATGTACAATTGGAAATGGGAGGCCGAGTCCATTAAATATCTGGGGGTTTTATTACCTAGGGACCTCTCAAGATTGTACGACATCATTTATGGCCCGTTAAATTCAAAGATAAAATCAGATATACATAGATGGAATGTTATTCCCTTTTTAAGTTTAAGCTCCCGGATAGAATCAATCAGGATGAATATTCTTCCACGGTTACTATACCTTTTTCAATGTCTGCCAGTCAAAATACCATCCAAGCAATTCTTAGAATGGGACAGACTGATAGCAAGGTATGTGTGGCAAGGAAAAGGGCCAGAATTAAATTTAAGACATTGCAATTAAGAAAACAGAAGGGTGGAATGGGCCTTCCTTGTCTACAGGATTATTACCATGCAGCCCAACTGAGACTTATAGTCTGCCTGTCTTCGCCAACATACACTGCAGCATGGAAAGAAATAGAAAGTACGATGTTAAACAGAATCCCAATAACAGCCCTACCAAGTGATAACAAATTACTAGAAGAACAGAAAATCCAAGACGACTCTATAACGGGCAGCTCTCTGAAGTCGTGGCAGACGATAGTCAAAATTTGCAGAGTAGGAGAAGCATCTAAAATTATGAGATGGTGTGCCTATGACTCAGACTTTGCACCAAATAGGAGTGATGGCAGATTCAAAAGGTTTATCTACTTATTATTCGTTTACCCACAAAGGTGCATTCCAGAGTTTTGAAACCCTACAGAAAGACTACGGACTGGGAAAAGATGATTTTTTTAGGTACCTGCAAGTGAGACATCATTTTAACGAAAATCTTAAAGGGGTGTTAGGAACAGATGAGTCAGGGCTCCTGGAAGTATTCTTATCATTAAGTAAACCCAGTTCAAGCAACAAAATTATCTCCAAACTATACAATATTATACAATTATCTAAACAAGAGAATACAGAATACATAAAGAAGAAATGGGAAAGAGAAGTTAAAGTGACAATCCCAAAGGAGAGCTGGGAGAAAATATGTCAATTACAATGGTTATCAACCGGGTCAAACACATGGCGGGAATTCTGCTGGAAAAACATTGCAAGATTCTTTATCACACCTATCCAGAAACGATACCAGGGCAGCAGAGATGCCTGTTGGAGACTATGCGGATCTAATGGAGCTAACCACTTCCATATTTTTTGGGACTGCCAGACAATTAGATCTTACTGGGAAGAGATCCACAAACACATAAACAATGTATTTAATGTAAGCATTCCATTCAAATTTGAAACTGTATATTTGGGCAATCTAGGATTCGAAACATGGAATATCAACGATAGAAAATTGTTAGCGATACTAATGGCAGCCAGTAAGAAATCTGTTACGAGGAAATGGTTAAAAGTAGATCCACCCACCATTGATGAATGGATTGAAATTGTGTATGAGATTTATGTCATGGAAAAGATATCTTTCTCCCTCAAAGTTGAAAAAGAAAAATTTTATAGGATTTGGACCAAATGGACTGAGTATGTAAAACCAATCAGATCTGATTTTATTTGACTGTACTTGTGCTTTGTGTAGACCTGCCTTTTTATGTGATGTTTTAATTACCTGAGGTGGTGCGCATCCCGGTTCCGTTTTGCTTTGTTACTGTTCCAAACTGAATATGTTCTGGTCCGTAAAAGGAAAATTCAGAAGGGCATTATGGACAATACATCTAAACTTTCTGAATTCATCCCTACCTATGTACTGAAATTAGTAAAATTGTAATTAATGTATGTGATGGGATTTTGCCTTTCTAAATAAAAAGATATCAAAAAAAAAAAGAAATAACCATGTTGACTTGTAAGCTTATTTTGTAACCATATGTAAGGAAAACCAGTATACTACACACACTGAAAGCACTAAATGTCTCATAACCATGTCTGTCTGCTTTCTTGCTTTTTCCCTCCCGTCATTTTGTACTTGACGAGTTAAAATGAATAGGTTGGTGAAGGTGCAGTTGATAAGATGCCTACCTTTGTTATGAGATACCTGGGTTTAATTCCCCACTGTGATCCATCCACCATTGTGTCCCTGAGCATGACACTGAACCCCTAGTTGCTCCAGAGGCATGTAAACCTCTAACATGTATAGCAATCGTAAGTCACTTTGGTTAAAAGTGTCAGATAAATGTAAATGCTAACAAACTTAATAAAGAAATTTACAGCAGAATTGTTTAATATATATATATATTGTTTAATATATATAATTGTTTAATATAAACATTACAAAACAAACAACAAAACTTTGCTTAGATGTCTTTCTCTTCAACATTCTGAGGGTCTTCTTCATACTGACTTGTGGCATCTCTTATTTCTGCACACATGCACAGAAAAATGCAGGCAATCAAAAACAAAATCCCAATACTTTCCATATTACTGTAAAGAATTACACATTGTGCTGAAAATGTAACATTGGGGCCAAGTTGTTACAAAATGTCATTTGTTTGTATACTAACTGTTTTTGCATTGTTTATATTCTGCAATCTGCACTTCTCTGTACTGGTCCCAGCAAGGTTGAAGTTATAATCTGAGTTTTGTGGGAGTCTCTAATATCCTAACTAATGTTACTGTCAGAGATAAATAAAAAAGTGATTCATAAGGAAAGAGAGAGATCATTGCTTCTTTGTGAGTCACCACTTCTTTCTCTCACACATGCAAAGGCACAAAGATACACATAGCAGTCCACTACAAGCCCCACAAATGTGCGATTTTGCAACAAAGTTTAAGTTTCTATAGCCTGAAAAATGCCATCACAGACTTTTGCAGTGTAATTTCACCTTTTATGTTAGGTCTAATATTGAATTGTTATTATTTGACACACTGTTGTCCACTGGCACACAGTAGCAAGCATATTATCACATGTAGTGCCGTTCTAATTGCAGGATGCATCATCAATAGCTAAACAAATAAGCAGCAGGCAATACAGAGTCTAATATACTATAGTAAACAACAACTAAATTGAACATATTCATGGGTTGTGGTGTTAACCTGTTACTTCAAAATTGTGCAGCCATCTTGTTGAGTGCAGCCTAGTTTATTTGGAAAGTATGTTAATTTAAGTCTGTTTCTCTCATCTACTAAATAACAGAAGTAATAACAAAAAATACTTCATTTGTGATTCAAAATATTGGTTGTTGATAAATGATACAGAGACCCCCACATATGCATGATTTTCTTGCTTCCACTGGAGCTCACACCCTCCTTTTGGGAGCTGAGTGCTGTAACTTGAACTCCAGGTCAGAGTAACATTTTTTCGCTGAAGTAACATATCACATAACAAGGTTGAATTACATTTACAGTATCAAAACATTAAATATTGCTCCAACAAATCATTTGTTTAAGTTCATCATCATTCATCACTCACTTTAATGCCCCCTTCCAGCAAGTTTTAACTGCTCTTTTTGGCAAACGTTCTTTCTCAAACAGAGAATGTGGGTGTGGTTAATAGTCAGATGTAACATTACCATGACAACCAAAAACTGACCGGCTGGAGTGTTCACTAACGATCTGCTGTGTTAACATCACTACACTGTAAAGTTTAGTCCACTTTACTGTCTGGCAGGAGCAGCTGTTACTTACCCATGATAGGAACTAATGTGCGCGTATCAGCTGTCATCAATCACAAAGTCGATGGTCCAGTCACGCACTGCACTCGATAACTCCCACTACGTTTTATAGTGCACTTACTTTACCGCGGAGGTGGCGGGGGGAGTGGGGGTGCCTCCACCGATGCACTGGTAAAATGGCCGTCAGTAAAATGCATGTTGCAGACTGTATATAAGATGGTGGCAGGTGAAAGTGGGACGCGTTTTCTGTCCTCCAACATCGCATGCACAGATGCCATAATGAACATACCTACTGTAAGTTCTAGAACAACAATCAACCCCAGCAATAAATTGGTTAGCTAGCTCACAATGATGTTTATCGGTTTGATGCTCTGACTTAACACGGCGTGACGGCTTTTATGGAGGCATGACAGTGCGCATGCGCAAGGTTGGAGAATGACGTATGACTTATGGAATTTACTATAGTCATACGTCACCACCCCGTTTTAACAACTAAGCAACTTTTGCAACTTTGAGCACAAAATTAAGCTATTTCTCAAAAAATATTCGGCAAACTATGTGGGTAATCAACAATTTAAGGAAATGACTCTGAAAAATATGAAATATCATGGAAATGTCAAAATATACTGTAGGGGGGCTTTAAATACACTTCAATTAAACACACTTACCTTCCATGACAAAGCAGGTGGAAGCCTTAAGAACTTCAAACTTTGTTTGCAGAAGTTTGTGGTTCTTTTCCAGAGCTTTAAAGTTCTGCAGGAGTTCATCATAGAGTTTTTTGATAATGCTGGCCTGCTGCTCTGCAGCGCTGCATCTTCGAATGTGGCGGCCAAGTTCGTTTAAAGCAGTGGCAAAGGTGGAGATGCTCTGGTTGTAGCATTCCTCCTTTGGAACCACTGGATCCAACCCATACTGCAATCACAAGAGAACGCACCATATGAAATTTATCAATACAACTTATTCAAAAAGGAAAAATCTGTTATTTGTTTAAAAACAAAAATATAAGTAACTGTTAATGTCAGAATAGAAAAACAGGCAGTCTTTGATTGGAGTCGGTGATTCATTTTATTTTTATTCCTTCTGAATGAAGAATGAAGATAATCTTTAAACTTTAGTCAATTTGTGTTTTGTTATAAACCATGAATGGATGTCATCTAGTCTATTCTTTTTTTTTGGAAGCAAAAGTAATTGGTAAAACATCCAAAGTAAAAGTGGACCAAGGATGGCATAGTTAGCAAGGTGATTACAGATTAAAACTAAATTAAAATTTCATATTGTTTTAGTAGGCTAAAGTTGGATGTGAAAAAAACATTTGAGTTAACTGAAAGAAAAAGAAAGAAAAATACAAAAATAGTAGTACCTGTTTTTTGAGAAGTAAACATTTGTAAGGTTTGACCTCTAACTTCAGATTAGCAATGATGGCATTGCAATAATATATTTTAGATTAGTATTATTTGTTTTATAAATTTTAGTTTTGTAACAAATTGCTATGTGGAAGTTTAACCAGCAGAGGTCCCTTTACCCTCGCTGAGGTACCTAGAAGCTATACAATTTATAGATGTCTTTATCTAACATAAGCCCCTTTTTCATAACACAGTACCACCTCGCCTGGACTTGACATGCCTCAACTTTACTCACCTTGATTCGGCTCTGATCCCAGTGCCCAAAGAATGTAGCTGGTTGCTATAGGGACGACACACACAACTACTGCAATGTAATATTCAATATGACACACACACCAGAGACCCACAAAAAGCTGTGTCTTGATTTAAGTTAAAACATTTGAACCTTCCTCAGAATGTAAAGACAGGTATGAAAACCTTCCAGCTGTGTTTTCCTCTGCCGTTGTTGCTGCAGCGGTCTGTGTGACAGCGGGAGCAGAGGGCTCTGTGAGCGGGCGGCTGGCCGGACTCACATGCTCCTCCCGCAGGTCACCGCAGGCTTCCCCCACCGTCCTTGCGTAGCTCCTCAACTCTAATAAAAGAGCTGAAAGACCCGGAGATGGAGAAGATGCTTTTTTACTCTTGATAGTACTCACCAGGTTTCACACATACTGTAGGTAGGCCTGTTTATGCTTCTTGTGACGTCATTAATTATTTTCTGTTTTTCTTTTAAGATGCCTCGCGGGAAGTACCACCGTCGCTCCCAGGCTCTTAAACGCAGGTTGGCGAACCCAGATGAGGTGGGATTTTGCCAGGAGCCCTCCCCTGACTTTGTTGGACGTAAGTGGCCAATTGATTTATTTATTCTGTATTTTTTTCTTTTTATTGGTGAATGTATGAGGCATGATAACAAATTGAGGATGTAATTGAGTTCACATAATTCATGATTTGTCCAGATCATTAAGTTTATTTTTGTTCTGTGTCATAAACAGGGAAGGGCACTGGTTTTCGACACCGTGTCCGGGAATGGCAAGTTTCTCCGCACACCAATCGGCAGCACAAACTTGTCATTCCTGCTGTAGCTGCCGGGAACAAGGTAAAATAATTTTTCCTTTGTACACCAGTTCGTTGCTCAGGGTAAGAATTTTTAATTGTCTTTCTAACATCTTTTCTTTTTCACAGTTTGTTATTGTGGTTGGAGCCAGTCATCTGCGTGCTTTTGCAGATGACATTGTGGCCCTCCCACGAGGAACCCTGTCCTTCGGGTTCATGTCCACGCCTGGGGCATGCGCAGCTCAGCTGAGGACCGAGTTAGTGCAGGCCAGCCTTCCTCGTGCTCCTGACGCTATCTGTGTCATGGCCCCCAGCAACAACCTGACAGCCAGTTGGACCCCAAACAAACCAACCCATTAACTCAAAATTACATTAAACAAAACATTCCTTTTTTACCAGCTCTGTCCCCACACCCAACCTCTGCAACCAGGTACCTGCAAATGAAGCATATTAAGAGGACAAGAGGAGATAGAGATAAAAATTGGAGAGGGAACACTTTTTTTTTTAATCAACTGGGGCACGTGAAAGAGCATCTGCCATAACGTTATCACGGCCTTTAATATGCCTAATATCTAGATTATGGGCTTGTAAAAACAAACTCCACCGCATAAGACGCTGATTTGCACACCGCAACGAACTGAGAAAAGTCAGGGGGTTATGATCAGTGTATACGACCACAGGACCACTCCCACAACTAACATAAACTTCAAAATGGTCTTTCTCTATGGTCGAATAATTCATTTGGTAAGAATTAAATTTCTTAGAGAAGTAGCAGATGGGCTTATCTATTCCGTCATACTCCTGCAACAGGAGTAGCACCTACCTGACTAGCATCCACCTGAAGCTTAAAGGACTCATCCAGACGCGGTGCAGTCAGTACTGGAGCAGAACACAACAGAGACTTAACATGATCAAATGCACTCTGACAATAAGAAGACCACACAAACTTAGTTTTACCCTTTAGCAGGTCCGCCAAAAGCGCAACTACAGTAGAAAAGTTTTTACAAAAGCTACGGTAGTACCCCACCAAGCCCAAAAAACGCATCAGTTCTTTTTTAGTTGTTGGAACCGGAAAATGTAAAACAGACCGGACTTTAATCTCCATGGGTCGAACACGCGCCCCTGCCCAACCACCCGCCCAAGGTAAGTCACGGTTGCTCTGGCAAACTCACACTTTGCCAAGTTGACCGTGAGACATGCGTCAGCCAAGCGGTCGAACAGGGCACGGATACGCAAGACACTAAAAACTACTACATCGTCTAAATACACCGCACAACCTTCAAGACCCGCCACCACCATGTTCATAAGACGCTGAAGAGTTGCAGGCGCGTTACGCAGGCCAAAATTCATCACGTTATACTCATACAAACCAGTCGGAGTGACAAAAGCAGAAATCTCTCTGGCACGAGGCGAAAAGAGGGACTTGCCAATAACCTTTTAGTAAGTCAAACTTACTCACAAAACGCGCTGAACCGACCTGATCGATGCAGTCTTCCATTCGTGGCAGTGGATAACAGTCTGGTTTGGTAACCTTGTTTACTTTTCGATAATCTGTGCAAAATCTTGGTGATTTGTCAGATTTATCAACCAACAGACAAGGCGATGCCCAACTTGAAGTAGATGGAACTGCAATGTTGTTGTCCAACATGTACTTTATCTCAGCCTCCATTACTTTACGTTTATGCGGCGCACACCTATAGAAATGCTGTTTAATTGGTTTACTATCCCCAATATCAATGTCATGTTCTATTAGGTGTGTACGCGATGGTATGTCCCCAAACAGAGCTGGATAACTTCTAATTAACTTCTCAAGTTCAGTACCTTGTGATTTAGGCAAATGAACAAACTCTCCAAGTTCTGTAGCGTCTAAGTTTTTTAGCCTACCACAAATCACCGGGTCATCAGGCTCCATGACATCAACCATCAACTTTCCCATCAGGAACCACCAAACCTGAGGACACAGAATCAACAGTGAGCGAAGGACTAACAGTAGTACCTTTACAACTGGATTCAGGTAAGACAGGAGAAACACGACTGTAATATGGCTTCAACAAATTCACATGACAGAGCCGGGACGACTTTCTCCGCTTAGGAGTGGCAATAACATAATTTTGTGCAGAGACTTTCTGTTTTACTCTATATGGGCCTGCATATTTAGCCTGGAATGGTGAACCAACAACCGGAGACAACATCAAAACCTAGTCCCCAGGACTAAACTCACGGCGCTCAGCTTGGCGATCATACAGTAGTTTCATTTTGGACTGGGCCATCTCCAAGTTGTCACGGGCTTTCTCAATAGCTGTATATAGGCAATGACAAAATCCATTAACATAGTCCGCTATTTTTTTTGATGGATCTCCTTCTACCAAACCATCGAAGGGAAATCCCACACACTACGTCAACACAGCTCTGTGCATGCATTACGGCACAGGCTGGAAAACTCCGACCACTTTCACCATGATCATCCGATGTCAGCGGTTTAGAAACGACCACAGGACATGGCGGCCCATCAGCCCACACTGCACCACCAGCCAGATCGTTCCCCAAAATCATCACTACACCATCGATAGGCAGTGCAGGACGCACGCCAACAGTCAACAAATCGCACTCTAACATCATCTTATGCCGCGGTACACGTATCAGGCTCATCTCCATCCTCTGCATCAAAATGAAATCCCCTGTTTCTGTAGCAGATGAAAAAGGCAACACAGACTGTACAATGAATGAATGCTTAGCACCCGTTTCACGCAAAGTCTTTATTGGCACGCGCTCCTTCTTACCAACCAAAGACACCACCGCATCAGCAATAAATGGTTCAAAACCATTACCACAACCCAGGACAACACAGATGGGCTTTAGTTTTGAAACACTAGAGCAGGCCAGGGCAGGAGAAGGTGACTGCGCGAAAGATTTACGTCTACTTCTAGACCTTAAAACAGGGCAGTGATCTTTCCAGTGGCCAGAATCTTGACAGTAATGGCACACCTTGCCGCTCTCATCTCTACTGCGCAAAGGTTTGGGCACATGTGAGGGACCAGTCATCAACGGAGCACTATGATGAGAACTGCTATAATTACTTCTACGTCTGAAGTCACCCCCAAAACTCACATCCCCAAAACGTCCCTTATGTCAAAAAAATCATCCACCAACTCAGCTGCTTTAAGTACCGTAGTTGCCTTCAATTTTCAGACATTTCCACCCTAAATTGGTGCAGAAAAGGCAGAAATTAGGGGAGAAATCTTCACCAGAATGCAGGAAATTAAGTGTCTAATGCTCAAAATCTTCTGGTGGAGGACCCCCATACTCCCCACTTATTAAGTGCCCCATCCAAGAAAACAGTATCTTGCTTCATACACATTTTCTGGGAGGAACATTCACTTATTAGTTAAATACAATTACTTTTCACATGGCTTTTTTGTTACCTTTTCCATGTTTTTAATAATAGTAACAATAAAAACAAATCAAAATATATTCAGGGCAAATAGTCAACATCTTTTTTGATTAGGGGCAGTAAGGGATCTGGATAGTGGACAGGGGGGCGCTGGCCCAAAAAAGGTTGAGAACCACTGATTTAGAGCCACACTCATAGAGAATGGCAAAAATAAATATGCTGTTGATCATCAATACAGAGAAAACTTAAAACACTACGGTGTCCAGAAATATGCAACTGATGGTCAATACAGACAAAGCTTAAACAATACGGTGTACAGAAATATGCTACTGATGATCAGTATAGAGAAAGCCTAAACCAATATGGTATCCAGAAATATGCTACTAATGATCAGTACAGAGAAAACCTAAAACAAAACAGTCTCCAAAAATATGCAAAAGATTCTCAATTCAGAGAAGATGTTAGGAAGTTGAGTGTAAAGAAGTATGCCAAAGATGCTGATCATCGCGCTCATGTAAAAAATTATAACATGAAAAAGTATCAAACTGACCAAGTTTATGCATCATCAATTAAGGAGCGCACTCTACAAAAAGAGATGGATGCAACACTGGAAAGGCAAAACATGGATGTCATAATCAAGCTGTTCCAAGAAAACGTAAAACAGGGTCCAGAATATGTTTGTTGTGTTTGTCATAGATTACTATTTGAGAAATAAGTACTTCTATGTAAAGCAGAGCAATATGACAAGAAGGATTCGGTAGTTGCTGCAGTTGCCCAAAAATGCATCACTACCACTTATCTTCACACATGTGGAGATACATGTGATACAAATTGCTTCTTAAAACAGACGCCTGCTGCTAAATCATGGATTTGTCACACCTGTCATAGAACAATCCTTAAAGGCAAAGTACCAGCAATCAGTGTAGCAAACAATTTACAACTAGATCCAATTCCAAAGGAGCTCCATCTGGAGTCTTCGGAACAACATTTGATAGCCCTAAATATTCCTTTTATGAAGTTATTAGCTTTACCTAAGGGAGGATAAAATGGTGTCCATGGACTGGTCACCTGCGTCCCGTCTGACTGTAATGCAGTAACTAATATTCTTCCTCGGTTAAAAAATCAGTCTCATCCTTCGTGTTAAATTAAAGCGAAAACTAACCTATAAAGGACACTATAAATTTATATAAAGTTTGTTGATACACAAAAACTCCTAAATGCACTTCAGTTGTTAAAACGCATCAATAAATGGTATCAAGATGTGGAGATAGATTTTGAAAGGACAAATCCGTATGATAAGACAAATGATGATCCAGATGAGAGCAAAGCCCAAAATGAAACATGCGTCAGTGATGTACCTGCAGACAAAGATAAACCAGAAGAGTCAGATGAAAACATGGATGAACACATCAATGGCATATATGGCATATATTTAGATACATATATGCAAACAGTTGATATTGGACAAGAAATTCTCGATCAGCACTTTGACAGTGTTTTGTCAGTAGCTCCAGCAGAAGGAAACAGTCCTGTGCGACTACTGACAGACGCTGGCAACGAGGCTAAATGTTTCCCCGTTCTTTTCCCAAGAGGTACTGAAACGTTCCGTGATGCCAGAGATGTGAAGTTGACACTGAGTAAATATTTGAATCAAAGAATACTCAATGCAGATCCTAGATTTGGCCGCAACTTAGAGTACATATTTTATGGATGGTAGCGTCTGAGGTGGAGCAAGTGATGTCTAATGCATCAGTTGCTCTGAGAAAAGGCCATCGTGGAGGGGAAACAACCCAAATTACATCATCCATGCTTTCAGACTCTGACTTTGTTAAGAAATTGTTCAATAGAGATGTAGGATATAAATTCCTCAAACCTATTAGAGGTACACCTGCGTTCTGGCAGGGAGTACAAAAAGACTTGTTTGCAATGTTAAGGCAGCTGGGAATCCCCACATGGTTCTGTTCCTTTTCCTCAGCAGATTTACGCTGGACAGAACTCATGGACATATTTCTAAAAGCTGAAAATATTAGAGGTAGTGTAAAAAATCTGGACTGGGCACAAAATGTAGTTTGTTAAAAAAATAATCCTGTGACAGCAGCTAGGATGTTTGATCACAGGTTTCATTGTTTTTTAAAAGATGTCATTTTGTCTCCTGCTCAGCCGATAGGAAAAGTAGTTGACTACTTTTACAGAGTAGAGTTCCAGCAGGGTGGATCACCTCACACACTGTCTGTTCTGGGTGGAGGACGCATCAACATTTGCCAGAAATAGATGATGAAATAATTGGTTTCATTGACAACTACATTACCTGCAGCCTTCCCCCAGAAACAGATGACGTGTGAGGTGGTTTCCAGTGTGCAGCAGCACAGCAAAAAAAGTTCCAAAAGTTGTAAAAGAAAGGAACAACATGCAGGTTTAATTTCCCACGGCCACCAACTAATGACACGTTCCTTACTCGCACCAAAATAGAGCAGGAGCAGAATGAAACAGACGAAAACAGAATCACTCTGGCTAAAGAAATTCTGACTAAAGTAAAAGAATGTACTTCCCAAACAGACTCAGCAGTTGATTGTGTAGATGACCTTTACAGTTCCCTCTGTATTAATCAGGAAATCTTTAAAAAGGCTTATCAGTCAGCTGTAAATAAAAACACTAGTTTTAAAACGAAACACATCTGATGTGTGGATCAACCCGTATAACAAAGACCTTCTGAGTGCGTGGAATGCCAATATGGACATTCATATGTCATATGGTGTGATTCGTGGGCATGTGTTAAATTCATCATCTCTTACATCTCTAAAGATGAAAGAGAAAAGGGACTGATGTTAAAACGTGCTGAAAATGAGATAAAGAATGACGGCAATGTTGATGCAAAACAGGCACTTAATAAGTTAGGAAGTCTGTTTCTTCATAACAGAGAAGTTTCTGCTCAAGACATTACAGATCGCTACAAAAATAGACCACAAAGCAGTGAATTTAAAGACGTGTATAACATCCTTTGCTTCAGAATACAGAGTTGCTGCGAAAAATGAGAACAAAAGTGGCATGGTTCAATTGGGCAACAACTGTGGCTTTGTTAAAAAGAGAACCAGGACAAATGCTGCTGTTGTAAGGTACGCTCGCTTTTCACCCACACAGTATGCTGAAAAGCACTACCAAAGCTTGCTGCAGCTTTTCTTACCTTATTATTCTGATGATCAGCTGAAGCCCTCCAAATTCAGTAGCTTTGAGGAGTTTTATAAGTCTGGCTACATTAAGAACAGCTCTAATGAGATTCAGTCAGTCAAAGATGTTGACTTCAACAGGTCAAAATTTGAAATAGATGCTGACAAATTAGATGAAATTCGAGAATCTGTTGAGCAAAATGGATTTGAGGAAGATGCCTGGGCAGCTCTGTGTCCTGAAGCAGAATTAGGGCGACTGGAATGTTTAGATGAAAAGAGCAAAAACAAATACGACTTCCCTACTGACCGAGAAGAAATTCCAGATTTACAGCCAACAGAACAGAGGGCAGTATCTGTGGAATTTCAAGTCCAAAGAATCTCGCCCTGAAGCTCTTTCTATTATGCGTTCATTAAACAAACTACAGGCACAAGTGTTTTATAAAATACGTCAGTGGTGCTTAGACAAAGTCAATGGAAAAACTCTGAGCCATTTCATGTTTTCGGTCTCTGGTGGTGCCGGTACAGGAAAATCCCATTTAATTAAAGCTGTATGAAGAAAGCAGATTGTTGGCTAGAATGTCCACTAATCCAAATGAGGTGCATGTTTTACTAACTGCTCCTACTGTGTGGCAGCATTTAACATCAATGCAACAACAATCCACAGCAGCTTTTCAATTGGAAACAACATTTCATTGCCTTACCAACCATTAAAAGAGGAAAAGTAAACACATTGAGAGCCAGTCTGAAAGATCTCCAAATACTAGTGATAGATGAAATTTATATGGTAGATCATAAACTTCTGGCGTACATTCATGGCAGACTGAGGCAAATTAAACAATGTGCGGACTTTTCTCCATTTGGAAATGTATCCATTATGGCTGTCTGTGATTTCTACCAGCTTCCACCAGTTAAAGGAAAGTCTCTATACACAGAAAATGTAGAGAACAACCTATGGGACAATACTTTCGCCACGTGGAGTTGACCGAAATCATGCGCCAAAAAGACAAAGATTTTGCCTTGATGCTAAATAGGATCAGAAAACATCAGAAAGGGGAAAAACTTCAGGAGCAGAATTCCTATTAAAACAATGTGAGACAGGCATGGGAGAAGATACAGAAGACCTTCACATCTTTGCAACCAATGACCAGGTGAAAAATCAGAACTTTAAAATGTTGCACAAGGTGTGTACAGAAATAGTTCAAAAAACGCAGAAACGGGGCGAAAACAAAAACGTTGCATAAGTCTGATAGCCAAACGTATTTAGACAAAATACAAAAGCTCGTGTTAAGCTGATCAAAAATATAGATGTTTCCGATGGTCTTGTGAATGGAGTGTCGCACTGTGCAGAATTACATTTGATGGCAACAAAAAATTTCCCAAAACTATTTATGTAAATTTTGATGATCCAAAGATTGGCAAAAAACTGCGGCTTAAATTTCCATGTTCAGAACCAGGACTTGAAAATGCAACCCCAATTGGTGCTGACGAAGATGGACTTAAAAAGGTAATGGAGTTAGTCAGTTTCCATTACGTTTGGCCTGGGCTTGCACAATTCATAAAGTACAAGGCTTGACTCTGGACAAAGCAGTGGTGTCTTTGAAAAAAGATATTTTCTGCCGGTCAAGCATATGTTGCGCTGAGCAGAGTTACATCTTTAGAAAACCTTATCATTGAAGATTTTAAATCCACTGCAATATATTCCAAAAGTGACATTGATACTTCTCTAGGAAATATGGCAAAATTTATTGAGGCTTCCTTAACAAGACCAGCATCATTTCTGAACATCTGTTTACACAACATTCAGGGTCTAAACGCTCACATAACCGAAGCTCAAACATGAAAGCAGGATTCTGAAAGCTGATATAATTTGCCTGACTGAAACATGGCGGCAACACAATTCACGCACATAATGAGACTGACATGGAAGGCTGGAGCTTTCACCATAAAGTAAGGTCAGACTCATACAGCAGCACGGGAGGTCTGTCTGCTTTGCAGAAAGAACAACATGGCGGTGTTGGTTTTTACCACAAAAATAACATCACCTGTAACATCCTTGATGTGCCATGTAACATTTTGGAAACTTTAATGTTTAATGATCAGTGTCCACGGCTGTCGCCGTCATATATGTTTCCCCCTTTTTCTTTCTCACTTCTACTAAGTAGGCTGCCTGTCCCTGTGGAAGACCCGCCTACTTCCTGGTTTCTGGGGTGTCGACCTCAGTCCCACCCATTGGTTCCCTCCATTCCAGCTCAACCAATGGCTCGTCTCCACCTACACTCACCTCCTGCTCATAAGGAGAGCCCAGCAGTTGATTGTGGCAGCTTGTCACAGCCACTTGACTTGTGTGCCTCGGATTGTTAGTTTCTTTAGCATTTGTGCTTAGTGGAGTGACTCATTGGTGTTTGTGTTTTGTAGCCAGTGCTAGAACCTTGTGTATGTTTGGCTTATGTGCATTTATTAAGAGGGTGGAATCAGGGCCAGAGTCCACACTGACTGCCACCCTTAGCTTGCCTATGTTAGTTTCATTAGGTGTAGTGGGTGCTGTGCTCTTTGTGTTTTTTAGTAAGAATTTCCTGTTTAAATACATAGTTAGGCACAATCCTCCTTTTGAGGATCTCTTTTATTTAACTTGGTTTGTTATTTTCACAGCACCCTCATCCACCCTCCTTTTGTTTGTTTATTGCTTGCACCTTTTGTTACCAAATAAATTATCATTTTACACAACTTACCAGTTTCTGCCTTATATGTTTATGACCCCACTCCCCTAGACCAACAGGGGGTCGTAACAATCGGCCTGCAAACCACAATTGCATGACGCTCTGCAGCTCTGTGTGTGAGGCCGAGTGAGTGAGAGAGAGAGAGCGGCAGAACATGACGGAGAAAGTTAGCGGTGAAATATATTACCAGTAAGTTTCAGTGTGGTTGTAAACATGCAGCATAGGTTGCTGTGTGTCTGTTAATAAAAGTGTGTAGTTTCCTCAACGGCTGGAAAAGTGAAGGCTGTTAGCGCTAGCTAACATCTCCTTGTACAAGTGCTTGCTCTCTGTCCCCCCATCAGACTCCGGAGCCTTCAGTGTCACAGCCCCCCTGTGACACTCCCTGTCTGGACACTTTCAAAGCTCTACTAAAACACAGCTCTTTACCCAGGCATTCAGTCCTGAATGACTTTTTGTTGTTCTGTAACTATGTGTAAAGCGTCCTTGGGTCCCGTAAAAGTTGCTAAGTTGCTATCAGCTGTATGTCATAACTAACTAACCTACTAGTCAAGGGTTGAGAACATCAGGTACAAGCTGAGACTAAACTGGTGTGCAGCTCTTTCCTGTACATATACTGTACATGCTGATATAATTCAATTTTCAGGAGTCTGACAACTGGTTGTTAATGAAATGAGGGATCATGGAGCTGAGGTTAATAAAGTAAACTAGGGATGCAAATTAGTCCTTCTAAGCTAATTAATAATTTTCTTTTGGATTTTAATGTGCAAATTAAATGCTTAGTAATTATCCAGTGATCCTGTATAGAAAAAAATATGATGCATCGATAATCGCTTTATAATCGAATCGCAGCCCTCTGAATCGTAATCGAATCGTGAGGTGCCCAGAGATTCCCACCCCTAGTAAATGACTGAGTAACATTTGTGTGAAATTCCATTTAATGATAATTTGGCATTTAGAAAATATGTTGTTCACCAAGTCTGTTATGTGCTGGATTGTATTGAGAAGCAGGCAAAAAGGCAGGTGAACAGCAAGTGAGGCAGGTTGTACGTTCAGAACCGAAGAAGCTAAAAACAACTTAGGAGGTAAGGGACTAGGCAGGATCAGCCATTCCAAGCCAAGGTCAATGCGGCATGTTTGAAAATCCCATTGAAATGAATGGGCTTAGCGGCAGCATTTGAGCTTTGTTTATCGGTGAGGTGTCATCAAGGCCCCATGGGGAAGAATTGACCCAAATTTGGTTTCAATTGAAGTTGTGGTACTGGAGATATAAAATGCATGTAAGAGAATGGGAGTGTTTTTTTCATACAGGATTAATAGCACCACCGTTGATCGGCCTTTCCAGGCCTGAGATATATTATCGTTCCTGTTTTTAGCGTTTTTGCAGAGATTTGTTAGCTTGTAATTGGGCCGTTTTTTGTCGGATCAAAATTCCCTCTACAAACTTTCTTCAGCTTGGTCCAGAGATGGTGCATGGTAAGTTTCGTGCTGATCGGACTTACGGCTTCAGAGGAGTTAATTGAAATAAGTTTTCGAGTTCTTGCGATTTAGCAAAAATGAAACGTTATCCTATAGTGACGGTGTCTGTCCCCCGACCATTGAAATTATTTAAATCAAAGGTAAACAGAAGAGGAGCTGTGCATAAAAACCTCATAAAAATTAAAACCACAAGAGCAATAGTGCAAACGAATAGGAGAGTAAAATGTGGACTCTTGAACATCAGATCTCTCTCTTCTAAAGGTGTACTAGTAAATGAATTAATATCAGATTATGAAATTGATTTATTCTGTCTTACTGAAACCTGGCTGGGTGATGGAGAATATGTAAGCCTAAATGAATCCACCCTCCCAGTCATATGAATACTCACATTCCTCAAGCACAGGCCGAGGAGGTGGAGTTGCAGCTATCTTTGACTCTAGCCTAGTAATCAGCTCTAAACCTAAACTAAATTGTAACTCATTTGAAAGCCTTGTCCTGAGTCTTTCACACCCAAGCTGGAAATCACTGCAACCAATTCTATTTGTTGTAGTGTACCGAAAGCACCTGGGCCGTACTCTGAATTCTTATCTGAATTTGCAGAGTTTTTGTCAACTTTAGTCCTTAAACGGACAAAGTTATTATTGTAGGGGATTTTAATATTCATGTGGACGTTGAGAATGACAGCTTTAGTACTGCATTTATCTCTGTATTAGATTCAATTGGCTTCTCTCAGAGTGTTCATGAACCGACTCACTGTTTTAATCACACCCTCGACCTTGTTCTGGTATATGGTATCGAAATTGAACAATTAATAGTGTTCCCACAGAATCCCTCTTTATCTGACCACTGTTTGATAACTTTTGAGCTTGTACTGCTGAACTACCCTCCATTGGGCAAAAATTTCTATACAAGATGTCTGTCTGATAGTGCTATAGCTAAATTTAAGGATGCGATCCCATCGGCTCTAAGTTCACTATCAGGTATCAAATTAACAGAGGACTCTTCTGCGCAATTTCAGTCCCTCCCAAGTCGATCATCTTGTTGATAGTGCTGCAGGCTCGCTGCGAACAACACTCGACTCTGTAGCCCCTCTACAAAAGAAAATACTAAAACAAAGACGGTTAGCTCCATGGTATAATACTGAAACTCGCAAATTAAAGAAAATATCACAGAAACTCGAGAGGAATTGGCGCTCCACCAAACTGGAAAATTCTCGTTTAATTTGGCAAGATAGTCTTAAAACTTATAGGAAGGCCCTCCGTAATGCCAAAACAGCTGCATCACTCGCCATTAATAGAGGAAAATAGGAACAACCCCAGGTTTCTTTTCAGCACTGTAGCCAGGCTGACAGAAAGTCACAGCTCTATTGAGCAAAGTATTCCCATAGCTCTCAGTAGTTATGACTTCATGAGCTTCTTTAATGATAAAATCCTAGCTATTAGAAACAAAATCCACCAAGACCTACCCTCAACTGGCACCGACTTAAGTCTATACTCAGGAACTTTGGGAACAGCTGTAGAACCAGTTATATGTTTGGACTGCTTTGCTTCCCTCAATCTTTATCAACTAACTTCAATAATTTCTTCATCTAAACCATCAACCTGCCTCTTAGACCCCATCCCGACTAGGCTGCTAAAAGAAGTTTTGCCCTTGGTTGGCACTTCTCTGCTGGATGTGATCAATTTGTCTTTATCAACAGGCTACGTGCCACAGTACTTTAAAGTAGCTGTAATTAAACCTCTTCTGAAAAGCCCAACCTGGATCCAGATGTTTTAGCCAACTATAGACCTATATCTAACCTTCCATTTATCTCTAAGGTCCTGGAGAAAGCAGTCGCCAAACAGCTGTGTGACTTTCTACATAGCAATAGTTTATTTGAGGATTTTCAGTCAGGATTTCGAGCCCATCATAGCACAGAGACAGCACTGGTGAAAATTACTAGTGATCTCCTGACTGCATCAGACAAAGGACTTGTCTCTGTATTGGTTTTATTAGATCTTAGTGCTGCATTTGATACCATTGACCATCAGATCCTATTACAGAGACTGGAACATTTCATTGGCATCAAAGGAACCGCTCTAAGCTGGTTTAAGTCCTATTTATCAGATCGATTTCAGTTTGTACATGTTAACGATGAGTCCTCCATGCATACCAAAGTTAGTCATGGAGTTCCACAAGGATCTGTGCTCGGACCAATCCTCTTCACTTTATATATGCTTCCCTTAGGCAATATTATCAGGAAACACTCCATAAACTTTCATTGTTATGCAGATGATACTCAGTTATATCTATCGATCAAGCCAGATGAAACCCATCAGTTAGCTAAGCTTCAAATGTGTCTTCAGGATGTTAAAACCTGGATGACCTGCAATTTTCTAATGTTAAACTCAGATAAAACGGAAGTTGTTGTTCTAGGCCCTAGGCACCT
This sequence comes from Lepomis macrochirus, assembly GCA_024633595.2. Taxonomy (NCBI): domain Eukaryota; kingdom Metazoa; phylum Chordata; class Actinopteri; order Centrarchiformes; family Centrarchidae; genus Lepomis; species Lepomis macrochirus. The sequence continues at coordinate 254,679 of JALXJV020000030.1, read as the reverse complement.
TCGTGGACGCATTATCTAAAGATATAGTTTCCCTGGATGGCATCGCCCTGGCCTCCAGCACCACTGTGAGAAATCTTGGAGTTATCTTTGATCAGGACATGTCGTTTAATTCTCACATTAAGCAAATTTCAAGGACCGCTTTTTTTCACCTACGTAATATTGCAAAAATCAGGAACATCCTGTCTAAAAAATGATGCAGAAAAACTAGTCCATGCATTTGTTACTTCTAGACTGGATTACTGCAATTCCCTATTATCAGGCTCTTCGAAAAAGTCCATTAAGACTCTTCAGCTGATCCAGAATGCTGCAGCACGTGTTCTGACAGGAACCAGTAAAAGAGATCATATCTCTCCTGTCTTAGCTTCTCTGCATTGGCTTCCTGTAAAATCCAGAATAGATTTTAAAATCCTTCTTCTCACATACAAAGCACTTAATGGTCAGGCACCATCTTATCTTAAAGAGCTCATAGTACCTTACTACCCCACCAGAGCACTGCGCTCCCAGAATGCAGGATTACTTGTGGTTCCTAGAGTCTCCAAAAGTAGAATGGGAGCCAGAGCGTTCAGTTATCAGGCTCCTCTCCTGTGGAACCAGGTTCCAGTTTGGGTTCGGGAGGCAGACACCGCCTCTACATTTAAGAGTAGGCTTAAGACTTTCCTTTTTGATAAAGCTTATAGTTAGGGCTGGCTCGGGTGAGTCCTGAACCATCCCTTAGTTATGCTGCTATAGGCTAGACTGCCGGGGGATTTCCCATGATGCACTGAGCTCCTCTCTCCTCTTCTCTCTTTCTCTCTGAGTGCAACCTCATCCCATTAATGCATGTTACTAACTCGATTTTTTCTCCCTCTCCCGTGGTCGTGTGCTTCCCCTCCTGTCCTCCCCCTCCCCCCTCACTTCCCTGCGGGTGTTGCTGGCTCTGGAGCTGTGGAGTCTGGACCTGTTGTTGGGAGTCTCCTGCTGCCCCCGTGTTCCTGCTCGACGCCCTCTGCTGCAGTTGCAACTGCTATTACTAGTCCTATTGCTATTATTACTGTTATAATTAATATCACTAAACATTACTACAAATATCTGTACCATTTTTTCATTCAGTCTATAGCACCATTACCTTTATTGTCTGTACCTCTATGTGTATACTGTGTAGGTTGCCTCCCTCTGCTCTCTCTCTCCTGCTCTCTCTCTCTTGCTCTCTCCTCTCTCTCTCCCCTCACCCCAACCGGTCGAGGCAGATGGTCACCCACCCTGAGCCATGGTTCTGCTCGAGGTTTCTGCCTCTTAAAAGGAAGTTTTCCTTGCCTCTGTCGCCTAGTGCTTGCTCTTGGTGGGAATTGTTGGGCTTCTGTAAATAACTTCAGAGTACGGTCTAGACCTGCTCTTTATGAAAAGCGCTGTGAGATAACTGTTGTTGTGATTTGGCGCTATATAAATAAAATTGAATTGAATTGAATTGAATCTCACAGAGGCGTGTCCTATACCATCGGAATCGGCTGCATCCCCCAAACACGTAGACAAGGTTTATGAATGTGCGATGTAGTGGTCCGTAGTTGTGAGGTAAAATGTGCTTTGTTTGAAAATCGGAAAATCGCATTGAAATGAATGGGGTAAAAGTCCCCCCCCCCCCCTGGACTTTTAGCCCCCACCCTTTGGACCTCATCCCCACAGAGATCCAAAACACTCCCTGTCTGGACACTTTCAAAAATCTACTAAAACCCAGCTCTTTACCCAGGCATTCAGTCCTGAATGACTTTTTTTTGTTCTGTAACTATGTGTAAAGTGTCCTTGGATCCCGTTAAAGGTGCTAAAAAGATTTATTTATTTGTGAAACATTAGCTAAATTAGTAATAAGTAATATTAAGTAATATAATTATCAGCTGTAGGTCATTACTAACTAACCTACTAGTCAAGGGTTGAGAACATCAGGCACATGCTTAGACTACACTGGTGTGTAGCTCTGTCCTGTACACATACTGCACACTGATTATTACATTTCAGTGTTCAGAGGAGTCTGACAGCTGGATTTTAAAGAAATGAAGGACTATGGAGCTGAGGTTGATGAAGTAAATTAGGTATGCAAACTAGTCCTTTTAAACTAATTAGGATTTGTTTCTTTTGGATTTTAATGGGCAAAATTAAATGCTTAGTAATTATCCAGGGATCCTGTATAGAAAAAATATGATGCATCAAGATGCATCGATAATCGCTTTGTAATCAAATCGCAGCCCTCTGAATTGTAATCGAATGGTGAGGTGCCCAGAGATTTCCACCCCTAATTTGACATAACTAATGGTGGTAATTATTAGGTATCTGTAATGTTATATTACAAAGACTATGCCTTAGACTTGCTCTATATGAAAAGTTCAATTTAATTAAATTTAACAACCAAAATACTGTTTTGCATATTAAGATGCCAAACGCTGTATGTCTGATGGACCATTCTTTATCTATTAAAATTAACTTGCATTACCAGGCACAAGGTTTAAAAAAAAACATCATCTTTATCTTTCCCCAGTTTTGTGATGTTCTGCATCCTTTAGGAGATTTAGTCCCCTAGTCTGACTCCTCATCCTGCACACTACAAAATATAATATAAAGTATAATATTAATACCTCAATGGTTTTAGCAGTGACCTATCCATAGCATAGGGGGAATAAAGAGAGTAATATTATTAATTACTGGTTGGCTACTGTTAGGTCACCATGAGATTTACTTATGGGAGTTAAAATACAAAAACTCCAACAGCAGAGAATGGGCTTGTTAAAATAACTTATTCACTTGCAAATGCATTAACTTGCCTGTTTCTAAATTACTAAACAGATCAATCTGAAATAACTACTAATAATTTCCCTCTTCACAACAGTCATTATATTAACTTACATGGTCGATCACTCACACTAGAACAGGAGGCTGAATATAAATAAAGGACCAGGTGAACGCCAGGTTTACAACCTTAATCACTCCGGCTCCAATGAGAATACAGGCTGTGTGCAGCACGCGTCGTTACTATTTTTAGCTTTTGGAGCATTTATTGATACGCCCCATGTTTATCTAACATTAACGTTACATCTTCCATAAGACACCAATTATATAATTTTTACGTTACCACATAAGCAGGTTAGCGTTACCAGGAACACAAGAGAGGTTGACAGTAAAGTTAAGTTAGCAACATTATGTAAGAGTACAGTAGCATTAGCATGCACTCACAGCTTCCCATAACCACAAACCATATCAAATTGAAATAACTACTTATAATGTCCCTCTTAACTGCAGTCATAATATTAACTTAACCTACGTGGTCAATCATGCTATAATCATGCTGGGTGATAATGAACCTGTGTGTGGAGTGTCTATCATGGCAGCTATTGTGTCTATCACTAACATTATGTCAACAAAGTTAATTAAGTTAATGAACATAATTCATTAGATAAGTTGTAAAACTACTCCTGTCAGATATACACTTTATGTACAAAACATAAAAGATGACAATCTTACTTATCAAAGTCCCATGTCTCCGGAGATCCACACTGCTTCCAACCAGTCTTCACAGGGACGTGCACGTAGATGACGTTCTCCCGCGAATTTGTGTATAAAATGGCAGGGTAATGTGTGTAATTTCGCGGGAGTGTGTGTACCTTGCAATACAAATTCCTATCTGTAAGAGGCGCTGTTCGACACACACGCACACACACCCAGGTTTACAAGATCAATATTTGTAAAGGTCATAAAATGCGTGTGGGGGGGTATTACAATCAAATAGTGATATTAATGAATAAAACCAGAAATGTAGCAATCATACATGGATTAATAATACTTGAAATTGTTATTATTCAATAATTATAACAATTTGAATTCCCCGAATTAAGGGACCATCACCAGTGGTTCCCTAAACTGATTGGTCTTGTAATGCTGGTATGTAAACTTGAAAATTGGTTTCCTAAACCACTTATGCCAACACACACAACACACACACACACACACACACACACAACACACACACACACACACACACACAGTGCATCTAGTTATGATGCCAACAATGTCAGTGGTGAATTACCAGATTAGACCAGAGCCAAATGAACTACCTGACAGCAACCGGAACACTGATCTGGGATTATTTTGCAGTCTACAAAGAAATATTAGCCGTTATCTTAGCACCATAATTGTAAGGAACAGAGACGCTGCTCTTTAGATCAACTACAACAAGAGGTTTAACTAGCAGCACAGTAAAGCTCAAGGAAACTACGTCTGTTAGGACTCTTCTAAAGTCATTAACAATAGTCAATTTTCTCAGCAATACAATTTGAAACTACAGCTCAGGCGGGCATAACATAGGGCTTTACAGTCTTTAAGTGTGTAAGCCTTAAAAGAAGCATGTGGTTGCAATGAAGAAAAGTGAGCATATCAACATGCTCAGAACTGAGGCTTGCCCTGCACTTTAATGCAATACTTCCTGTTGCAGAAAACAGACTTTCTGATGGTGTGGATGTTGCCGGAATGCACAAGAAGGACTTTGCCAGCTTTGACGGTGTTGGATAGCGAGCTGCATTTGTTTTCCACCACAGGGATTTCTCCTTCTTGGACAGTGGGTGTTCTCTAAAATACATCAAGACATCCTTCTGCACAGTTTGCTTGAACTGCTGCTCCTCATCCTCTTCTTCACTTGTACTGATGATGATCCCAGTATTTTGTCAAGGAATGATGTTGCACCCTTCTCTTGTGCTGTGCTGGGAGCTCCGTAAAATTGATAAATAACAACAAAAAACATACCGTTGTGTTGGCCTTTCTCTGCTTCCCACTCCTTGCTCAAATGCAGAAATGAGTGCTGGGATACTTGTGCTGGCAAGTTCACACAAATAAAATGGGCATGGCAAGGACACAAGAACACAAGTACAGACAACAGTTCTAGAATCCAGCATCAAAGCAACAAAATCATTGTTGGTTCCATTCCGTTGCCTTTGACGATGAAAGCAGGCCATTCTATGGGGATCATTATGTCTCAATTCATAGTTTTAAGTCATGTGATATGAGCGGTGACCTGGAGGGCTAAACAACAGACCAAGGTAGCAGCTCACACGCACTTGCCACTGTGAAGTCACTTCTGGATCAGGCTCTGCTCTGATGTCAGCTCCACTTTAAGTCAATAAACAGGTGGGGGGCATTAGACAGCTCCTAGAGTCACAGGTTATTAGGGTAAGTAGTAGCCTCTTTGCTTTACCCATTGTGTTGGCGAATAAAAAAGATGGCAGCCTTTGTCTGTACGTGGATTATAGACTCCTGAACAGTAACACCTGCAAGGACGCATTTCCCTTGCCACGCATTGAAAAGTCCCTTGATGCATTGTCAGGGGCTCGTTGGTTCTCAACTCTGGACTTGCCTGCTGGGTACTACCAAGTACCAGTTGCAGAAAAAGACAAGATGAAGTCTGCATTCTGCACTCGTTTAGCTTGTTTGAGTGGAACCGAATGCCATTTGGGCTGTGCATTGCCCCAAGCACATTCCAGGGACTAATGGGGAGAATCAATATTGGCAATACTGGCAATATTGTTGTAACACATTCATGCCAATAAAGCTAATTTGAAGTGAATTGAGAATCTCTGGAGATCAGCATTGTCAGTCATCCTTATTATACCTCATAATGTTGTTGTGATTTCCTCCTCTGTAAAGGAGCATCTTGAACAGTTGGATGCATAACCCTGTCCAGAGAGATTGAGATATCTGAATTATTATTAATATTTCTAAATATTAATATTCACATTTTTATTTAAGGTAAAGTAGGTATACTACATGATGAAAATAAAAACACAGTTGTTTAGCCTAGATGCAATGAATCAAACATTGATGAGCATGCTGGTAGGCATACAGTCTGAAGTGCCTGGAGGTTCCTGAACTGGTTGCATGGCTCTCTCCATTCCTGTAGAATATATAGTGTACATTAGTATAGTTGATCAGTGTTACTGTATGCAGGTTCATGCTAGTTCAAATATTTCATGAACAAAAAAAGTTCTATAAACAGTTGTGCTTGGACACATCCACAGTCTCTACACACACAACCTTCTGCTTTGTATGCACGTGGAATTACTGGAGGGCTTTACATTCCACTCCTTATGTGGGCTTGCGTCATTATTTGTACATTTAGGTGCACTTACCCATATCTGGTTGTAGGTCAGTGGGCGGATCCTCTTCTTCTGCCTCATTGTCCTCACTTCCATGGTTATCAGTCAAGTCGATGTTATCTAAGAAAATAATTTAAATATTGTCAGTGTTTTTGTACATTGTTTATACATAATGATCAATCTGATACTCGATGAATATTACCTTGTTGAAGTTACAAAGTCATTATACTAATGATTCGATAAGTAAATTATATTTTGTTATTGAAAAAAATGTCTGTTAGCAATGCTTGTTATCCTAACCTACAAAATACAACCAACAAAAATAGCAATACCTTCAATTTCAATCTCTTCAAGTGCTTTGCCTTGGAGGTTTGTGAGGGACCCTTTCTCCATGGCAAGAAGTAGTTTTGAAAGTTTGGCCAGCTCGGTTGTAGCCTCCGGAAGCCTGTAATATTCTCTGTGGACGCGAATATCGTGTCCTAGGAAGTCGGCAACTTGGTATAACTCATGGTTTTTGAGGTTCAGGACCTGTGACAAAGTTGCAACATGTTTGCGTAACTGTGTTGATCTGAGGAGTTCTGGATCGTTAGCATCACACACACTTGTATAACTCCTCATACAGTCCTGTCTTCTGTAAGAAGTCAAACAATGAGGTGCAAATAGGTATACGTTTTCTTCTGGAACACCACATTCTCTTCTTTTGCTCTGAGATGTGTTAACACATCATCGACGTCCGGGGACAGTAGAACAGCAACTTTGCGTTCTTTTTTACCCCTAATTTCCACACGACCAGAATGTATGCAAAGTTTTTGTTCAAACTTTGAAAGCCCAATGGCAACATCCTTATGTAGGGGGGTTGTGTCCCTCGCGAGGAAGCCTTTTAGGTGCATTTTTGCAACTTCTCCACGTCCTCGGTTAAATAGTATTACTTTTGCCAGAGTTGCTTTACAAAGTTCACCATAGATTTGTGGTGTTGGCTTCTTTCCCAAGTTCTCAGATGATAAACTTCATAGCCCCTCATTCAAGGTGGTCAAAGCTGTGTGAGAGACAAGCTCAGACCATTTTGTACGACACAGTGTTTGGAAAGTCTGGGTTGACTTTACTAACTCACTGTCTTCTGCCATTAGAGCTCTGCAGTGTAGGATGTCACTTATCTTCTGCAACGAGTGACCCAACTTAAGCGCAAGGCTTGGAGTTTGATAGCAGTGCTTTTCTTCATCAAACCCAGACACTTTATTGATAGCTTGAATAACATGAAAATGTGCAGGTCTTACAGCATCTTCAAGGGTATATATTGATAAATCTTGGTGCAGTGTTAGAAGTCTTCCAACTTTACAAAGCTTCTGTCGAATATAGTCAAATTTGGTGGGATCCTGTCCATGTTTATTGAAAAATGACTGGGCGAGCTGAAGAATGCAGAAGTCACTGCACACAGCAGCAGAAATGTCATCATCTTTCATGACAGTTAACAGCTTCCAAACACTTTGGGATATCTGTTGACACATCACTTCCTCCGACATTGAGGTCCAAGCCAAGACCCTAGCTCTTCCTGAATGTGCATTCACTTCCACTGGTTTTGAAAGACACTTCCGAAGATGTCGCCAGAGATCTCTCAGAAGATACATACCCTGGGAATACATACAGTGCACGTACTTTTTTGGACTATAGTTAGTCTATGGTTCACATCTCAGTTTAAGCAGTCCAGTCCCACTCGTTAAAAGCTCTGTATTGTGTTTGTGGTTCCCTTTGTTCCGTAGTTTGTTCAGCTTTGTCTGGCGTTCTTTGGAGTTCATTGTGAGTGCCAAAACTTCAGCAACATCCACATGTTTCTTCTCATGGGTTTTTAAGTGACATGTAAATTTTGATTGGGGTTCTCTACAAATGTAGCAGTAAATTTTATTATGTAGTGAAGAGGGTGAGATTGAAGACTGTGTGTGCTGATCTTCCCCACTTTCTGTGCTATCTGTAAGAGATGGGCTGTCCGTATTGCCATTGCTAACTTCAGTTTGAGCTTCTGATATGCACTTGTTTGCCCTCCCTACAAGTCTTTTGAAGCTGCTTTCTGATGACTGCAGACTCACTGCAGTAAACATCAATATGAGATTCTGAGAGTCGCACATATTTTGAAGGGCATATTGTGCTTTCCCATGAACTATCTGAATTATCTGAACCAGGTACATATTCCTCCTCTGATGAGTTAATTTGAGCTAAGTTCTTAAGAAAGCTGAAAAAAGAAAGCTATTACTATATTGCTACTTTCTGGTACGTAACTTTTAGAATAATTCTACAAATATACTTAACAGTGGCAGGGGTTTATGGCTGGCTGTCACGTTTTGGAGCATAGCAGGATTTGTGCCAGAAGCACAAGCAAACTAGACAAAGGATATTAGATATATTATAGGTATTATTATAGGTATATAGAAGAATGTTGGTGTTCTTCACTCTGTATTTATATAATGTAAGTATTTACCAGCATCTGAAGGATTAAATTATGCATTTGAGATAATTAAAAACTGGCCAGTCACAACCATTGAGTTTTAACAATTTTTGTACAAATATGTAAAGCAATGCATATGAAGATCCGATATTTTTACTCTTATAGGAAGTTATTAACACCACAAGGTTGTTGTTGCTCTTTGTAAATATAATATTTGTAGCAAACTGCTTCTGTCGTGTAAAAATTCAAGACTTAGATAAGAAAGCTTTAACTCTTACCAACATTTTTATTATCAACAAAAAACAGACACCAATTAGAGTACAAGAGTTCCACCGGAGTGTGTCAGAGATTGGTGCAAAATAGAGTCCCATTCTGTTACCAGAACAGAGACCCAAGTCGACATGAAAACCATGTAACGTCTGAATTTCACCTCCTTTTGGACCTCCTCTTATAGCTCTGTTTCTTGGCTTCACCTTATCTTTTGGCTCTCTTTCCTATAGTGCCTAGATTTGGGAAAGTCCAAGATTTTTGCAAGCCTCAGCACTTCCATCATTTGGTGGGAAAGTCCCTGACTGCCCACTCCTCCTCTCTGTGTCATTGGCATGCCTTCTGCTTCATTTTGCCATTTCATTGATTTTGCCATTTCATCCATAACCTGACTTTTTGTGGAATAAACTGGTGTTGTTTGTGCTCTGAACTAGAAACAAGACATTCTTACAGTGATGGACTATATTGATGTATGTTTTGTAACACAATTTTCAAAAATTCCTTAGCAGGTGTTTTGATGCTGCCTTTTGACAAATTCCTTTGCTGGTGTTTTGATGCTGCTTTTGCTATCTTATGCTGCTCCCTCCCATTTCTCCCAAAGCACACGAGCCTGCTCACACACACACACACACACACACACACACACACACACACACACACACACACACACACACACACACACACACACACACGTGCAACTGCTGAGCCTGGGCAGTTAGATACAGAAAGGATCACACACACACAGAACTATAGGGTTTTAACACTGTGATCCTAACTTTACACTATAAAATAACACTTTAAATAATGACAATGTAGACCACCCTTACTCTAGCAATCAATATAACAACTTAGGCTATAATGCTCCAAAATAATTCCCAACACTTCACTCATATAAAGTTTGTCTGTGTGAGAATTGGAAAAGTTCCAATAGATTGGATATTGGTGAAGCAAAACATTTTAAAAAGGGGTGCATACAATACACAAACTGTGATTCAACTTTAAAATGGACTGAACAACCCTACCCACAAAGCACAGTGAAAATGTAACAGTATCTAGACAGACATTCAACACTTATCTTAAATTAAAAAATCCCACAGGCTGCTGTGAAAGTTTGTGCCAATCATTTTCTTCACAAACCTTCTGAATTACTTTAAGAGCCTAGGTCTATATAAAAAGGTCAAATCATCATTTTCCTTCTATGTAAAAACTATAGTCTCCCATTTTTGGAACTCTATGGGATGTGTCCTCTTCAATAACTTTTAGTACAACATTGTTTACATTACATCAAAGAGACACGCAAAAATTAATTGGCCACTAACTTAAGTGACATGGAAAAATTAACCAAATTGTAGTAATTCACATGCTTTCTAACAGACAGAGGCATGTAACCAATCATGCATTAATATACATTATGAGTGACAACAGTAAAAATGTATATTAAAGCTTAAGTAAATAAATAGTCTTGTGCTGACTTATGATCAGAGAGACAAGCGACAACTGGAGAAATGATCACTGATGAAAAAATTCTAAACATCTAATGTAGATAATATTTTGCTATCACATTTGTTGTGTTGTGGACTTAAGAGTGAGACTTTAAGGGTTACCAGGGTGTTTAAACATGTTGTTTCTTGCATACAGATGAGCTGAATTGTTAAAACTAAAAGGTGGGGGCTAAACTGCATAAACCTGTCTCAATAGTGGTGGTGATGGGGCTGTGGAAACAAAGCAACCTCTTCTTAAAAAGAAATATGTCACCTGAACATAAATCAGGATAAAAGCAATTGGTTTTACAGTTTAAAATGGGCAACTGAAAAAATCAATCAGTATGACAGTCATGTCTGACAGTAGAATCCATAATACAAAAAATGTTATAGACTGTAATCAATGTTAAAAATATACCTGTTGAATGTTGTCACTGGGGGGGTGCAGATGTCATGGCCACATCAGCATGGTGAGGATCCATCTGACTGGAAATCTTGTGAAGGAGGAGAACAAACTTTAATCATCAAACATCCAATTTTACACATCAAGACAGTAGTTGCTGGTGTTGTGAGTTAACAACAACTATGTACTGAGGGAAGGACATAAGATTTTGTGAGTTTACAAAACACTTAGAATTTATCTTACACTATAGACCTTTAAAACACAAACAGTATCCGCCCACAGTACCTGTCCAGTCACACACAGGACTGCATATCTATCAGTTTAGAAACAAAACAATATCTTTTCCATAATATAATGGAATAATAAGCCACCTGTTGAATGTTGTTACTAGGGTTGAGCCGGATACTTGGCTGAAACGAGTATCCGGTACGGATAAAGCATTTTTGCTGAGTATGAGTATTATACGAGTAATATGAGTCAGTATCTGTGCTCGGATTGAATAAAAGTCACTGCGCTCACACTCTCTCTCTCCCTCTCTGTGCCGGTCATCTGAGATTTTTTTTTAAACTGTCAGCTGGCTCTAACCAGTTTTTTTTTTGACGCCAGGCAGGTGTGGGGATACTCACAAGTCCCCGGCTGAGCACCGCTACGTTGGAGTTTACTCCGGTGGACGAGAGGGTCGCCTCCCCACGCCTTCGGGTAGTGGGGGGGGACTCTGACTGTTGTTTGTGCATATGCACCAAACAGCAGTTTAGAGTATTTGGCCTTCTTGGAGACCCTGAATGGAAGTTATGCATTACATAAGTTATACACTAAGTGAAGCTCCTGACCTGTATCTGTGTGACTTTATAATATACAGTGCTACCACATGATTGGCTGATTGGATAATTGCATTAATAAGCAGGTGTACAGGTGTTCCTTATAGTGGTAGCTGAATTTCTTGGTGAGTGCACTCAGTACTTCGTTCATAATCCATGATCACAATCTATGCAAAATGTGTACGGACTAAAAAAAAAAGAGAAATCTATGGGTACAAGATATGTTAACAGTTGAGTCTTATTCTTTTCTTATTCTATATTTGCAGGTGTGCAGCCACTGACATTGAAAGGACGGTAATGCTACCAAGCACCCCTCGCTGGATTGTCCAAGGTAATATTTTTTTATGCATTTCACACCATCAAGTCATGGTTTTGATACTGATCCAGCAAGTGTCTCTTTGGTTGTGTACACTCATCTAGTAGACTACAGTTTTGTCCTTCAATTCAGTTCAATTCAATCAACTTTATTAATCCCACAAGGGGCAATTAGTTAAAGGGGCTGTATGTAGTTTTTCTACTAAAATGAATCCTTTTTTCATTGCCTGTGTGTGAAGGGGTTGTAATCTGACATTAAAATGATCCACCTGCCGGGTTTGGTCATTAACTCTGAAGGCAAAAATTCCTGTTCTTATTCGAAGGCTCCAGGTCGGATTTTTCGCGAAATCCAGTGACTGACACGTGCATGCGCTCAGCTTGTGTGTTTGTGCTGGAGACCAGAGAAGAAGCTGTTTTAAAAATTCTGTGTGTTCAGTTCTCATACTCCGCCCTCTAAAGGGCTTCATTATTGGTTTTCCCTCACAAGACCATGCCTCGGCACCAGAATTTTTTGCACTTTGCCCGATTGGGGGTTACCTACCCCCTACCACCCTATATAGCCCCCAGTACCATTCATTACATGCCCCTCTCTGTCAGTAGCACAGGCTAGTACCACTCAGGCTATTCTGCCTAGGTACATCACACACCTGCACTTTGTTGATTGAAGTGTTTGTACTGAAAATGGTTTTCAGACACTGTTATTTTAAATGGTTGCTTTTTAACTGAACCACAGTAATGTCACCTTGTCCAGACAGAGATAACTTATGTTTAGCTCTGTCATACAACACCAGTGACCCACTGAAAGCTGGGGGGACTATTTGGGAAATGACAACTTTATCCTCCCACCTGAATGAAACTAACTGCTTTCCTTCTGTGTTTTTGTTTATAGGTGCTTTTGGGGCATTAATCCAGAGACGGGCACAAAATCAAAGAGACAGCGAGTACAAATCAACCAGCAAGTGTGTACGTTAATCAGAAAGCTCATTGACTCTGAGTGGATGTCAACGTAGATACTGTGAAAGTCAAGACATGCATACAGTATGAGTTGAAGGTTTACGGTTTATGTGTTTTTAATAATTCACTGTTCTGTTTTTGAATTAATTCATGTTAAACTGGAGGTGAAAATAGCTGCTCTAACCAGTTTTTTTTTTTACTTCACCCACGCACTGAGGGTCTGACACTTTCTTGCTGTTTTAAAAAAAAAATAAAGGTAGTTGTATAAATAAATTATTTAAAATATTACAAATTAAGCTACACACCCCCCGTCTCCCTCTTACTCACATACACACACATACCTGGGTCCTGCACCACGAAGCGAGTTCAACAAACCCAGGATATGTTTCCGTTATCTGGCTTCACTAATCCTAACAATCACGATCGGCACCACGAAGCTGGTTATCAACTCGGTAAATTAACCCAGGGTTTCCCCGATCCAGCCGGGAGCGCGTTCACATAAAAGAGGCGGTGTTAGCAGCAGATGACCAAACAGACATGAACAGGTCCACTGTCAGCAGAGCGTCATATTTTACGATCGAGGATTAAACTGTAACATTACAGAAATACGACAGTAGCACGGCTGAAACTGACACATGCAGGGAGACAGAAAATCTCAGACAGTGTGAATGTCTAAGTGAACAGGCGTAGTCTATAATAATGCGTTGATAAAAAAATATCAGCCTTATTCTTTCAGCTCAGCTGTGTGTCGCCGTTTCACATTAAAAGACTCGGGCCATTCTCCCTCACTTTAAAAAACTTGTCGCCACTTCAAAAATGATATTAATTTATTTAACACACTCAAAGTGTTCCAAACATTGTTCTAAATTAACTTCATAAAGCAGTGAAACGGAAAAATCCCTTCATGCCATAAAATGTGCTCAAAAAATGTTTGAAAGACTGAATCTGAACATTTAATATGCTGAAAACTCACCGTCCCACCTTTTGCACCCACATCGCAAAAGGTGGGACGGAACATGACTACAGTCTCTGTAGTCTGCCTTATACTAAGCTAAACAGACTACGTTCATATTAAAATTTATTATTTCAATACCAAACTGCTCATAATATTCAGCCTCACATAAGAAAAATACTCCTGTAAAAGTCCGTGTTGTATCCGTCCCCGCCATTTTCAAAAGCCAGCATGGGAAGTAAAAAAAGGTATTTAAATCATTGCATTCAGCTACCCAAAGCTGAAAGCCTGGCCCAATCCCAATGTCCACCGTCACAGACTCACAGACTTTGATTCGCGTTCTCGGTAAGTCCATGAGGGCTTAGGGCCGTCCCACGGTGAAATTGTCAGCTGCGCGAGGGCTCTCTTGCAGACATTTTGAGCCCTTTTTAGACCCTTTTCGTAAGTCCACATTTCTGCAGACTTTGGCTGAGGGAATTGCCCACAGTTCATCGCGGTATGACGTGAAACACGGGGGTTGCCAGGGTTACTGGGGGAAGCCCGGAAGCAAGAGAAAAATCACGGCAAATCCATCTATATAGGGGAAGAAGAAGAAAACGGTAAACAAGCAAGCATTGACACCAACCCTGATGTTAACATTGTTAGAATTTTTCTTAACTTAAGATGGTGCATAGAACACATGAAATCAGAGGAATTAACCTTATTAGCCAACACACTTTGTTTATTCAACTGTTTATTTTAGTTTTTGCTTAATGATGCTGTTTTGACTTAAAAATCAGGCATAAGATAAAAAGCGTACAATGAGTTTCAGCGTTTTCAAAGTAACGTGATGAAGTGAGAAAGGGATGTCCCGTTCCTGTTTACAGCACCTTGCAGCCTCTTACGCTCAATCACTTTCCAAGTGACGTCAGTAAAGTCTGTGAGGGTTCAGGGCTTAGGGCTAAGGGGGGACATTAGGATTGGGCCCTGGTGTCAGTCTTGAGTCTTGAGCTGCTGTGCTGCTTGGGCGATCTCTCTGGCGCCCCAGAAGAGATCAGTGGATGAGCAGGAAGTTAATTTTATCCTCAAACATAATTATTTCCCTATATTTTATATATTACACATTATTGTTCATTTTAAACACACATATGCTTAAAAGGTAGTAAGTTTTTTGGTAGTAAGTTTTTTATAAGGAAGTTTTTTGGTGAGAAATCAACTGTGTAGATTTTGAATATCTGCAGTTTTATGAAAATTGGTGGCAAATCCAAAATGTGTTCAACTGTTTTAGAATAGAATAGAAATAGAATAGAAAGCCTTTATTGTCATTTACGCAAGTACATAGTACTTACGCAACGAGATTGAAGCAGTCCCTTTACAGTGTTGGCACAAAATATAAGATAAGAATATAAAATATCAGAAAAATTATAAAAAAGTCAAACATTTAACATTATTATTGGTCCGTGCTCTGATGCACCTGTAGCGCCTACCTGAGGGCAGCAGGTCAAACAGATCAGAGCTGGGGCGGGAGCTGTCCTTGATGATGTTCTCCGCTCTGCTGAGGCAGCGGGAGGTGTGGATGTCCATCAGGGAGGGGAGAGGGCAGCCAATAATCCTTTGTGCTGACCTCACAACCCTCTGCAGCCTCTCCCTGTCTGCCGCGGTGCAGCTGCCGTACCAGACTGATGCAGTAGGTCAGCAGGCTCTCAATGGACGAGCGGTAGAAGGTCAGCAGCAGGTTGGGGTCTAAGTCGTACTTCCTGAGGACCCTCAGGAAGTGTAGTCGCTGCTGGGCCTTCTTGATGACCGCTGTGATGTTTGCTGTCCAGGTGATGTCCAGGTGATGACGCCGTTGATGTACAGGGGGGCTAGGTCGGTGCTGTTTTTCCTGAAGTCGATGATGATCTCCTTGGTTTTCTTGGTGTTCAGAGCTAGGTTGTTTTCCGAGCACCAAGCTACTAGGTTCAGGACCTCCTCTCTGTAGGCTGCCTAATCTCACTGTGAGATAAGTCTGACCACTGTGGTGTCATCAGCAAACTTGACGATGAGGTTGTTGCTGTTGGCCAGGCTGCAGTCGTGGGTGTAGAGGCAGTACAGCAGGGGGCTCAGCACGCAGCCCTGTGGGGAGCCAGTACTCAACATGCGAGTGGAGGAGAGGTGGGGGCCCAGTCTCACCGTCTGAGGCCGATTGGTGAGGAAGTCCTTTATCCAGGCACAGGTGATAGGGGGGAGGCCGAGAGTGGCCAGTTTGGAGATGAGAATGTCCGGGATGATTGTGTTGAAAGCGGAGCTGTAATCCACAAAGAGCATCCGGACGTAGCTCTGCGGCTGCTCCAGGTGGCTCAGCGCAGAGTGGAGAGCTACGGCGATGGCATCCTCTGTGGATCTGTTTGTGCGGTATGCAAACTGATAGGGGTCCAGATCTGGGGGGAGGTGGTCCTTGATATGTTGAAGAACAAGTCTCTCGAAGCACTTCATGATTATCGGGGTGAGGGCCACGGGACGGTAATCATTTAGGCTGGTGGTGGGAGACTTCTTTGGCACTGGGATGATTGTGGCTGATTTTAGACAGGGCGGGATGACTGCCTGGGCCAGGGAAAGGTTGAAGATCCTGGTGAATATGGGGGCAAGCTGGTGGGCGCATGCCCTGAGCACTTTGCCAGGAACTTCATCTGGACCAGCAGCCTTCCTTGGGTTCACCGCTAGGAGTACTCGTTCCACCTCATGCTCCTTTACGTTGAGAAGGGTGGTGCAGGAACCAGGTGTGGGTGGGGGTAGGGCTTGGGTAGTGTAGGAACCAGGTGGGGGTGTGGGCGGGGGTGTAGGCAGGGCTGGGGCAGGTTGTGATGACTCGAAGCGAGCAAAGAAGCAGTTCAGCTCCTCTGCCAGCTTCACACTCAGGTTCCCAGATGTTGCTTCGCAGCCCCTGAAGTTGGTGATGTCATGTATGCCCCGCCACACCTCCCGTGTGTTGTTGCTGGACAGGTGGGACTCTATGCACTTCTTGTAGTCCGCTTTGGCAAATTTTATTTCACTTCTTAGGTCAGCTCGAGCAGCCCTGTACAGAGGGCTGCTCGGTCCGTCTGACCTGAAGGCAGCGTCGCGGGCCCTGAGGAGTGCTCGGACATGGCTGGTCATCCAGGGTTTCTGGTTAGGGAAGACCCGAATGGTTTTGTCCACAGTCACATTCCTAATGCAGAACTTGATGTAATCCAGTACAGCTCCTGTGAATGTTCCTAACTCCTGGTGTTCAAATAAGTCCCAGTCTGTCTGGCTGAAGCAGTCCTGCAGCTTGAAAAGTGCATTTTCAGGCCAGGTTGTAACAGTCATTATGGTGGGCCTGGCGCTGCGTCTGAGGGGTGTGTAGGCTGGGGGGAGCAGGAGAGAGAGATGGTCCGACTGGCCAAGATGGGGGAGGGGTATGGCTCTATATGCATGCTTAATGTTAGAGTAGACATGATCCAGAGTGTTCTTTCCTCTAGTAGGACACTTAACATGTTGATAGAATTTTGGGAGTACAGTCTTCAGGTTGGCCTTATTAAAGTCTTCTGCAATTATATGGACACCATCGGGGTGAGCCCGCAGTTGTTCGTTGATGGTGTCCGACAAGAGAGAGAGTGCTGTTTTAGCATGGGCGTCGGGCGGTATATACACAGCCGTGATGATAACTACAGTTAGCTCTCTCGGTAGAAAAAAAGGCCGGCATCTTACAGACATGTACTCGACATGTACAGAGTGTAGATGAGTTGTGAAGCTCCGCAAGTGCCGACGGGTGGATCGCTGCAGTTAGATTTAGAATATTTAACATGTTGACTGTTTCAACTATTAATCTGAAATCTAATCTAAAATCTGTAAATATGTGTTTAATAATTGTATACCGCTATGATTTATCTTGTCGTTTGATGTGATCTTGTTTTGACTTAAGATCGTTGTAAGCTGCGTTACAACCACAAAATGCTACTATATAAATAATGTGGTCTGTTGGTATTTGAGCACTTATTAAGCAAACATAATGAAGAAAAAAATATGAATTGTGCTCACCTAATGTTAAAACTATATTAAAGGATCTATAAATAAATACTGCACCCAGTGTCAGCTGGGATAGGCTCCAGCCCTCCCGCGACCTTGTATGCAGGATAAGCGGTTGACGATGGATGGATGGAAATAAACACTGAAATGTTTGCATGCCTGAAGATCCCTGCCAGTGACTTTATCCCCCTCTCCACACTGTGTAGTATTCATCCCAGGGTAGTGCTTTCCAATTTTACTGTATTTAAAATTTGCTTTGAAGTGAATAACAAAAAAAACAGCCATTCCCTCAACACCTAAAATGAATTATTGGAACAGTTGTTGGTCATTTCTAGGTTTGAAAGTAATAAACATTACCACGTTTGATTTTTGGGGAGAATACCAATTAAAACCATGCAATCCATCCATCTAGGTATGTGTATCTGAAAACACATCTTTGAACTTATAAATATTAAAGAAAAACGCTGGAGGATATATAACTTTTTTATTTTTAATAGTGAAACTACTGGCCAGCTGAGCCAGCTATATTTTTCCTAACATTAATCTCAAATATCCCGCAAGCAACAATGATCAGGATCCAAGCAGGTCTCGATAAAAGGAACATTTTCAGACATGCAGATGCAGAAGAGATTAATATGACAAAGAATTGGGACTGATAACCTTTTTCTTGGTAATTGCAGAAATACAAATTTACTACAGCATTACAGCGGGTGAAATTTGCAACCCACCTGCCAATTACTGTTTCCAAGTTTTAGTTTTCAAAGATTTAACACGGCAACAGACCGGTCACCTGGGGATTTGAACCTTGAACCTTCGGATCACAAGAGTAGGTGACTGACTGAGGCTCTGTTAAAAGTGAGTTACTGTTCACCTTCTCACACTTCTTAAGGCAATTGCTTCACATGTCTTACACTGATGTTTTATCACTTCAAAAGCTTTCAACAGTCAAAATGTTGGCAACAAAAAAAAAAATCATACATTCTGCTGGTTTGGTGAGTTTTTGCACAAACTTCTAGCAGAGAAAAGTAGTGGCAATGAGAACAAAATATGGCTCCAGCAGCTTTGCTGCTTGTATCCCTAAAAATTCCAACAAGAGGACGGACAGTATATAGGAGTTGGAGAAAGTTCATGTTAAAGCTTTTTGATGAACTCCCCCAACTGCAAAGCTCTTCTGAGACTGTTCTCAAAGTCCCTGAGCTTTTCTTCAGCTTCTTCACTGACATTCTTCCTCAGGTAATGGGCAAATATTTGTTTCTCACTGATAACACAAAATGGTACAAAGAATTGTTAAATAAGTTAAGTAATTATATGCATAAGACACTGTGAAATGTATGGAAATTGTATTACCACTGTCATGTGTCCATCTTACCTCCAGTCATACTCTGCTCCACATTTATACAATTCCTTGGCTTTCTCAAGGGAAACAGAGTGTACAGCTGAGAGGGCGTGAACTGTTGCCTGCGTAAAAGCGATTAAAGCCACATAATTAACAATTATAGTAAAATTTAGCTGACAAATATGCAGCAACTGGGTGATGCTATCAATATAGAACAAATCTCTGAGGAATGTTTCCAACACCTTGTTAAAATTATGCCATGAAGAATTAAGGCAGTTCTGAAGGAAAAAGGGGGTCAAACCCGGTACTAGCAAGGTGTACCTAATAAAGTGGCCAGTGAGTGCATGTAATAATATAAAATATTTAGTCCACAAATCAAAAATAGAGTTTTTGATTTGTGGACTAGAAGCACAGAAGCACATCCATGACAAATGCCACTCGATCAGTGAACCTTCTCTCTGTCTGTGTTTTGTCGACAACCCCTGACAAGAAGCAGAACACTTAGTCCAGTTGGTCATCATCATCAAAAAAGATGACCCTGTCCTCCTTCTTTGCCCAAGGTGACATGACGTCTCCTCTGATGATTGTCTGCAAATACATCGTTTATTTGGAGAATGCTCAATGTAAATGTACCACACAGCAGAAAATGTTTCACCGTCTTTATTTAAATTCTACTTAAGATTAGTCACTTTCTTTAGACATTTAAGTTGCCAACTAACTTCAAGATGTAGTAGTAAACCTGATTGATTAAAACCAATAACAAGCCACTGGTCAGTTTTCATTGATGCTGGGCTTTCTGGGCCCTTTCCTAAAATTACATTATATAGTGCTTAAACATGTCACAGTAAATGGGTCCGATAAATTACCCAGAATAAGGCTACGTTCACACTGCAGGCTGAAACGACCTAATTCCGATTTTTTTGCCCCTATGCGACCTGTATCTGATCTTTCATGACAGTCTGAACGACACAGATCCAATCTTTTCAAATGCGACCCAGGCCACTTGGGTATGTGGTCCAAATCCGACATGTATCTGATCTTTTGAAATGCGACTTCAATGAACGGCCAGGTCACATATATCTGACCCGTATGTCATTGATATGCAACAAACGTCATAATTCTGCGTTGAAGTAGGCGGGAATGAGAAGTTGAACAACAACCATGGCGGACGATGCTGAAACCAGTCAATGGAAGGAAAGCGAGGTGTCTGAGTTAATTAATATTTGGGGGGACAGCTCTATTCAGGCCAAACTCGAGGGCTCTTATCGGAACCGGGCGAAAAAAAGCTCCACAAAAAGCCATTATTAAACATTTGGCTCTCTTCCTTCTCTACCTCGCTATCATCTGCTTACAAATTTCCTTTCTTATACCTGAAATCTACCGGACCGCAAGCTCTTTTCTGAGTTACGTGCATGCAACTTGTCCGAGCGGACACAGTAGCGAGAGAGAGAGAGAGGTAGTGAGTTGTAGGGCAGATGCGTTGTCCAGCGCCAGAAACTGTAAAGAAAAGAACAGAAAGTTGTGAACTCTTGTCATAATTCAGGAAAATATGACCCGTGAGAGGAAAATGAAATACGGGAGTCTCCCACGAGTTAACCAGAGCTATGTTGCTCCTTGTTTACTTCTGTAGCCTGCCACAGCGTGCTGTCTGTGACATCGTGTTATTCTTCTGCGCATGCGGGTCACTTTCAGGCCGCGGACTGTTCACACTGGAGTCTGATATGGGCCACATTTAAACAACAATGTGAACTGTCAAACAAAAAAAATCGGATCTGGGGAAAAAATCGGAATTGAGCATTAAGGCCTGCAGTCTGAACATAGCCTAAGTTATTTTCTTTCCTTGATCATTTGCACTTCCTTACTGACCACAAGCATCTTGAAAGACGTGTTTTCACAATCCAAGCTTCCGTCATCTTTGTCCAAATGAACATCACTTTCCTAAATAGATACAGATAAGCATGACTGAGTGTACAGTTCTGGATGGTGTTCATTGCATCTTGTATCATATTTAATATGCACCAACCAACACTTTGGGAGAAAAGCTGTAAGGCCTCTTGCTATATGAGTGGTCCTCGTCAGTGTCCAGGGGCATATGTAGACAGACCACTATTATTGTGTCAGTATGTTTTACATGGAAGGGCTACATGCTTCTAAAAGAGATCCATGCCGGATTCAGAATGCCTTAGTTCCACACTCAACATTTTGCATGTGCCATAACGTTCCAGTTAGTGTGGGTTTTAAAAGTAGTAATCTATTCTGAAACATGGGGGGAAAGCTACTTTGTGAAGAATGCACTAACCATGGTGCCGCTTGCACGTGTCCTTTTACGTGTGATCCTGAATACACGTAAAAGGACATACCTTTTTCCTTCAGAACTTCCTTGCTAAAGTGAGCAAACTTCTTTCCATACCTGCAATTAACACATTTCCTCACTGGAAGTTGAATTTTAAGGCCAGGTGTTACCCCAAAGCCCCCATGGAAATTTATCCAATTAGTTTTGTAGCACTGCAACATACCCTTCTAGTCCAAGGTTTTCCACCAGGATGACACAACACCTTCTCAGTAGAGACATGTCATGCTGAAGAAAGAGCAGTTACACAATTTTCATTCGATTTGTTATTGAATATTGATATAAGAGCTTACTTTTTTCTTAATACTTACAATGCTGAAGTCAAAACTAGCCTCCATGGCAAAATACCAGGCATACTGTAATGAGAATTAGATTTTATAAAAGACACATGGAAGACATAATTCACATGTCTTATGACTTAAGTCACACACATCCAATGAAAATGTGCAGGGTTGATAACACAATAAGAAAGTGACATGAGAGTCCTGAACACTTGTATATTCCTTATTACCTTATATTGCACACTTTTTCATTTGCAAATTCACATAGTGGTGAGACAACATTTGGATTCAAAAATGAATGTTTGCCAGGTCTAAGTGGTGGTGAAGCACTATTGTGTTAAGGAGAAATCAAGTGTGCCATATCTCCTACTTATGGCATTATCATAACTCACCATTATCATGAAAACACCACAGTCATTCCCATGTGTCTGCTTTGTATGAGTAAGTATGAGGAAAAATTACAGTTAGAGCATTGTAGCTAATCATGACACCATACAATAGAGACATTGCCAACAATACCTCCAAATCCAGAGCAGTCTTCTCTGTCCAGGAGCCTGCTACGAATTGTTGTGTGACACCCCTGGTCAACCAAGAGCAAAACTAAATCAAACATCATAAATTAAATCTGTATGCTCCCACAAGAGAAGATAAAAAAAGGGAGCCAAACACAAACAGCTGTTGCTTCAGAACATGAATTACTTCCAATCTTTTCTAAAACAATCCTAGAACAGTCATAATTATAGGCAGGTCAGGGAAACGTGACCGCCAGAACACACACCCTTTTGAACCTCAATAGATTGCTGTATGTCCCACTGGCAAAACCCCCTGTTCTTCTGAAATATTGCAAATCCAGAAATAAAATTTCTTTCTGAAGTGGCCTCATTACCTACAGGGAATATGCAGTCTGGACAATAAACAAAAAGGACACTTTGGGGCTAATAAATGGCTACAACAACAAAGTCAAGGAACAAGCAAATGGCATGAATATTGAAAGTTAAATTACAGTGTCCTACTGTGGATGTCATGTGCTGTATACAAAGTTATGGTCAGCATTTTTTCTAATGGGTCTATTGTACTTACACACAGGAGAAAATGCCCTGGAACCCACAGTGGAAAGATAAGGGCTTACTTCTGATCAGCATCATTCTGTTAAAAATGTAGTACATTTATTATTATTTGAAGCAAATGCATAAAAAACAGGGGGTGCATAGTCAGGATTTACACTACATAACTGCATCAAATCATTTGTCATACACATGGTTTGGAAATATCTAAATACCTGTTTTCGAGCTTAGCGTTTGGAAACCATTTAATTTTCCTTTATGTTCAGTAATAGGACCAACAAAACAAAGCTGCTACAAAGGCAGATGCCTACATCAGCATGAGGGTGGACAGAAACACAATTGTCAATCAAGGTCCCATTGCAGAGCTGGCAGCAGTCAATCCGGAGATGTTTAGGGTAATGAGAGCAAGTTTCAAAAAAGGTGACAGCTTGCAAAAGTTTGCTGCCAAATGTATGGCCCAGTGTATTGTGGAGCCAAACGCTAGCCTTATCACTGCCATGAAAGAAGCTAATGACCTGCTAGACATTGGGAAAAAATAAAGATCTTGGGGTTAGAAAACCCATGTTTTTATTTTGAGTTTCAGGTACCTTTTATAAACCATGCTTGTTTTAAGTTGCCAGATGTCTTGACTGACTAAAAGTTATACATTTGTTTTAATAACAAACAAAAAAATGTTTGGCTCAGTGTGTTGTGAGGCCAAATGCTGGCCAGACTAGGAAACAAGCCAGTGACACTACAGATATTTTAGCAGAGCTCAGCCCTTGAGCCAGGTTTGACCTGCGTTTTTTTTTTCTTCTGGCGTCTGTGAGATGAACATCTGTCTAAGTTTCTGTTAAAATAAAAGGATTTTGCAAACTGTATGGTAGTCATTAATTGTACAAAGGTTGTTATGGAATGCGGGATTCTAACCCATCATGGAGTTTATCCAATGCTGTTTTATTGTATAATTATCTGTTACTGTATGAAAATAATGATCAGTATCTGTTTTTATTAATAATTAGCTGATGATTTGTGAATATAGTATTATGTTGCGACTTTACTTGGTGAGGCACATGACTATTAACTCATTAAGTAGGGTCTAGATAAGGTCATGAATTTTTCAACTTCCGTCACGGTTTCACAGTGTGCAGACTGCAGCTGGACCTCTCAAAAGATGCACTATACATTTATGAATACAAAAAGTAGTTCCACCAGGCTGCTGGTGGGCTATGACGGTTGCTAAGCAACATACTGTATATCAAAGGCTAGAATTATTAGAACCATTTATTTATGCACGTTGCCGGTTATTGTGCAGCCACTAAAAACTGTCCAGCGTCAGTAGATTGATTTTGGTAACTTATAATATTCTTGCTCTTGTGTGCCATGGCCAGCAGTGCGTAAAATAATAACACTTTAATATTATACCTACCATAAAGAGCGGAATTGCGTCTCTCCTTGAGCAATAGTCTTTTGAACAGGCTATTGAAACTTAGACTTAGTTGCAATATCGCAGACATCTGGGGTGAGTGGTGGACTGCTGTGTGTGTTTGTGTGCGTTTTTGTGTGTGAGAGAGAGGGAAATGTAGAGTCACATAAAACAAATGATTGAAAATGATTTCTCTCTCTTTCTCATTATTTATTTTATTATTATTATTATATTTAATGTTGCACACCACACACAAGAACACTGAAGTCTACAAGCGGGTCAGTGATAAAATTAAAGAGAGGGGTTGTGAACGCTTCGTCGAGCAGCGGCGCACGAAGTTAAAAAAACTCAGACAGCAGTAGGCCTACATAATACAACCACAACAACATAGGCTACCACAACAAAATACGCTGCCGAAGCTGTTGAAAAGCGATCTTTTAGCGTCAGTTGCCAGGCAACACATTGATTTGTTCCGGTTTGTGGGTTGGTTGTGTTCTCACTAAAAACGAACCGCACCAGGATTCGTATGGAATCAAGCCGAGACCACCTCTTCTAGGCGGCTCAGTTGTTTTGTTCCGATTCAGAGTGCGATTGTTGTGTTCACATATCACCAAACGAACCGGGCCAAAAAGGAAACGCCCCTTTGTTTCGGAACAACGTCTCCAATCGATCCAGGTGTGAAAGCACCCTATAACTTGAACCCTGTTTGTGCGGAGTGATATAGATCTGTGCAATAGAATTTGAAGTCATTACGCTCATTATATCACTGCTATGAGCCAATCAGATTACTTGATTTGAGCTACCTGTTTTATAAACCGGGCTTAGTGTAAACAGTCATTTGTGTATAAACAGTCATTTGTGTATAGAGTTTTTCACTATTTCATCTCTTAGCCTCTTTAGTGAATGATGTTGAGCTTCCAGGTTCTTAAGCATTGCAATGGATTGCAATGGATTGCAATGGATTGCAATGGATTACAAAGGGGCGGCTGTGGCTCAGAAGGTAGAGCGGGTTGGCCGTTAATCAGAAGGTCGGCGGTTCAATCCCCGGCTCCCCCAGGCTGCCTGTCAAAGTTAGTTCAGTTTGAGCACTTGGTGCGTGAATGTATGTGTGTGAATGCAGAAGTAGTGTAAAAGCGCTTTGAGTAGTCAAAAAGACTAGAAAGGTGCTATACAAGTACAGAGCATTTACATTAGCGCTTCAAGACTTTTCAGGCAATTAATTTTCCGACTTATGCAGTGTTTTGCAAATTTATTTCAGCTTTCACTGTTCACACGCATTTTCCACAGGAAATGCAATTTGTGTATTGTAAATGTTTTTAAAACTTGTTTTTTTTCGGACCTAAGTAAAAACAAACATTTAAAAAAAATACTTTTTGATTTAATAATTTATGCACTAAAGGGTTATGGCTTTAATTTTTGGTGCATCAAACTCTTCTACCAAGAGTCTGGCAGGTTTGGCACAACCTGCCCCTGGCATACAGAGACATAAAAAGCTTAATAAAATGTAAATATTTGATATCTAGACTGTTGATTTCTCACCTTAAACAATCTCAGAAGTGAATTTAGTGATAATTTTTGTGCTAGTATACAAAAATTGAAAAAATAACAAAAAACATACCGTTGTGTTGGCCTTTCTCTGCTTCCCACTCCTTGCTCAAATGCAGAAATGAGTGCTGGGATACTTGTGCTGGCAAGTTCACACAAATAAAATGGGCATGGCAAGGACACAAGAACACACGTGCAGACAAGAGTTCTAGAATCCTGCATCAAAGCAACAAAATCATTGTTGGTTCCATTCCGTTGCCTTTGAAGATGAAAGCAGGCCATTCTCTAGCTGTGTCTCAATTCAGGGACCGCATCTTTCGAAGGGCGTGGCCTTCGCAGCCTACGGCCTACGAAGGCCGAACGGACCATTGTTAAATGAGACGGTTTGGTCTACGGAGGACTGTCTATTGCGTCATCAACTGACCCCGCCCTTACCCATGTGTGGGGAAGCGCCGCTCCTGTCGCCTAGCTGTGGTCCACCGGCATGGAGACGAATATTTTAATTTTGATATTTTACCTCTTAATAGAGGAACTAGAGATATTTCACCGCCGACGCATGATGTATCTCAGGCTGAGAGAGGACCCTGGCCAGGTAAATAAGGGGGAAAGTAACTAAGAAATGTTGCATTTTATATGTATTTAGGTACTATAGGCTCCCTAAAGCTAACAGTGATATTAACCACAATTAACGTAGTTTATTGCTTCTGCCATTTCACTTTAACAACATAATTTCATATTTAAAGAAAACATTTACCTTACTTTAATATTAAAATATTGACACTGTTTTTGTCATTGATCAGCTAAAGTAAGTTGAATAGAAAGATATACAAGCCTTATCTAACTAAGCTCTCTACACTTCATAACAGTTCTTCTCCTTGTATCCCTAAACCAGCACAGGCCACTGTACTGCAGGATAAATCTGAGTGTGCCTGTGCTGGACAGGTTCTTTAGCCAGCAGGACACACGGCCGGATTTCCGGTTGAGCAGGGAGGCCCTAAGAGTGCTACTGGGCCTCCTAAACCAGGAAAGGAGACATGGCTGGGGTACCACGATTGAGACCCTGGTGTTTCTCTTCTGGCTGGCGAGTGGGGCATCATACAGGGTGGTCTCCAGAGTGTTTGCAATGCCTCGATCCACTGTCCACCGCATCGTCCACAGAGTCACTGAGGAGGTGGTGGCCATTCGCCACAATGTCATCCACCTACCGAAGACCCAGGATGAGTTACAACCGATATGCCGTGGATTTGCAGGGCTAGCAAGACACAGAGCCTTTTTTAAAGCAGCTGGAGCAATCGACGGCTGCCATGTCCGCATCAAGCCACCGAGCGGCCCTGATGGTCAGTGCTTCAGGAACAGGAAACTGTTTTCCTCCATCATCCTGCAGGCTGTCTGTGACCATCAGAGCCGCTTCATTGACACCTACGTGGGCTGGCCTGGGTCGGTCCACGACTCCAGAGTGCTCCGCTACAGCCCACTGTACAGGAGTTCACTCTACCCTCCTCCAGGGCATTTCATCCTTGCAGATGGAGGGTACCCGTGCCTCCAACACCCACTCCCCCTCATCACGCCCTACAAGAGGCCAATACAAGGTGTGGGAGCCCAGCGCTTCAACAGCCATCACTCCAGGGCACACTCCATTATAGAGCGTGCTTTTGGGATGATGAAGACCAGGTTCCGGGCCATCTTCCTGCAAGCGCTGGAGGTGCACCACACCTTTGTACCTCACGTGAGTATTTTTTTAAATTATACTAATGAGTAAATCAACAGACTGATTCATCAAAAAACATAAAAAAAATTTTTTAGACTGAAATATAGTTTAAACCATTTCAGGTCATAACAGCATGTGCCATCCTCCACAACATCTGCCTTGGGGCTGGTGACATTGTGGCCCCAGAGGATGAGCCTGAGGAGGATGAGGCAGAGGATGAGGGGGAGAACGGTTTGGAGACGGTCACTGGTGCTCCCTGGCGTGACCAGCTGTCTGCAGAGGTGTCTGCCCTGGAGGAGGTGCTCCCTGACCACCAATATTTTTAACAGGCAAGTAAAAGATCTGTAAATTCCTATTCATATCATATGTGTGCACAGCTTATTATTCTTGCCTCTTACTAAAACATGTTAGTGAAATGGTAGCCGTCGATTGAACCAGCCCTGCAAACCCACTGATGGACGATGCGGTGGACAGTGGAGAGATGCATCCACACCTGCAACACACTCTGGAGACCACCCCAGATGATGTCCTGCTGACCAGGGTCTTTTTTGTGGCAGGCCATCCAGGTCCAGCAGCATCACCAGGGTCTCCCTGCTCAGTGGAATAAATGTTGTAAATATGTTAATGTTGTGATATGTTATATGTAAATACTAATAGTTATAAAGACCACAGAAAATAAAATGATTTATTTAAGAAACATTTTATTTGAATTGATTAATAAATATTATATATATTATTTTTTAAGATTATTTTTCGGCAAGTCTCTCTAGTAGAGAGAACAGCCTGTCCATCCTCTCTCTGCTCTCCTCTCCTCTGCCTCTCTCTGCAACCTCATGTCTTCCTTAAGAAGCTGAAGCAGCTCATCCTCTCTGTCCCTCTTTCTCTTTCTCAGCTGGCTCTCCTTCTCCATGTCTTCCTCCTCCTCCTCCTGGTCACCCACTACAGTACTTGGCCCTGGTGTGTCCTCAGGGATAGAGGCAATTACGACAGGTGGGGTGGTGGAATGCCTCTGTCCCAACACCTCATCCATGAGGACAAACCAGGGCCAAGTTGCAGCAGTGGGCTTCCCCCCTACAACCTCTCCTGACCCTGGACACTTGCAATCCTAAGGCACAGGAAATCAATCATGGTAAATAACAACAGCAGAAAAACAAATTTCAGCATCTGTGTTTATTAACGTGCATGGCTGAAATGAATGAAATGAATATACAACGTAAAAGGTAAATGTATGTATTATATTAAAACAGAGGTGTAAGATGAATGCAGTTTGTAGTTCCCTTTATGCTACACAGTGAACAATTTATACAAAAATTATGAAAAACACATACATACTTTGTATTTTTTTTTAAATTGTCCCACTTTTTTTTTTTGCTTGGAGGGAAGTCACCTTCCCCCACAGGCCCATTTTCTCCAAAATTGTCCTAATCACAGAGAAACAAGAGAAATGGTAATTTTGTGAAGACTGGAAAAGGTGATAGGGCAGAGACACAAAAACACAACAAAGGGCTGCCCCATCTACTGGTTTTCTTATTGTTAAAGGCTTTGAATAGGATGGGGGCTCATTTAACTGTAACTTTAAGTATATGAATTAAATGCAGATATTACAAAAGGGCTATTGATACTTTAATTACCTCCAAGCCACGTTGGCAGAAAATGTTGCCCCAGTGAAGAGGTGGTCGCTCTCCCCCCTCAATTTAATGAACAGGGCAGTTTGCTCCTTGCTCCCTAAAACAAAACATGTTCAAGTAAGTTTTTTGCTTCACATCACCAAACAGTAAGCAGCATAAATCGCAAAATAACCTAGTTACATTAACCGTGTACTATTGCCCGAGGTTTTTGTAACCGTTACTAACGTTAACTGTCCTGGTTCACAACCCGTCTAACGTTAAATTAGTTTAACGTTATGTGGTATTTTCATGTACATAATATTAAGTATAAGTGATGTACAAAATCGCGAAAATCTCGGTAAGACCTGGGTCTGACTCTGAACCTCTTCGCTTTTAAGGGAAGACGTTAAAGCTTTATTTTTTAGGTTGTAGCTTGCCCAGCAGAGTTTAACTTAACGTTAATGTTAGCACATCAACAACCTCAGGTAACGTTAGCTC
The DNA here is from genome assembly GCA_024633595.2 of Lepomis macrochirus. Taxonomy (NCBI): domain Eukaryota; kingdom Metazoa; phylum Chordata; class Actinopteri; order Centrarchiformes; family Centrarchidae; genus Lepomis; species Lepomis macrochirus. The sequence goes on along the minus strand of JALXJV020000030.1, from coordinate 225,146 downwards.
GCCAGTTAATCACGTAATTCACGTTAACTTCTTCCACAAAACTATTCTTTAAACGACACATTGCGCTTTAATTCCTCTCGTTATTTTTACATTTGTGTAGTTGGCTTTTGAAGTCAGTTGAAATCCCATACTTACATTTATAGGTAAAATCCGGGGGGCTCAACTCCACAACCACAGCCGATGCCATTATTTACGCTGGGACAATCAACTGGCGCGCAATGAATGTCGGGATACCTGGGGCTGCGAAGGATCCAGCTGTTGCATCCTCCAAACAGACGAAAAGAAGGCTGCATTTGTCGGCCGCATTTGATGGAGCCTTCGAAATGGGACAGCCTAGTCGCATCGACTGTGACGTATTCGGTCTTCAAATGCAGCCTTCGAAGGATGCGGTCCCTGAATTGAGACACAGCTTATGTCTCAATTCATAGTTTTAAGTCATGTGATATGAGCTACCACTACTACTATGAGCATGCCATTCACCATTCACATACACTGGTGGAACAGCCACCAGGGGCAATTCGGGGTTCAGTATCTTGCCCAAGGACACTTCGACATGCAGCCTGGAGGAGCCGGGAATTGAACCGCTGATCTTTCGATTAACAGGCAACCCGCTCTTTTCCAATGACAAATCTATTTTCTAATATTTCTATGGTAGGCTATCTCCTGTGCTTGCATAATGTAACACTAAGAGTAAGAGGGTATGCATTGATGTCACTTCCCCACCCGGAACACGCTGGACTGAGTGGCAAAACATCTGTCACCATTGCTGCGTTTAGCAAACAGAGAGTAAAATAACTGATTATTTGCTCAAATTAAAGGCAGTCAGACTCGACAGTGATCCTTACTGCTTACCAAAGAACCAGTGATCCAGCTCTTCCCCATTTTAGTTGTGTTGTTTGTGTTTTAGCTGATTCAAGCTGACACTGCTGCTCGTCTTTCTGCCACTCAGTATCTAACTGCGTTCTATGACGTCACGCGCATACTCTCTATACAGGCCAAATACAATTAGCAGTCAATATGAATGCTGTCTGTGTGCCAGTCTGATAGCAAGTAGGAAACAGAGCAAGGGTTAAAAAAATCTTTCTATTCTTATTGGTCTTCTTATAATGTAACCTTTGAAAAATACAGGTCCTCACTAACTTTCTACACATTACTGAGTTCATGCCACAACACATAAACTAACATCTGAGAGTATTGTACATCAAGCAAGCCTTTAAGCTTTTTAATTAAACAGTTCACATGAACAAAATACAGTTGTGTTTGTATTAAGTGGATTAGGAATGATACTAGATATATATTTTGGTGAAATTCCTAACTAATAATGACATATTCAAACATACCATATTTTCTATTAAATAGATCCTGGACCTTTTTCAAGAGATCCTGGTGGCTGACCTTTGTGTTCTTCTGTCCTCCTTGTAAGAAATGAAAAGATTACACTTTGCAGTAAAGAGTGCATGAACATACTGTGAGTTTGTCAGTACAAAAGTGTGTAAGAATAACATTACCTTCAAAAGCTGGGAAAAACCAATCATGCTGCTTTGCATGAAAGCATCTACATCTTTGGTGCACATCATTTCATTGGTTTTAGTTGATGGCTCATAAACCATTACCCCCACCTGCACCCCTTCTCAAGCATCACCACCTATTCACACACAAATGAAAAATTACCTTTTGTTACAGACTTGTGATATATACCAGTAATTACAGTGTAGATCAATAATGACAAACTTACTTAAATTATGTGACATTCACGCAATGTTATCGTTACACAGCACTTTGAAGGTGGTACCATTTTCAGCCACAGACGAGATTTTTTTGTCCAAAGCCACACTGATCCATTATGTCTGTCCTATTGTTGTATCTTTAAAGTCTGTCATGTTTTTATTTATCAATTACAAGTGTCTGTTTGCTGGACAGAGCTGATGATGCATCAGTCTCCGCGTTTATTTTAACATACATTACACTTTAGAGAGGTTTTACTTTTTTGGAACTGAAAATTAATGTCTGTTTCTCTATACATTTTGTGATGAACAAGTGAGGCCGCTTCCTTTAGATTGAAAAGTGTTACCCCCCCCCCCCCAAATTGTTCAATAAACTGCTGAAGACGGCAGCTTAGATTGTTTCAAGAAATGTATACAATATCTACTCAGCTTTCTGTGTATGCTGAAGCTAAAATTGTCAGGTTTTCCCATTTTGGACCATTGCAGTTTTGCCTAATAGTCACTTCACAGATGCAACTTACATTTAAATTTCAGAAAAGCTCTCCCTCTATGTCAAGCAGTTTATCTATTAGCTAGACTGGATATTAAATACTAATATCTGCAATGTAAATTTGACTAATTAAAGCTCTTATTACAATGTTCTGTAATGTTAATTCTAGATTTGTTCTAGTCAAATTTTTCTAATATGTTGTTAACTCAGCTTGCCATACTCCCTCTCCAGGGAAATAATGTATAAAAAGGTGTTCTGGTGACAAGTTCTGCACAAATAATCTGTATAGTCAAAGTCATGCCTCCAAGAGAAGTTGAGAAAATTGGGTAGAGGGGATCAGTATGCAACTAGAACTTCTTCACTGAAAGACATTGACTGTCACATTCATTTCTTGTTTCAGTGTTTGCTAATATCAATAGCTGACAGGAGACACATGTAGGCCCAAGGTGGCCCAAGCAATTTCTGCATTCCCTTTTACATATGACCTGGTTTTTCAGTTGCCGGAGCAGCCTCTTTCTCCTCAGCAGCTTGCTGTCCTCACTGTCTCCACCTACTCTTCCTGCTCTTGCCCTCTCTCTATACTCCTCTTTATCCTTCTCATCCATGACAGCCCAAGCAGCTCCAGCTTCTTTAATGTCCCCTAAATAACAGAAACAAGCATTATGCTATCCATCACTTTCTATGGTGTTGTTCTTTCCCTAAGAAAAACTTGGAAAAGCATACACAATATGAGTTATACACCCAACTCAACTTTATTCATAACATAAAGCACATTGCAAAACCCAATGAGTGTTCCAAATGTGAAAAAAATGACATATTAAACAAAAAAGGGTTAATGCGGGTTTAACCCCTTAATGCTGATTGTCGTGATTTCGCATCACACTGCTTCCTTTCAGACTGCAGCCGAGATAGCATATGTATTCCCCTAATGCAAGTTTGTGCACTTTCGATACGTACCTAGGCACCTTTTGCCAGCCTCCATTTATGCCTGTTGTTGCTAATTTACATTATACCTAAATTTGTATTATATGTGCTATAGAAAGGCATTAAATATATTAAAAAAATTGGCCTATTGCCATTCTGGCGGTTGTCATTACTATAGATACTTGTGCCGCAGAAAACGATAAACCCCACCCCAGGCCAACTGTCCAAAAACGCAATGACAATTATGTTCATGCTATTTTATTCATTATTTTCAGAAATGCTGGTTGCTGTACAAATGCCAGCCTATATAGAGCCTAATAAGGATTGCCATGGCCATTTAGGTGTGGGTTAATAGCCTTTTTTTGGTAGTAGAGCTTAAGGTGAAGTCTACAAAATAGATGGGCTGTTAGGCATACAAAATCCCACACCAGTAGCTTTATTACCAAATTAGGTAAAATGTTATTTTTTCCATGTTTTATAAAAGTGGCTTAGTAGAATTTTCTCTATACAGATAAATGTTATTTACTCTGAGGCCCCCCGTCCACACTACTGCATTTTTAAATTAAAACGGAGACCTTTTGCTACGTTTGCACCTCCTGTGCAGACTAAAATGAGGAAGTTTAGCATACCTTTATTCTTCAGGTGCTCTCTGCAGTACAGGTTGTAACCCGAGAGCTCTCTGGACCCACATCTAGGTCTCTGCCTTGGGTTGCGTGTCCTGTTTGACACCCAATTCTAAGTTGAAAAAGTAAAGTTTATGGTTATATGAAAATCTCTTAATGTGTCCCCAACAGTTCCCACATACCAATGCACAATACACACAAAACGCTATTCCCCAATACACCATCTACATCCACTGTTACCTTTACAGTTTCCTCTGGGAGTCCTGAGGCCACTGCAGCAGATCCCACAAGGGAAGATCTTTTAGATGTCATCCCCTTGTCATAAAATGACAAGAGGATGGCAAGTTTGTCTTTATATATATATACATATATATGTATGTATATATATACACGTATGTATATATATACATATATATATATATATACACACACATACATACATACATATATATATAAAAGTAGTAGATGGAAAATAGTAATGGAATAAATTTTAAGTCCCATTAAAAATCCTAATCCTGCAATTTTAACTTGCAGTTATTTCAGGGGAGTTAAAACATATTTATTTTTTATTATTGTATTATAAGTAGTTAGAACATCATCAAGAATTGTGTAAATAATAGTAATTAGATGTTTTTAATAAAAAGGAATATTGCTTATGACTAAAGTGAAAAGCTCAGGGTGGGGAGTGAGGGGCAGAAACATGCAACTGTAACATGTAACTGATCCATGAAAATTCAACCTTTTATAGATTAGTAATCAATAATTAAAAATGGTCTTTGGATTTCTAGCAGCTTGAGTATAGATTAATTCAATATAATAACAAAATAATAACTCTTTCTTTGTCATCTCTGGGTTTCCTGTTGGCATGATGCCTTGTGGCTTTTAAATGAAGTTTGGGCTATTTCATTTCTGAATCTAACGTTAGCTTATTGCCTTTAAAAAGCCAAGAAAGTGTTACTGAAATGCTAGCTAGCTAGCTCGCATTGGTTTATCCCATGTGTCGGCAAAACGTCAGCAGAAAATTAGCACTTACCTCTACTTAACACAGGTAGCAGACAGCTAGCCACCGCAAACCTGCGCTAATCCTTTTTATACCTCAGTGCACAGCATTAAATGGGTCCGTGTGTGCAATCTCTGCAACCTGGCATGTTTTCTCTTTGCGCACGCGCCGTAGTGTTTTGAGACGCCAACACTGCCTACGGAGGCTCTCCATTGAATGGGCTTTTTCTGCAACCTAAACAACCTGGGTTAGTGGATTGTACAACCCAGCCCATAAGAATGTACAATTTATTTGCAATTTCTTTCCATTGAATGGAGGATTCACAGTAGATCGGGTGACACAGCTTATACGCTTATATCACGGCGGCCGCCATTTTAAAATTTCGTGATCGAAAACAAGGCTGCGGTGGGATGAAACCGGAAGTGTTCTAGGAGCGACGCTTACGTGTACCAGAAAAGTCAATCGGAGCGAGTCATGCTAGCATGGCATATTGTTGTGTACCTGGTTGTACATCTTATCAACGAAGAGAATGTGATCAAGGGCTGTCTTTTCATCGATTGCCGAGTAAACTGGAAACCCATTGCCAGTGGATTGCCAAGATTAGGAGAGACGTTGGACCTTATTTTCAGGTAATGTTACAAGCTAGCTAAGCTAGCATTAAAGTTAGCTTACCAAGATAACCCCTAGCATTTTGTGAGATTAATTTACACATCTAATTTACACTCATGTTATTACATCTGTTATCTTAGATCACAAACAACACAGGAGTGTGCTCCAAACACTTTCCCAAGGAGAGCATAATTAGATCGCTCACCGGTTTGAACAAGCTGAAAAACGGGAGTGTGCCGTTCTTATTTTCATGGTGTCAGCCCAAGACCAGAAGACCAATTCAACGCATCCAGAGGTAACATTAACTGTCAAATAACCAAATAATTCGCTCTTCTTTTTACATATATTCGAAATAAACATGTCTGTGTAGGGATCCTGCTTGTGTCAAAGGGGCAAGACAATCAACATCAGGATCAGAAAGGGAACCATTGTAAGTTGCAGTTATGTTTTTCAACCTTAGCTATAACGTTACAGATATGAACTGCTTGAGATTACTGAATTTAGGTAATCGAGATGAATGGGAATGTTTTGCCATGATTTTGTAGTGTGACTGGTAATTTTGATGAGGAAGAAGAAGATGTGGACATTTCAAATCTGCATGAGGAAGCAAAGTGAGTTACCAGCTATGTCAAGTGATGCTTCTAGTAATTGCAGTCATCAATAAATCATTACATATCTTGATAAATTGCGTCTTACATTGCATATCAAAAGGATATGTCTGTTGCTATCCCATAAGAAAAAATCAACAACATGAAGACTGATTTAGATAAATCCAACTAAGTAATGTGTATTAAATGTCTGTCTCGTTCCTGCCTAAAAACAAAATTCCCCAGCAAATGCACAATTTCCTCCACAAAAAAACTAGTGACAAACTGTTTAAAGAAATGATTTAGTGTTTTTTAATGAGAGAAAAAAATATATATATATTACGAGTATCATACGAGTAATACGTGTCAAAATCTGTGCTTGGATTGAAAAAAAAATCGTTATTGCGTAGCTGACTGTGCTCTCTCTCTCTCTCTCTGCCGGTCATCTGAGATTTTTTTTAAACTGTCAGGTGGCTCTAACCAGTTTTTTTTTACTTCACGCACTGAGTGTCTGACACTTTCTTGCTGTATTTAAAAAAAAAACAAAGGTAGGCTAGTTGTGGTATAAATACATTTTAAAATAATATTACAAATTAAGCTACACACACGAACAGGTCCACTGTCAGCAGAGCGTCATATTTTATGATCGAGGATTAAACTGTAACACTACAGAAATGGGACAGTAGCACGGCTGAAACTGACACATGCAGGGAGACAGAAAATCGCAGTCAGTGTGAATGCCTAAATGAACAGGCGTAGTCTATAATAATCCCACTAAACATTGGACGTCGGATAGACGTACAAATCATGTCTATATTGGGTCCGTCGGTCCATGACCAATTCTGGACATCTATTCGACGTCCAAACTAGGTCCACTATTTGGACGTCCAACCATGACCTAACTTGGACGTCATCTTGACGTTCAACATTTGACCTTTGAACTTGGTAATTTTTTGGACGTCATTTGGACGTCTATGACGGTTGTAGAAAATGTACATGATTTATTTGTTTTATTTACAAATAGAGCCTATCAACATGATTAATACATATGAATACAGATTATTTATAAACAAACACAATTTATTATCTGTATGATTTAATTTAAGTTTTTTTTCCTTTTTGTTTTTTAATGTTCCTGTTTTTCTTTAACAGTTTTTATTTTATTTTAACTAGCCTAATCAAGTTGTTTATTTATCTATACATGTATTTTTGCATTAATATATTTATTTATTTGGAAATATAATTTGTGGGAAATTCAAAAAATAATTTCATGTTAGCCTAGTGCTATGCCTGTCCACCTTATTCCTATCTTAAAAGTACCAACAGCAGCAAAAAAAAAAAAAAAAAGTACAATATAAGTTCTTTGATCAAGGACTTTCAACTAAAAACCAGTCAGCACGAGCACGTCATCATAATCCAACCAATAAACGCCACTCTGATTGGCCCGAGGCAGCACGAGCACATCATCATCACCCAACCAGTAAACGCCACTCTGATTGGCCCGAGGCAACACGACAGGCGTTTGGCACGAGGCGGAGTCGTGTTCAAGTATTGCTGGACGGCACAGCTTTTCATCGCGGGTGAAGGTGAACCGTTGGTTACGTATTGTAACCCCAGATTCTATGAGTATAGGCGCAGCCCTCTAAGGCTATCGCTATTGGGTATACCCTTCCACGCGCCTGCGCGGCACTGAGAATTTTAGTCTACGCCCACCCACAGCGTGAGCCTCTCCACGTCCGCACCTTGTATATATACAACGGTGAGACCTAGCCTTCGGCTCCCAAATGCCTTTTCTTCAGCACTGAGAACCAAGGACCAGTGAGGCTTTCAACTTAGAGGGCTGCGCCTATACTCATAGAATCTGGGGTTACAACACGTAACCAACGTTCTATTTCAGTATAGGCTTCGCCTCTAAGGCTATCGCTATTGGGTTAGAGGCGAAGCAGGATGAGTCAACGCCTCACTGGCCCATACGGTACCACCAAGCATAACCCACCTGCCCAGAGCCATAACAAACCACCCAGTCACCCGCCGACAGCGGCATTGGTGTCGGCGTGCGCACGAGCACCGATGGCGCGACGCGAGAGGCCGAGTGCCGACCCCTGCGTAACGGGAACCGAGCGGGGGACCCAAGGCCGGGTCACGTAAGCAGCGGCCGCCCTCCCCACACCGTCCGGTGGGAGAGAGTGCGCCGCACCTACAAGGAGAATCACTCATCCAAAACGCTCAGTACTGAGTGAGTCAGAGAGAGACGGGAGACATCCCGCAGATAATAACGGACGAAAGAGCACGGAGACGACCAAGAGGCCGCCGTGCAGATCTCGTCCACCGCCAGCCCACCGTGCAACGCCACTGAGGAGGAAACGCCTCGTGGAGTGCGCCTGATACCCTCCGGGAGACCCCGGTAGACATGTAAGCCTGGGAAATGGCATCACACAGCCAGTGAGACAAGCGCTGCGCCGACAGGGGAAGCCCCTTGGACTGCTCCCTGTAGTGCACAAACAGCTGCTGCGAAGCGGCGCCAGGCGGCCGTGTCGCCACGTAGCAGGACAGCGCCGCACTGGGCAAAGGAGGTGGGACGCTAGGTCCTCCGTCGACCCATGGGGAGGAAAAAAAACCCGAGAGGGTGATCACCCGCGACCTAAAAGAGCTCTTGATGCTTTTAGGCATGAACGCCGGGTTAGGGCGCAGGGTAGCCGAGCTGCCGTCGCCCTGAATCCTGAGGCACGATGGAGCCACAGAGAGGGCAGCCAGATCGCTGACCCTCTTGGCCGAGGTCAGAGCGAGGAGCAGGGCGGCCTTAGCCGAAAGGAACCTCAGGTCCGCCGTCTCCAAGGGCTCAAAGGGGCTTGAGTTGAGCTAGCGTAAAACCAGCGGCAAGTCCCACTGTGGGACAGCAGGCCGTGTCACAGGTCGGCGCTCCGCGACACCCCTAAGAAAGCGCTTTCACCAGGGGTGGGAAAACAGTCCTGTCCTCGAAGCCCTCGTGGCAGGAGGAAATGGCGGCAGCGTAGGTTTTAACCGTACTGAATGCCAGTCCCCTGTCCACCAGCAGCTGCAGGAACGAAAGCACCGCTGGCAGCGGACAGGAGACCGGTTCAGTCCCCTGATCCAGACACCAGCTGAAAAGCCGACCACTTAGAGGAATAGGAAGACCGAGTGGATGCGCCCGCGACTCCTGGATGGTGCTGAACCACCTCACGGGAGAGACCTAAGCCCTCCAGGCGACGCCTCTCAGCGGCCAGACCCAGAGAGGCTGGCCGAGGAGCGGGTGACTCCTGATCACACCCCCCGCCTGAGAGAGCGCGTCCCCCCTCCAGGGAAGTTTCCACGGCTGTCCCGCCAGCAATAGCTGAAGGCAGGGAAACCAGGACGCGCTGGTGCGCTCTGGAGCCACCAGGACCACCGCCGAGGAGGAAAACTGCAGGCGGTCCAGAAGGCGCGGGATAAGCCTCACCGGTGGGAAGGCATACAGCAGCCCGGGGGCCAAAGGGGATGAGCAAAGCGCCCACCCCCAGAGGGGAACGTCCCGCTGGCTCAGTGAAAACCAGAGGGCGCACTGAGCATTCTCCTGTTGGCGTAACAGGTCCACTTCCGCCTTGCCGAACCGGAGCCAGATCTGAGCCACCAGATCGGGATGGAGACGCCACTCGTCCGGCGAGGGCCTCCCCCGACATAATGTCCGCTCCTATGTTCAGCACGCCAGGGATGTACTCCGCTCTGATCGAGAGCAGGTGAGTGCGCCCACAGGAGCAGCCGCCTGGCCAAACCCAGTAGCTGCGCTGAGCGCACCCCGCCCTGGCGGTTTATGTAGGCCGCCGCGGCCTTGTTGTCGGTGCGGACCAACACATGTTGGCCCCGCAGCAGTGGAGAAAAATGACGGATCACCTTCCACACCGTGAGAAGCTCCAGCGCGTTTATGTGGAGAAGTCTGCGGCCCTGCCACAGACCGCCCACCACCTGAGAGAGGCATGTCCCGCCCCAGCCCGTCAGGGAGGCGTCCGTGAAGACCGAGATGTGGGACGTGACCCTGCCCAGGGGGACCCCGACCGAGAGAGAGAAGGGGTCCCGCCAGTAGGCCAGATCCGGGGCAACAGACCGGGGAACGGAGACGCGGCGCCATCTCTGCGTCACCGGGTCTACACGCAGGCGGATGAACCATCGCTGCAGCCTCCTCATGTGGAGAAGCCCCAGAGGGACCACCACGTGAGCCGCCGACATGAGGCCCAGGAGCCTCATGACCGACAGAGCCGCCACCGTCGCTCCCGAACAACATGGCGGAGCAGCTCCATCAGAGCATCCACCCTCTCCTGAGAGAGCCGTGCTCTCTGGAGGGAGGAGTCCAGCACCACGCCAAGGTAGGTGAGTCTCTGGGAGGGGAGGGGGGCACTCTTCTCCCAGTTCACCGTGAAGCCCAGGGAAGACAGGTGCGCGACTAGCTGGGCCGTATGCACCACTGCCTCGTCCTGGGACGGCGCCAGCAGCAGCAGGTCGTCCAAGTAAAAAAGGACCCTGATGCCCGAACGCCGCAGCGGCTCCAGGGCCGTCTCGACGCACCTGGAAAAAGTGCGCGGGGCCAGGGAGTAGCCGAAAGGCAGACGGTTGTACTGGTATTGAGCGCCCTGGAATGAAAAACGCAGAAACTTCCTGTGTCCGGGAATGACGGACACATGAAAGTACGCATCCTTCAGGTCGATGGAGGAGAGCCAATCCCCTTGGCGCACACACTCCAACACCTGCTTCACTGTCAACATGCGAAAAGGTCTCACCATAATCGCTCTGTTGAACAGTGACAGATCCAGGATGGGCCTCACACCGCCCGTCTTCTTCCTGACCAGGAAGTAGCGGAGTAAAACCCTGATTCTCCTGCCCGGGAGGAACCCTGGAAATGGCCTGTTTTTCCAGGAGCTCCTGGAGCTCCGCTTGGAGAGCGGTGCTCTGAGCCGGGACGAGTATCGCCTCTACAATCCCGGTGAAGGGGAGGTGGGGAGGCTGAACTGCAGCCTGTGACCCCGGCGGATCAGGCTGTCCGTCCATTTGTCCATCAGGCAGGAAGCGAGCCACTCTGAGTAGCACTCTGAGAGTGGTCGGACCTGTTGACGAGGCGCTCCGGTGGTCATGCGGAGAAGCCACTCCGCCGCCCCTGCCGCCCGTCGCGGCTGGGGACCCAGCCACGCACCCATGGGGGCCTGCCTCGAAGGGCGGATCGTGGCGTCAGAGTCAAGCCGATGGTGAGGCGAGGCCGCCGAGGAGGGCGAGCCGACACTCGCTCCATCGGGGCCCTCCGCGCGTTGCCGTTTGGGGGGGCGCGGGCCGCCTCGAGAGGAGCCGTCACGCACAGACAGGGGCGTCTGCATGGGCACGGCCGCGCTCGCTGGCCCGTCGCCGGTCCGCAACCCCGCCGACCCCAGGGAAGGGGGGGCGGAGGCGGCCAGGTTCGCCTGGGGGGCCGCACAAGGTGGGGCTACCATCCTTGTGGGCTCACAGCCGTGCCGCTCCCTGAGAGGAGCGGAGACAGGGGACCGGGGGACGGTTTTGCCCGTGACAGCGGCGCCAGACAGCGGAGCAGCCGCTGGGCCGAGACGGAGAGGCGAAGCTGGGCGGCGGCCACTGGCTACGCAGAGGCAGTGGCCAGCCAGGGTGGGGTGGAGGTGCTTGTGACGCCGGAGCCGGGCTGCGGGCAGGCCGCCTGGTCAGCCGCAGCCGGTCCGTCTAATGTGGAGGAAATGTGTGAAAGGCGCCACTGACTCGACAGAGACAGCGGCGGCCCAGGAAAAACCTCTTTAGGGCTCTGTTTGTGTTTTATTCCAAAACAGTTTGGATGATGAACAGCAGTGCAAACACAACAGCAACATGAAACACACATTTCCCCCAAAATGTCATTGACGCTTCCCAGAGCGCGAGGCTGCGCAGGCGGGTTGGACCACGAAGCAGGCCAGAGCCGGAGTTTTGGGAGCGCTGGCGCTGCGCCGGCGGGCAGCCGCCGGAGGAGTGGGCGGGCACAACATAGGGGCTGAGCCCGCAGCAGCCTCGGGCGGCCGTGGCGCTGGCGGTCTCTCTGCCGGTCACGTCCGGTCCCGCCCGACGGGCCGGGGCGGGAGGGGCGAAGGAGGACGAGCCCACCCTACATGTTGCCTGATACTCTCCGCTTCCTGAGCTGGCGGACCTCGCGGTGTCGACGAGGGACCGGAATTGAGGCCCGAAAAGCCCGTCCGAGCTCACCGGGCCTCAACTAGCTCCTTCCTGGTAGCCTCAGGGACGACAGACTGCTGGAGCCACAGGATTCGGTGGAGCTGGGTCTGCCAGACGGCCACCCGAGCCGAGGTAACAGCTGAGGCGGCGCACTCCGTAAGTTGTGCGCTAGCCCCCTTGCTAATCTCCTCCTTCTCTTCCTCCGTCATGGTGGTGGAGTTAGCGGCCAGCTTGGTAAAGGAGGAAGCGATGACGGCGATATTGTTGGCGGAGGCCAAGTTTTGGAACGCACACTGGTGGGTTCTATCGGCGAGGCGGCCCAGCCATTGCGCCGTCTGGGAGGCCAGGACGGGGCGCCTCCCGGGGGCCACCTGGCCTGGCTTAACGCCGAAGAAGGTGGTAAGGGAAGGTTCCAGGGGAGGGACCGGGGGAAACCCTAGGTCGGTGAAGCCCTCCACCTTCGCTGATGGGGACGTAAGTGGAGACCGGAGCCCGGAGAGCCTTCGGTCCGTGGGCGGCGCCTCTTGGTACCGCTTTAATCGGAGGGAACGCGGCCAGACCGGGTCCCGCTTAGCCGGCTGGCTTAAAGCGAGAACGCCGGCCATTTCATCTGGAGGAGCGAACTCCTGGGCCGGGGACGATCAGGTGGCAGCGGGCGCAGCTCGCTGTATGATGGCGAGGAGCTCTCTGACGAGGCCGCCGATGGATGGAAGAGAGGTGGCAGCGGACAGCGGGATGGAAACATCGCCGAGAGAGCCCCTCAAGGCTGGAGTCGCCCGCGGAGGCCAGGGTCGACGTCTGGAGGTTGAAACGGGGAAGAGGGAGAGCGGCTGGGGACCCGTGGAGGGATCCGTGGGGAGTGAGGGCGAGTCGTCCGACTCCTGCTCCTCTGGCAGCAGCATCCCCATCGCCTCATCCAGCGAGTGAGTGGGCTGCCACACCTCCTCGTCGAGGACCGCAAAACGATCCGCCCGGCGTTGGCGCTCCTCGGGGGGGAGGAGGGCACAGTACGGGCAGCGTGAATCGGGGGTGAGCGCCCGCCCGGCGTGCGCCGGGCCGAGACAGCCCTCACAGCGGGGGTGGATATCCCCCGGCAGGATGAAGCCCGTCTTACACTGCTCACACAGCCGGACGGAAGTTGCGTCGCCTCGCCCCGATCTGGCCGGCAGGTAAGAAGACATCCTCTTCTTGCTATGTGGTTGTTCTTCTTGCTCTTAGACTACAGCTCAGTGCTGAAGAAAAATGGGAGCCGAAGGCTAGGTCTCACCGTTGTATATATACAAGGTGCGGACGTAGGAGAGGCCCACGCTGTGGGTGGGCGTAGACTAAAATTCTCAGTGCCGCGCAGGCGCTCGGAAGGGGTATACCCAATAGCGATAGCCTTAGAGGGCGAAGCCTATACGAAATAGAACCATTTATTCTAAATTGAAGGTAAGTTCGGTCAGCCTATTGAATTCAATGTCCATGTGTGCGTATAGTCTTATGGCGTTATTGTCTTAAACTTCACAATACAGCCGCGAATGGCCAAGGGCGTTAGCATTCACGTTGCACATTTTTTTTTGTTTTACGTTAACTTAGCTTGCTGCTATGGTTCATGTTCAGTTTTGTTGTTATTTTAACTGTACACAAGAGAACATGTCAATTTGAATAATTTTCAACACTAAACTGCACGTATATTAATAGCAGCAGCATAGCATGTTAGTTGTAACTAAATGAACTTAACGTTAACGGCTCTTTGCTAACTAGTTTTGCGTCAGTATAAGTTACTTGGTTGATAATGTTACCGTCCTAGTCACTTTCCATGTTCATTATCATCATACGTTTTATTGTAAACCATTAAAGGTGTTTTGTCTCTGATACCACCCTACTGGTAAGTTATAAGAAAGGAACACTAACTTTACGTAGGTTGCACGTTGTTATCTGGCTGCTAGCTAACGTTAGTTACTAGTTTTGGCTGTTTTAGGGCCTTTTTACAATACATTCACTCCGAATATTGTCAGAAATTAGGAAAAATGTTACCACGGTCAGGGTCATACAAACTCAAAGCGCATAATATGCTTGTGTGCTCTATGCTATATTAGTTTGCAACACTTAACCTGTTAACTGTCACCGCCCTTTTTTGAGTAGACATGAAAATGCACATTTCAAACTTAAATGGTTGTAAATAAGACATTTGGGAGACTTTTGTAGAAGTGAAATAAATTAAAAAAGTGATACAGAAAAAAAGTTATAGAAGTTTGAGTTTATGGAAATGTAAAAAAATTAATTATTCATATTTTATATTAAATATATATTTTTAAAACCTGGGTGACTCTAAAACTGCAAAAATATAAAGTAAAAAATCTGAACAAGTTGTGTTTCAAAATTCAGGTTTCTCAAATGAGCTTTCAGAGACTTTGTTTGGACGCAGTACCAAACGTTTCATTTTTCATGTTCATTGCTATTTCAAAATAAAGGTCTGAACACGCCTTAGGAATATGAAAATATTCTTGTTGCAAATTGATAAATTATGGGTCCTCTGTAATTTATTTTGAAGATCACAAAATATGCAAACTAGAGATTGTAAGCTTTCAAATGATATATAGTTTGTCAAGATTAGTTTAGGTTTAGTATAGGATATTGTTTTAAATATGTAATGGATTTGTGCCCACCGGTGTGCCTGTGACAGTTAACAGGATTAGTTCACTTTCAAATAAAAAATGCCCTGATAATTTACTCACCCCCATGTCCATGTCTGTCTGTCTTTAGTCGAAAATAAATTAAGGTTTTTGAGAAACATTCCAGGATTTTTTTCTATATAATGGACTTCAATGGCAACCAACAATTCAAATATTCAAATGTCCCTCAATGCAGCTTCAAAGTCCCTAGACGATCCCAGTAGAGAAATAAGGGTCTTATAACATTTAAAAAAAAAAATTAAGGGTCTTATCCAGCAACATTTAAAAAAAAACAAAAACTTTTTTAACCACCAATTCCCGTCTTGTACATCTCTGAGATGCGACATCACGTTGGAAAGGTTATGAAAAAATAAATTAAACCAAAGATGTTGGACAATTTTGAAGTTGGAGAAGAAAATGAGTTGGAATTTTCACAGACAAATACATACAAATAACTTAGATGATGTGACACCTGATCATTCCAACGTGATGACGCAATGCAAGACGCATCGCAGAGATGTACAAGACGGGCATTGGTGGTTAAAGTATATTTTTTTTTCCCTTTTTAAATGTTGCTGGATAAGACCCTTATTTCTCAACTGGGATTGTGTAGGATTGTGTTCTTTGAACATTTGAATAGTTGGTTGTCATTAAGTCCATTAAATGGAGAAAAACTCTGAAAAGTTTTCTTTAAAAACCTTAATTTTTTTTTGACTGAAGAAAGACATGCATGGACATCTTGCTTGACATAAGGGTGAGAAAATTATAAGGATTTTTTTTCTTTTCTTGAATGTGAACTAATCCTTTAACTTTTGTGTGATGGAGAATGAATACGTTAAGGTATTTATTTAAACCATTTTTTGTCTCGTGCTCTAAGGAGTGAGGTGATAAACCAAGTGAGGAGATAAACCACCTAAACAAGGTACATGTTGTGATCTCATCCTCTTTCCTTTTGTATAGGCCCCTGTCAAATAAACAGTAAAACTTAAATTATGACTAACGACTGTGTTTACAGATGACTTTGAGAATAAGAAAGTGGCGAAAACGCCAAAGAGAACTGGATCAACTGCTACGTTATTCTGACAGTGATGAAGAGGGCGTTGAAAATATATCCAACAGTGTGCCTGGTACTCCAAGTAGTCCCCAGATAGTTTAATGAGTGACAGTGTTCTTGGGACATCAAATGATTTTGACTTTGACACTGATGTGGACTACTGCTCTACTGACTCGGAACAGGAACCAAAAGAAGCTGAAGTGACCAGCTTTGAGGACGAACTGAGACAGTGGGCCTTAGAGCAAAGATTGACACACAGAGCACTTAATGGTCTATTGCCCATATTAAGAAAGCAAGGGCACCTATTGCCTGTGGATTGCCGGACACTCCTTGCTACACCACAGCATAACACAACAGAGCCTAAATGTGGTGGCCAGTACAAATACTACGGCTTAGAAAAGGGTATCTGTCGGTATTTAAGTCAGATGGAGAGTAATCGTAAGCGTAAACATTGATGGCATCCCACTTTTCAAAAGTAGTGGTGTCCAATTCTGGCCAATACTGGTGAAGTGTGGCCATTTTGATCCATTCATTGTAGCCATGTTTAGTGGACAAAGTAAGCCAAGTCCTCTTGAGGAGTATTTAAAAGACTTTGTGACTGAATACAAACATCTCAAGGACAATGGAATAGTTTTTAAAGACCAGACTTACACTGTCAATATTGATGCTCTGATATGTGATGCCCCAGCAAGGGCATATCTGAAATGTATTAAGGGTCATACTGCCTATGAGAGTTGTGAAAGATGTGTAATCAGAGGTACTCGTTTTGAGGGAAGAGTAGTTTTCTGTGAACAGGAATGCACTTCTCGAACAGATGACAGTTTCTCCAGAGTGGAATACAGTAACCACCAAACTGGTATCAGCCCCTTCATTGCAGCAGGAATTCCTTGCGTCAGCTCTTTTGTCCTAGATTATATGCATGTCGTCTGCTTGGGAGTAGTTAGACGCCTGCTAATTTACTTGACTCGTGGACCAAAGATCTGTCGATTTATCTGTGAGGCAAAAGGATGCAATTTCACAAAACTAATTGCACTGAGAGGGAAGATGCCAAGTGAATTTGCTTTCGACAGCCGCTGGGGTTTGCATGAACTTGATAGGTGGAAAGCCACTGAACTCAGGCAGTTTTGCTGTACACAGGTCCTGTGGTTTTGCAAGCGGTGTTGTCCCCTGAAAAATACCAACATTTCTTGTCATTGACGGTATCTATGTCGATAATGCTGGAGTCAGATCAGCGTATTCGAAATGCCTATCTCCAATATTCTCAGGACCTTCTCAAACATTTTGTAATGTGCTGTGCTGACCTGTATGGCAAGACCTTTCCTGTGTACAATGTACATGCACTAATTCATCTCAAAGAGGATGCCAGCCACTTCAACTGTTCCTTGAATGACATTTCCTGTTTTCCTTTGAAAACTACCTACAACAAGTCAAGAAACACGTGAGGAGTGGGAGAAGTCCCTTGGAACAAGTGACTAGGCGTTTGTCTGAAATCGAGCAATCAGATGTGGACAATAGCCAAAGACACCCTAAAGTGTTTGTCTCTGTTAAAGAAAAGGACAGTTGTTTTCTTTTGAGGGACAACAGCTTTGCTTTTGTGCGACAAAAAAAATGCAGATGGGTCTTTGCTTGTGAAATTCTGCGCCAGCGTCACACTTCACCATTATTTCACCAACCGTGTAGCTCTGGACTTCTAAACATAGTGTGCATAGGAAATGGTCATGTCAGGATGAAAAATGCACTACTGCAAGAAAGGGATCTGTTCCGGAAGGTGGCCTACCTCCCACAAGAAGCTGGTGGTTTTGTCCTCATACCCCTTCGCCATGGTCTGGAACACACACATTAAGGTTATTTTTTTTTAAACAAATTTTTTAGCTAGATTCCATCAGGGATCAACATAGCTGATCACCTGTTTCCATCCGTATGCTTTCTGTATCTTCCTTGGTGACTCCTGCATGTCCTTTCTTACTGCATCCATAAAACTCCCCGGGCCTCTCTCTGTCCTCTTGCCACAATATCCCACTCCCAATGTAACCGTCATAGCCCTTCCATTCATGTCCAAAACTTCTCAATATCTAAACTTTGAA
Source organism: Lepomis macrochirus (assembly GCA_024633595.2). Lineage (NCBI taxonomy): Eukaryota > Metazoa > Chordata > Actinopteri > Centrarchiformes > Centrarchidae > Lepomis > Lepomis macrochirus. Next base: position 207,202 of record JALXJV020000030.1, on the reverse strand, counting down.
CTAAAATGTTAAAAACTTATCCTTTCCAGGTCATGTACACGAGAGCAGTTTGGAGGGAGGGTACCCAAGAGGAGGAGGGTGTAGTTCCTGACAGTTGGATTGACCGAGAAAAGAAAACCGTCAGATGGCCACGTAAAATGAGCGTTACAAAAACAAAAAAAGCAATAAAGGACAAAATGAACCCCCAGGATGATTGGATGACATTCTCATTAATAAAGATAAAAATTACATCAGGCAAGTTTTGTAAAACAAAAAAAATCCGATTCATCAAATAGATAAATAGAAAATTAAATGCATTTCCATGTCAAAATATTGTTGAATTCTTTGTTTTAAGGTGAATTGTCTAATTTATAGATAAGCGTGGCGAATGTGACGCATACAACCTCACCAGCCAGGCAGAGGAGGAGGACGACGACGACGACGATGAGGTGATTAGATCGACGAGGAAGCGCACTAAAAAAGGAATTCCGGAGGGTTTTGTTAGAAATGGTATGTTTCTCATTCTCAGATACTTTATACATTTGAAATATAAAATCGGTTGTTACAAATTGGGCCTGAAACTTGAGACATCAATGTTTTATTTTTTTTGCAGAATTATCGGATTCGGATGAGATTGTCAGGGCCAGGGGTAATGGTCTTCTCTTAAGCCTAGTTCACACTACATGATTTTAAAATGTCGGGCTGAACTGTGCGGTTCACAGTACATGACTTGGTCTCTGTGAAATCAGGAGTGTTCAAGTTGTTGAGCTAGTTCACACCACACGACACAACGTGATTGATCCTCAATAGGGGGTAATGCACTACACGAGTTGACGACAACACAACGATTCAATCTTGTCTACAAACCACATTTTGTCACGAAAAATCAAGCGATAAAACGAACTGGACATGACGCGAAACAGCACGCGTGCCAATACCCAGTGAAGAAGAACACAACACGCAGCACATGCCTTGCTCAACGATTTGCAAATTGGGCTTAAATTGGGCTTGAAATCATGTAGTGTGAACTAGACTTTAATGAATTTATAATTGCAGTTTCAAAACAAATCAAATTCTTTAAGATTATATATTTTGATATGGATATGCTTAGTTTTACATTATCTCTGTATAGGTGTCAAGCTACCCCCCTTCCCTACTACACCTAGGAAGCTGCAGCCCATTGAGGACACCAGCATGTTGCACAATACTTGTGAGTACTGATGACAACTTAAGCATAATGTGTTGTGTACAACATGAGTCACAGAGCTCATTCTTGTGTTTTAGCCCATGAAGATTGTGCCATGTCTGGCCAAGTGGAGCATGCAGACAGTCCTCTGGGCAGTGAAATGTCACCTAGTAAGTATTTACTTTTCCCCTTGTACAAAAACATCGCACTGCACAATAATCCATTCAAGACGAGTAGTTTCTCACTGCTTGTGAATGAAGTAAGGTAATCTCTTATAAATATACATGCAAGTAATTACAGGCTCATTCCTATGTTCCTATGTTTTAGCCCATGAAGTTGCAGCCATGTCTGGCCAAGTGGAGCATGCAGACAGTTCTCGGGGCAGTGAAATGTCAACTTCCAGTGAGTATTTACTTTTCCCCTCGCACCAACCATCGCATTGCACAAAGTCGTAGTCCATTCAAGACGAGTTTGACTAGTGGCTGGCCTCTACTGGTTGGTCTCCAGCCCTTATTTTGGTCAACCAGTAGGGGTTAATCAAATGGCATGTTATTGTCAGTTATTAATGTATGGCCAAGTGATTACATTTAAATGTTACTAGGTCCAGTAGTGGATCCACCATCAGGTCCTGGCACATTGATTATTCGAGGCCAACCTTCAGGTCCACACATGATGAGTCAAGGCACAGTGATGGTGCGAGGCACACAGTCTTCATATCACTGCTATATTACTTTGTATAATCATATGTGACTAATAAAATGATCTTATACAGTCAGGGCCAGACATGATGACCGACCCTGTAGTGATGCCCCAGTCCCCAGCCAGGTCCAGACATGATCAACGAGCACAGCGAGTTATGCCCGATCCCGTAGTGATGACCCGATCCCGTGAGTGATGCCCCCAGTCCCCGGCCAGGTCCAGGCATGATCAGCGAAGCACAGCGATGTGATGACTGGTCCCGTAGTGAGGACTGGTCCCGTAGTGATGCCCCCAGTCCCCCAGCCAGGTCCAGGCATGATCAACGAGCACAGCGATGTGATGACTGGTCCCGTAGTGATGCCCCCAGTCCCCCAGCCAGGTCCAGGCATGATCAAAGAGCACAGCAACGTGATCTCCGCAGCCCCCCCTATGACAGGCATGGTGAGTAGTCGCCTGGGTTCACATTGCGCTCAATTAGAATTATTCTGCTATTCAGGTGGTGATCCTATCACCCTGTTGCAGTGCACACATTGCTTAGAACAAGAAATCAAGTGATTTAAAGTTGTTGGTTTTTTTTTTGTTTTACAATTAAGGTACAGTACAAATAAAAGCAGTTTTCATCAAAGTACTTTGCAGTTCAACAAGTTTTGTAGATGTAACTCTAATCATTATAATATTGCAGATATAATATCTTCTAATAAATCTGTAAGTTACATAATTTGGTATCTTCTAAAACTGCTTTTTTTTCTGGTGCAGATGCAGTGTCTGGGAGATGGGCCTTCCCAGTGCCATGTGGTGGTAAGTATTGATCTATTGGCAGTGGAGAAGACTCTTTTAATAGTACCACCTTCTCTCTTTCTGCACTGTTCTCTCTGTCCACAGAAACTGCTTTTCAGTTATAGCCGTGGCTTGGTTTCTATCATGTCAGATGACATTTCTTTGGACTTTTGTTTCTTTCTCCAACACTGTTGTACTAATAACTAACACTGAAGCTGATTACAAAAAAATTGTGAGGTAGCTGAGCTTTTTTATTCAAATTGGAGCATTGTAATCAACAAATGTTTTTTTTTTTCTTTTTTTTTCAGTGTTCCAGAAAAAGGTCCTCAGCCTACTGGTTGACATCCGCCATCGGCTGAAGGAAGCACAGCCTGCCTCTTCCGCTGTCCATATTGAGAAGATCAACACCATGGAGGACTTTGAGTTACAGGAGCAACGCATCTCTGATGCACAGGCCTTTGAAATCCTGGTAGGTTTTACAAGTCTGGAAGTAATTGATAGCCTAGAATAAATTAATACAGTGCTCTTGCACAGTTAGATTCCTCTAGGGAGTGTCAGTCAAGTTTATTATGGACTTATTCCAACAGGTGCAGCAAATTTCCAGAATCGATTGGGCGGAACACCAAGGACTGTGTCCACAAAGTGTTGGACAGGTATGTTTTACAACATTTTTGCATGTTTTCATTTGCCTTTCAAAAATGTCAGAATAGGTCAATTTATATGAAAAATACAAGTCCACAACCAAATGCAGTGTGAGATAGACCAGCTGTGCTTGACAAGGAGATTGGTAGGATAAGAGGACCAACCTAGGGGACGCTGATCAGCTAGTGCAAATGGTTTATTGCATTTGAAATGTTGTTCCTACAAATATCCTTGACAATAATTTATTTAAATTTTTCTTTAGGCTCTTCACCAACAGCCTCATGGCCAACTTTAATTTGAAGGGCAAGGGGAAAAGGGGGAAACGCCCTTTAGAGGGAACAAGGGTTTATAGAGCAATAAAAGGTAAGCCCCAAGTTTCATGTTGACCAGTCTATAAAAATACATTTGGAAAAAACATTTCCTTCCCTTTTGACTGTTAAAAAAAAAGACATGCCAATTATCTATCTTGATGGATCGATAGGCTTTATTAATCCACAAGAGGTGTTGCAGCATTAAGAAAGAATCAAAAGACAGCCAAGTTGAAAGTAAAAGATGGTAAATGATAGTCACAATTCTCTCAATATTATTCTCCTCTCATGGCATAAAGGTGAGTCATTACAAACTGTTATACCAGTGGTTAAGAATGACTTCCTGGGGGTGCCTTATTAATTTGAAGCTGAAGTAGCCTCCAACTGAAAACAGTGTGCTCTGACAAGTAGTACATGTAGTTCACGTGTTGTATTATCCAGAATTCTTAACTTATTTTTGTGCAAAACTGTTCTCAACAGTAATTTATATGGAGTCCAATGTGTTTCCAAGCACAAAGCTAGCTTTTGTAAATTGCACTAAGGCAACAGGTTGATAAAACACTGTTATAACACTTTATAATAACATTCAGTTGTAAGTAATGTACAATTGATTAGTTAATGATTAACTAATCATTTACAAAACATGACTAAGCGTTTCATAAATTGTTACAAACGATCTGTACATGTAAACAAGGGATTTACAACGCTTTCTGCACCCTCTAATAGCTACATGCATACATGGAAAAAAAATGTATTAAACATTTAAGGAACGCATAGATATGTTTTGTAAATAATTAGTTAATCATTTAATCACTTGTAGATTACTTGCAACGGAATTTACAAAACATAGAAAAAAATATTAGTATATCATTTGCTAATGCTAATCATTCATGAATGTTTTGTAAATGATTAGTTCATTATTAACTAACCACTTATAAATGATTTAACTGAACGTTATTATAAAGCGTTTCTAACACAGTTAACATTATAATGCACACATTAAAGGATCTAAGCTTTCTAAAAAAGTACAGACTGCTTTGTCCTTTCTTGTAGACAGTTACAGTTAACAGTTGCTGAGATGGCTTTGTATTAATCTAGCATTGGCAGTGAAAAATATTTTTGCTTACAAATGTGGGGACTTTGGTGAATGATTGCAGATTGCCTTTGCATATATCTAAATCATTTCTTTTTCTGCTTGTGTAGAAGGGATCATGAAATTCGATTCCGCAACCACGGAGGAGTTCATCAAGGTGAATGTTTCGGAGCACCTCAAGCACACGCCACAAAGGCTTGGAGGTGGAGGATTCGCCCTGTTGAGCCATGACCACATGACCACCGTCGGCCAATGGTGAGCCTACGTGGTGACGTGCAACACAGACGCGCAACGCTTAAACACTACGTCTAAACTCGAGGCCCAGAGAAAAGGAAATTAATAGTGATATTAAGTCATTATTTTTGTTGTTTTTTGCCCACAAAAAGTATTCTCATTCTCAAGATTGAGCCACTGTTGTCCCTTGGACTATATTAATAATGTATTTAATGCATTTTCTGGGCCAGCAAGTTTCATTCCTTTAGAAGCCTATGGAGGAGTGATCCAGCTCTCAGAATTAATCAAAAATATCTTAATTTGTGTTCCGAAGACGAACGAAGGTCTTAAGGGGTTGGAACAACATGAGGGTGAGTAATTACCAACCCTTTAAAAGTGTAATTTAATTGAAATGTAATTTGTTCATAAAAGTGTAATCTAATTTGTTCATAAAAGTGTAATTTAATTGAAATGTAATTTGTTAATAAAAGTGTAATTTAATTGAAATGTGTTCATAATTGTGCTTTGTCTTGTAACCTTGAATAAAGATAAAAATGGTGATATTGAATTGTATTGTGATTTATTTGTATGTGTATAACTTTAGTATTGTATGTAGTCCCATGTTTCCGGAGAAACATGGGACTACAGTTATAAGTTATAAAAAAAGACGTCTAAATTTGACGTTAAAAAGACGTCCTCAAACGACCACATTTGGACTATAAATAGCCCTTATATGGAGGTTCCACCGACGTCCAAATTAGACGTGCGGTAGACGTCGAAAAAAAGACGTCATCTGGCGTTACAAAACAACCCCTTCAGTGGACCAAAAATGGACGTCCAAAAATGACACGAAAAAGACGTCACGCCGATGTCACGTTGCGCAGTGGGATGCTTTGATAAAAAAATATCAGCTTTCAGCTCGGCTGTGTGTCGGCGTTTCCACATTAAAAGACTCGGGCCGTTCTCCCTCACTTTAAAAAAACTTGTCGCCACTTCAAAAATGAGATTAATTTATTTAACACACTCAAAAGTGTTCCAAACATTGTTCTAAATTAACTTCATAAAGCAGTGAAACGGAAAAATCCCTTCTTGCTATAAAATGTGCTCAAAAAATGTTTTAAAGACTGAATCTGAACATTTAAGCTGATGAAAACTTTGGGGTTGAGCCGGATACTCTGCTGAAACGAGTATCCGGTACGGATAAAGCATTTTTGCCGAGTACGAGTATCATACGAGTAGCCTAATACGAGTCAATATCTTTACTCGGATTGAAAAAAAATCGTTATTGCGTAGCTGACTTTGCGCCCTCTCTCTCTGTGCCCCCTCTCTCTCTCGCTCTCTGCCGGTCATCGGAGATGTTTTTTAAACTGTCAGCTGGCCTAACCAGTTTTTTTTTTTTACTTCACGTATGCACTGAGTATCTGACACTTTCTTGCTGTATTTTAAAAAAATAAAGGTAGTTGTGGTATAAATAAATTATTTAAAATAATATTACAAATTAAGCTACACACACACAACCCCCCGTCTCCCTCTTACTCACTCACTCACACACATACACACACACACACACACATACCTGTCCTGCTGCACCACGAAGCGGGTTCAATAAACCCAGGATATGTTTTCGTTATCTGGCTTCACTAACCCTAAGAACCACGATCGGCACCACGAAGCTGGTTATCAACTCGGTAAATTAACCCAGGGTTTCCCGATCCAGCCGAGAGCACGTTCACATAAGCAGCAGATGACCAAACAGACATGAACAGGTCCACTGTCAGCAGAGCGTCATATTTTACGATCGAGGATTAAACTGTAACACTACAGAAATACGACAGTAGCACGGCTGAAACTGACACATGCAGGGAGACAGAAAATCGCAGACAGTGTGAATGTCTAAATGAACAGGCGTAGTCTATAATAATGTGTTGATTAAAAAATATCAGCTTTCAGCTCGGCTATGTGTCGGCGTTTCACATTAAAAGACTCGGCCGTTCTCCCTCACTTTAAAAGAAACTTGTCGCCACTTCAAAAATCAGATTAATTTATTTAACACACTCAAAAGTGTTCCAAACATTGTTCTAAATTAACTTCATAAAGCAGTGAAACGGAAAAATCCCTTCTTGCTATAAAATATGCTCAAAAAATGTCTGAATCTGAAAAAAGACTGAATCTGAACATTTAAGCTGCTGAAAACTCACCGTGCCACCTTTTGCGCCCACATCGCAAAAGGTGGGACGGAACATGACTACAGTCTCTGTAGTTGGTCACAGAAAGCTATAGGCTACTAACCTAAATAGATAGAATACGTTCATATTAAAATTTATTATTTCAATACCAACCTGCTCAGAATATTCAGCCTCACATAAGAAAAATAAAATCCATTTATTTTAACGGTGCGTCAGGCTGTGTGAAACGGACTGGGAGCAAATAAAAAATCTTAATGACATTTAAAGGCAGTAAGTAGGCTGATCCTCCTGTGCTGTAAAAACCTGTAAGCAGCATTAGCCTGAGGCTTTTAATCAGTCTCTGTAGGATCGCCATAGTCAAGAGTTTCTCCACATCACCGCTGCAACCAGAAAGCAGCCTATTGGCTAAAACAGTCTGTGGGATTTCCTACAGATGGTGATGTCATTTTCCAGAGAGCTGATTGGTCAGTAGGCAGCGTTTTCACAGAGTTAATCTCTTTTCTGGAACATAACCTGCTTGGAGCAGGTTAGCCGTTCATAAAATAATTTAAAGTTAAAAAAGAAAGTCATGTTGAGTATGAAAACTCCTGTTCTCTTGTACAATTTCTGATTAACCCATATCAATTGCATGCTTAAAATAACATACCATTAAAGCCCCGCCCATTTCAAGACAACCCGACCCACTTCTGGGTTAAACCCCGCCCACTTCCGGGCTAGGCCCCGCCCAATCCGGATACGGATACAGATAATTCATATGGTTAACAGATACAGATAATGCTGTACTCGCTCATCCCTAATATAAAATGACATTTAGTTGTGACATTAATCTAACTTTATTGTATCCTTCTCTTTAGGTTGAGCCAGATAGTCTTTATTTAGAGGACGACATAACAAGAGAAACATTTTTCCCAGATCAATCTGGACAGTTTCAGACCACCCTGATGAGAGACCGAGGATCATTTGCTGTGTCAGGGACAAGCAAAGAACAACTTTTCACACCAGTTGCAGGCCCTTCAACACCATTATCCTGTCGCCCAAAAGTGACCCCTGCCTTTACACATCCATCTAATACATTTCAAAACCCTCTCCGAAGGGCCAAATCAGCAAGAAAACAAATTTATGTAGCAGACATTGAGGACAGCGGAAAAATATCTCCATACAGTATGTATAATTAGCCAGATCTTTTAGCTCATAAATTGTACTTCAAATGCTGTAGCTTATGTTAAACTGGATTAGTGGTCCCCAACCCTGGTCCTAGAGTACCCCAATCACTGCTTATGTCTCCTTAAATAAACTTAAATAACACATGCAAAAACAACATTAAAAGGTACCCAGGGCTCTAAAAAGCGAAGCCAAGCTTCCTCATTTGACGAGTCGGGAGCGAGAATGTGTTGGCGTGTGAGTAAGAAACTCTCTGCCGCCTGAAGTGACACAAAGAGCACCGACTGAAGCTGAAAGCTGTTCATCAAATCTGGCAACACTGCTAGCACCGTTAGCTTGTCTGCTAACTGACCTGTAAACAATAAGACAACAACGACCACGAAACACCAGCAGCGGCAGAAGTACTCAGATCTGTTACTGCGTCCCTGCAAGTTCAAAGCGTTTCAACTGCAAAAGGCTGAACAATCAGAAATTTTCAAACGTCAGCCGAAGGATTTCAGACTCAACTTCACCCCAGAGTGCCCGGAGGCTGCAGCCGCACTTCACCGTAAGAACCACAGGCCGTCTTCTTATCCCTGCTGCTTTTCTTATGGAATCATTATTTCTATCTGAGAGCAAAGAAGCTCAAACACTTCCTGCAGATGTTTCATATTAGATAGATTGTTGGGTCAGTTTTGAACCTCTGCTTTTAACTGTAAGTCCTTACAGCGCTCAGTTTAAAAAGGTCAGCTCTGCAAACGTAGCTGCTGATAAAAAGCCCTGAGCAGCTCCTGAAAAAAGGTCGGATTGTTTTCTAGGTGAAGGATGAACTTTGAACTTGCCTGTAGTCCCCTTAAAGGACCCCTGATTGTCCCAGACCCCCAGGTTGAGACCCTCTGCTAAGTGGAGGCTGTCAGCTGCTTCCAGCTAATGAATAAAAATGTGTCTGAGTGAACTGAGGAGCAGCAGACTGTGAGGGGAAGAGGAGGAGGGAGTTAATGGGATCACCTGTGTGGGAGAGAAGCGACAGGTAACTCAGCTCTGCTTACACTGTTGCTGCTTGGATGCACTGCAAATCTACCAGAGGAAAGAAATCAGGGTCTTCCTCTGAGGCTAGAGCTCCAATGTCAAACACCGTCCTGCCGCCCCAAACGCACCACGTGTGAATTCATCCGCCGCTGAAAATAATCCTCAACAAATGCACTATTTCTACACAGTTTAAGCTCCTTTTACACTTATTGTTGTATTTATGGAGAAACAAGATACATTTCTGATTATGGTACAAATGTGGAAAACTCAACACGTCCTCGTACCTAAACGACACAATAGCTCGTCAAGTTTCCCAAAACGACGTGTACGAACGTTGGAAAGTACACGAATGACATTTACAGCCGTCCAGAACATTACATAAGTCGCATGACGTTTATCACGTTGGAAACATGAAACGGTGGTAGCTTAGTTAGGTTTGTGTTGAAACACCTACATTACGTAAGTCCTGTACAAAACGTTATTTAACTTTAAACATGTCACATTCGAGAATAATCGCACTGTAGGTCAGGAAAATCAAAATTATTTCATCAGCTGAGCCCTAAATTCAACCAGTTCTCACTTCCAGACTTGTCACATACGGATGCGTGACCCATCGGCACTCGGGATCCCCGTGGCGTTATAGTTCAGTGCAGTGGAGGAAGCCCCGTAGCGTCAGGTTTGGCGGTAAAGGCAGGTATATGATATTTAACAGAAAAGACAGGAGGTGATTGAGGTGGCTGGAGGGCCAGAGACCTGGAGACCTACGTTAGTGTCCGTGTGAAACAAAAAAGTCAACATTAAATATTTTTGCTAGATACGCCAGTTATGTAAATTGCGTAAGTTATTCAAGTGACGATGCGTAGTTATTTTAACCAAAATGATCTTTTCTAACAATAAATAAGTAGTTTTGTTGCCTAAACCTGAACAAACTACATCGTTTCACAACTTTAATAACGTGCCGTTGCAAAATGGCGATGTTTCGAAACACTAATGTTTTATTTTGAAAGTCTGACCGGATATTGCATATTTGTTGTTGCTAAGAATTGGTAACTTGACTGTGTCTAAAAACGACGCAAAAGGGGTACCCAGGACGTTAAAAAGCGACGCCAAAGGGCTTTGACCGAACGTCAATGTGTAACGAGTCGGATGTGAGAACGTGTTGCTAAATTAGGAGTTTTCAAGATTCAAAGGAACCAATGAGCTCGGAGCTGAGAGCCACAGACAGGAAGTCAGACAGTAGGCTACTGAGAGACAGACTGACACGCTGTCGGCTTAACAACAAATTTTGTTTTTTCACATTCACGCGCTGAAGGCGAACGGTTCTACTTTAGGATTCATGACATCATAACTAGTTTAGAGCCAATCATGGTCCAGTATGCAGCTTGGGAACCTGAAGCCCGCAGAGTCACCAACACCTAACGCGTGCTCGTCACTAAAAGAAGGAGACGACTGGAGTTAAACTTCAGACATTAAGTTTCAGATTCTGGAATTTTACACAAATTGGCGTGACTTAAAGATTTTTTTAAAACAATATTATAATTTAGGCAAAAGTATTTTTACACCGTCAGTTTGTTTGTTTTGGGACATAAAAGTGTCTCATTGTGGGTAAATCATTAAGTTTTAGGTGAAGACTTGCTTTAAGGTCAGAGTTTGGTTCAGGAAAGTAAAAGTTAGGGTAAATCTACAAGAAATGAATGCAAGTCAATGTTCCTGAAACACTAAAGACATTTAAAAGTTCCTTTAACTCAACTGAAAGTTTGCCTTTGTTTCAACTCACAAATTAAAGTTCATAAAGTTGATATAACTGCAGTGTTCTGGTCTTAATGTTTTGTTGTTTTTAGTGGATTAAACTTTTTAAAAGTTTGTTTCAACTTCATAGTTTGAGTTAAAACAAATATTTTACTTTATCAAAGTAAGAAAAGCTTCCCTCAATTAGTCTGACACACTCACACATTCCTGCTTTACTGCAGCTCACAGTTTCAAGTTAAAACAAATTAACCACGTTTGTGTTTCATTTCAAGGATTTAAAGTCCACACATGTTTCTGTTTACATGTATAAGGCCGTTGTCAGGTCCTCCCTCCCTTCGCCGGGGGCACTAGTCTTTTCTTGTTTACCATAAAGTGTCTATATTTAAGTAGGAATTTGAACACACGGTTAATCTACAGTGTATAATTAGTTGATTATGTCCATGCTGTAACTTTGCCTTGATTTAAAGAAGACGGTTTCTTTCAAACTCAAACAGACGCAGCAACTATTTTTTCCCCCCTCTTGCCACCATCCACTCGTTTAGTTTCACTTTTAACTTACAAACCCAAGTTCAATCACCGCGTTCGTATCTGAAAAAAGTCTCAAATAGAGGTTTAAGTTTCCAAATCTCACACTGTTGACTTCAGAATCCAAAACTTGTCAGAGCTCTTTGAGCTAAAAAAGAAGTAGTAAATGAGGCCGTAATGATTTGCAGTGTGTTTGAACCGGCGGTGGACAAATTATTCAGATCCTTTACTTAAGTAAAAGGACTGATGCGTCACTGTAAAAATACTCTCTTACAAGTAAAAGTACTGCATTGAAAATGTTACTTAAGTAAAAGTATTTAAGTATATTCGGAAAAGTATTAAAAGTACTCAATTCAGAATAAAAATGTCTCCTGTGACTTTTATACTGTTATATATCAGATTATTATTCCTTATTCATTCATGTAAATCAGGATTTTACTGCTGTAGTTGTTGAGGTTGAACTATTTTCTAACTGCAGCTCATGATTAATTTCTGTCTGAATTAATCAGCTGATTATTTTCTCCATTAATCAATTGTAAATATTCTGTAAAAGTGAGAAATGTTACTCAGTGAGACCCGTTCAGTGTTTGTTCTGTCAGTTTAAACCTCAAAATGATTTAAAAAAACAAAATAATTTAAAAGGAAAAGCAGCAAATCTTCAAGTCAAATGTTTTTACATGAAAAATGTCTAACGATTATCAAATTAGCTGCCAATTATCCTTCTGTCACTCAAATAATGCACCAGCTGTACTTTGAGTTTAATTTATAGCCAAACATCAAATTTTATAAACTCTTCATGTGTTTTTTTTGGTGTAAAAATCTGAAGTAAAAGTAAAACATCTCCCTCTGAGATGGACGTAAAGTACAAATACCTACTTTGTACAGTACTTGAGTAAATATACTTAGAAACTGTCCACCGCTGGTTTAAACACTGATCAGCTGACAGGTGTCTGCAGGTCACCTGCTGGGACGGCGTGCAGCTTTTAGCTTCTTTTAGCTAACAGGCTTCCTGCTGGGACCCTGCGACCCCATTTGGGTCCACAGCCACAGATTGACAACCTTACATGCTATGATTTCTCATCCTGGAATCGAAGCTGATAAATAAACATATTAATGACTAAGCGATTAATAAAGCAGGAATACAAGTGGTTCTAAGATTTATTATTGTTGACGTTATGACATCCCTGCGCTGCGAGAAGATTTAGAGATTTAAGAGACACAAGTGTTTAACTTTTTGAGGCCAGGAGTCATGCCAGGAGCTAGCTGAAGAGGAGCCATGCTCACCGGAGCAAGCACCGCCGCTGATCCCACACAAGTCATTAACATGCATAATCCTTCTACAAAAAGGACCTTATGCTTGCCATAACCTCACTCAAACAGGACTTTCACACAAAAATTGACGGTGTACTGACGGAAATAAGAAATATCCAAACGGACATTAAAGACTGCAGTGGGTGTATCATGGAGGCCGAAGTGCGGATATCTAGCGCAGAAGACGAGATACAAATCCTGAAAGAAACCATCGCAAACCTTGAGAGCAAAACAAAAAACCTCACTAACAAAGTTGAAGATTTAGAAGGGAGGAGCAGACGTAACAACTTGCGTGTGCTGGGCAGACCCGAGAAAGAAGGCAATGACACCGGTTCTAGAGAGCGCAACGGATAACAGCGAATCAAAGTTCAGCCAAGTCTCCGAGAACCATTATCGTCAAGTGCTTGAACTACAAGGACCGAGAAAACATCTTGAAAGCTGCGCGGATACAGAAAAAGATGACGTACCAAAACAAGAAAGTAAGATTTCTTCCCGACCTGCCAACAGACATGTATAAACAACAGAAGGTACGACGGCGTGAGGAAGCGGCTGCGGGAACACGGACTGGACAAACACCGGATCATATACCCCGCACGGCTCTTGCTGACCAATGATTACCGCACTTGTCTTCACTACCCCAGTTGATGTTGACAAGTACATCAAGACGATGGAACCAATGACTGGGGATTGAACCCGGGTCTCTCACACCAAAGGCGGGCATCTAGTTAGTTATCCTCACTGTGTCCCTGAGCAAGACACTTAACCCCTACTTGCTGCAGAGGCGTGCGACCTCTGACATGTATAGCAATTGTAAGTCGCTTTGGATAAAAGCGTCAGCTAAATGAATAAATGTAAGTGTGTCTTGATGAGAACTCTTATTATACTCAAACTCTTTAGATGTGACTGCTGGAATTTAAGAGGTATGTAGGGCTTAACTCTGTTGGAAACTTGGCAATCTACGACCTACATACTTGATTCTTTTAAAGTATACTTGTATATATACACACAATATAAAAAATAGCCCCGTTTAAAGCTCTTTTGTTTGATTTATTTTAATTACTTTTCTGCTTAAAGAGCAATTAGTTGCTTCTCAAGTGAGAAGTGAAAGCTACGTGCATGTAGTCTATCGCATATTCTGTTTCTAGTTGATAGATAAAATAACTTGTCTGGATTATTCTTTGTATATAGATAAGCAACTGAGCTGAGTTCTGGTCTACAGGAGAATAGTTCCTCTGTATAGCGTGGACCTACTTCCGACAGCGGAGGGAAGTTATTCAGGGGTTTGGGGGAGCCTGTATGTTCTAGTGCTTCAGGCCAGGGTTTTGGGTGGGTCGCTCTCTTCCTTTTATTTTTGGTTTGATTCTCAATGGTACCCTTTGATAGGTTTTATGGCTGTGCTTGCACTAAGGTAATATACCTCTTCTTATGTTAACCATTATATTATAACAAATGGCAGATGTTTTGGTTGAATGTGTCTCTTGGAACTGTAGAGGCCTACGTAAACTTACTAAAATAAAACAGGTAGTAGGTAGAATAAAAGAGCTAAAAGCCAAAATTGTGTCCCTACAGGAAACACACATGCTAGATCATGACCCAATTAAAATTAAACGTAGATGGCCAGGTAATATCTTCATCTTAGTCTTCTATTTCCAGAGGAGTTATAACTATGATACATAAGTCTATTCCTCTATGCATTGATAAAATAACCAAAGACCCCAACGGTCGATTTCTAGTTGTACAGGAAAATATTTTATCAACTCGGATTGATGTGGTTAATATGTATGGACCTAATGCAGATTTCTATAATAATTTATTTTTGAGAAGCTCCACTATGTCCGGAAAGCACATTGTGGCAGGTGATTTTGATTGTGTTTTGCAGCCCAGCAAGGATCGGTCATCCGGTATCGATAACACTCACATAAGGTCTAGGAAAGCTTTACAACATTTTATAAAGGAACTCAACCTGCTGGATATATGGAGGTCTCAAAATCATTATCCTAAGATTTAGAGAGATGGTTATCTTTACCAATTTCATTGATAGGAAGGATAAATATATTGAAGATGAATATTTTGCCCTAATTCATGTATCTATTCCAAAACATCCCTTTGGCGCCGCCTGCTGGATTGTTGTCAAAGATTAACTTGTTATTCAGGAAATTTATTTGGAACAAGAAATGTCCTCGAGTTCCTCTCTCTTTTCTTTCTCTTCCATTTGACGCTGGAGGGTTAAAATGCCCCAACTTGTACTGGTACTATTTAGCTGCACAATTAAGAATAAACTTTTATTTTTTCCTCTGGAAACAAACCGTCCTGGGTGGATATGGAGTCATTGTACTTTGCGCTGCCATTGAACTTGTATATGTACTCTGATAAGTTTAAAAAACTGAAAACACTCACCACGCACCCCATTGTTTGTAATATGATTAGAGTATAGTATGAAGTTAGAGAGTACATGAAAATAGATGATTCTTTATCCCAGTTTAGCCCCATTTGGGGCAACACATTATTCAAACCAGGCATGAAAGACCCAGGATTCAGGCTGTGGGTTGAAAAAGGATGAAGCAAAATTAGTGATCTTTTTGTGGATGGAACGTTGAGGTCGTTTGAGCAGGTATCTACTAAGTAAAATATTCCAAGAAAACATTTCTTCAAATATTTACAGATAAGGAGTTTTGTTCTCTCTATGCAGAACCAGAGTTATGCAGACCGGAGTTATGTAAGTCTGCATCAACCAGTTATATTGTATTGTATTATAAGTAGTTTTAAACTAACATTACCTGACTGTCTCTGAGAGTTGGTACAGACTTTTCTCCATTCATCCTCAGATATATCCTCTCTCAATCCCACCTTCCATAATTCAAGTGTCGGTATTGTTGATTCGTTAGACCGTGATGCAAGCCAATTGTAAAGAACCGATATTAATCCTTTGTTGCATTTCTTTGTAATTAATTCCTCCAAAGAAGAAAGTACTGACAGATGTTATGATTGGTTCTGCATCCACCCTGAGCCGTTGGCAGACCCAGCACAACCAGCGGGACCATCCCTCACGAAGTGGTCGTGGTACTTCTTCCTGGGGAAGATGAAATATGGGGGGACATAGTTGCCTTGTGCATTCACAGCCAAAGCAATGGTGACTAATGTCCCCCTCTCCCCAGAGGTCACAGCACCAACCTGGCGCTGCCCCTTGGTGGCAATGATTTTGTCAGGGACTTGAACAGTTGTGGTTCCTAAAAATAAATGAATTTAATGAATTGGATTGATGAAATTAATTATGAACTTTGCTGTGTATGTGTGTGTAGTTAAAGTGAGTGTATTTATAGACTAACAGAAATATGAACTTTGCTGTGTATATAGTTAGTGTGAGTGTAGGCTATTTATAAAACAATTAACTGAAATTATGAACTTTGTGGTGTGTGTGTGTATATAGTTAAAGTGAGTGTATTTATAAAACAATTAATTTAAATTGAGAACTTTGCTGTGTGTATATAGTGTTATTTATGTGTTTCAAAATAGTTCTATTAAGAGTTTTGTATGTAGTATTTTTAACATTTTAATTCATTTTAAAGTGTAAATTTTACCTGCTTCGTCCATATTCCAAATATCCTTAGCTTCGAAATGGTAGCGGGAAAGCACTGCCTTCAAGTTGTTGAAAAAGGCAGTCACATTCGTCTGGTTAATGCTGGTGGAACGTGACATGCTGGTGGCTTGAGGACAGCGGATAGACAGTGATCTGTTACGCTCAAGGAAGGAAGTGAGCCATTCCTTGCCTGCCATCTGGGTTCTATCCCATGAGGGATATTTGCAGCCAAAACTGCAGGCAAGCTCATATGCAAACTTGCACACCTAAAGCAGAAAGCAATGGTTAATGTGGACATTTTAAGAACTTTAGATTATAACACATTTAAAATAGTTTTTTGTATGCGTGAGAAGTGTGAGTGAAGGTCCTTGAATTTGCAATTGTATAATTATTTGTATTTATTTAAATATGTTTCTGTACTTGTATGTATGAAATTATGAATATTATAAACTTTTAATGTAATGAAGTGTTTGTGTATACTACTGATGTGCGTTGACATGCTTCAAACCCAACACTACACTGACCTCTTTCGGACTCAGGCCAAAATATATCTCAGCTGCCCTTTTTAAATAAATCCGCAACTTGTTTTCCTGCTCCACTGTGAAGACCTTGTTGTTTGGCTGCCAGTACCCTGGAGGTCTAACCTGTAGCCTAGTGGACTCTGCCCTCCTCCTGCAGTATCTAAAGAGGGTAGCATGGCTTACTCCATGGATCTTTGCTGCACTCCTGATGCTGATTTTTCTGTTTGAGACAGCGAGGAATGCCCTATCAAAAACCTCAGGCTTAATCAGACCCCTCTCTGTCGTTCTGACCCTGACTCTTGCCATATTCTGTTGGTGCAATATGACATACACAAGTTTAAACAAACGCTGTAATACAGGTTGTGACCGCATTAGCGGCGGGATGCTCATTCTTACAATAGAGAAAACTTCAGGATGTGTTAAAGTACTAACTGATCTATGATATGATCAAGACAATGGCACATGAAATAACAAACCCAACTTGTCATTCAAAAAAATTACCGCTTGAGCGGATTTACTTACCGTGATTGAAAACAGCTTCTTCCGCAGAACTCTGTGAAAGTGTGACGTATCCACCTGATTTTTCGCGGTTCTGTTCAGTGTGGCGTAATGTACGTGCTGACATAGTTTGAAATATGAGACTTGTATGGGCTCGGAGAAAAAGCCTGTGTTTCATTCGTCCCACATTTCATTTGTCCCGGCTCTCCCCTAATATTGAAACATTTTAACTTAAAGACAAACTGTGTGGATCGCTGGTGTATGTTTCACATTGAGCATTACGTCGCGGCAGTTATGTGTGGCGTTGCTATAACGACCAGGGGTACTATCTCTGGGTCGAGTAGAGGTGAAGCAAGGCGGTATTGGCAATGGAAAAGCGCCATAAGACAATGCTTAAAGTTTTAGATAAGAATGTATTAGAGATGGATTAAAATCAGTCATGCAAACTGGTCAGGGGTGAGAGGATATGCAAGCAGAGAAACACACAGACAAGGTAAGAGGGGTCTGTTATACGTTGGAAATTGCGCCATATAGGTTAATTTCAACTATAACAAATGCAGAGAACACTGAATGACAAACAAACCAGGCAATGATCCAGTGAAAACACTTGTTACACAAATACTGGTAGTATACCTTATTATGCTTCATCTGTCTAGAACCCAACATAAGACCACACCACTTTATCAGATATTTTGAGGAGGAAAGTTTACGGTATTATTAACATCTCGATGTTGACAGGTAAAGTGTGGCTCTCGACAGCTAGCTAATGTTAGCTGGGTAATAAACACAGTCAGAACAGAACATTAGTTAGTATCTTGTTTGTGAACACGTTTTATACAGTGGATAAGTACTAGAGCAGACTTATTAACTTACATCGTGTCATTCTCTAATCGAGCGATGCCAGTCCAAAGCTTTCTTTTTTATCACGGCAGCGTTGGTTACTTGTATATTTCATTAGTGACTGAGATGTATTCGTCTACATCGGATTTCTCACGCAGAGTACCTTAAATGATGTTGTCCGTTGTGTGCACTCTTCCTCTTTTTCAGGATAGACATGTCGTTTTCTTTAGAGGAGCTTTGCGCATTGGTCAGTGTTAAAGCTGCAGTAGGGAGTTCTGAGAAAACGTGGACTTAGCCTGAAAATTTGAACAAGTACACCTCACAGGTCCCTCCCCCTTGCTCTCTGCTGCGCTACAGCCCTCCCTCCACAGCACCTCCCCCACAGCGGAGCCTGCTGTGAACGCGCAGGCTAGTAAGCAGGGCCACCGATGACGGCGGATAAACAACGATATGCTTTACATTGAGTAATGTAACTTTATTACGTTGCACTCTATTAGTTATAAATAGCTAACGTTAGTAAGCTAACATAACAGTAGCTAACGTTGCAGTATGTAAGTAATTATTCTAGCGATATGTTCTAGTACATTATTTCAGCAACATGCCAAGTGTATTAGCAGGTTTCAATTGTTGCTTTGCACAGTGCATGACATTATCTGTATGTTATGTGACTAGAGCTTTGACACTGGGTCAATGGGCTCCGACGAGGAATTCACACCCACAGCTACATCTACGAGCCGACGGGGGAGAAGAGGAAGCAGTGTGCGGAGCATCAAGCAGGGCACGTGGAGACGGGGCAGAGGTCGCCGAGTAGGTCCAACTCCCGAGCACCTCAGCAGAGAGGACATGGCGCGTGTGGAGATTTTAAGATTAGAGAGGACTGCTTATGAAAATGTAAAGTTAGCTCAGGTATAAATGTTTTCCCTTTGCACATCATAAAGTATAGTATAATATAGGTCTATGTAGTGTAATGTCAGCTGTTTATCTGTGGATAATGAGCTTCAGTAACTACATTTATGTTATCACTAGGAGCAAATTCAACAATTACATTTACGACAGACACAGCAAGTGTTGGAGCAATGTTTGGTACGGGATCCAAGCCTGATCTTTGATGTCCTCAGCCATTTGGGACCTGCTGCTCCTCCAACATTACCTCCTGTCCCCATCCACCCATCATGGTGCATCAGCCAGAGGGTTTAGCTGCTGTGTGCTGTGCTTTTAAAAATTTTGAATGCTTTCTTGTGTGTAAAAAAATTGCTTATTTAAAATAATATTTCTATTAAAAGATTTGTAAATATTTTTCAATAAAGGGTTTAAACAAAAGCACGACTACTATAGTACATTACTGAATTACATTTTGAATCAATTTAAAACACTTTCAGTAGGAATGATGAGAATCACTGGGTCAATACTAGTCATGCAATGTCAAGGAAGCTCACTAAGCCAAGGAATAACAACATCTTAGAAATATGTTTTATTTTACCCATATGCAAAATAAAACAGCTTTTCTTGCAAGTTCAACATTTTGATTTGTGCTGATAGATGATTCCTTCACGCGTGTCTATGTCTGGGGCAATGTCTGACCTGTTGACAGAGCATAAAGAATTTCATGTGTCAGACATTTTGATTTACAAATTATTACATCCTGAGGGGAAGAAAACATGTATGTTTAAAGATAAATCAAAAATAGAATTCTGCTTTGCCAAACGAGGCCTGGGTTTTTAAATTAAATTAATTTCCAGTTTTCATTAGGAAGGTAAAAGGTAGCAGTGATGGTTTGATACAAATATTTTCTTCTTACTTTGGCCCTGCTGACTTGGGTCTCCAACAGCTCCTGTATGGTGAGAGTTTGCGAAATCTGAAATTAGATATTTCACAGACAATGAAAACAGATGAAAATATTTATATTCTATGCCTTTTTTGATCTGGTAAAGTAACTATAAGCACACACTTTACTCTAGTGGTTTGAGTCTATTAGTATTCCAAAATACAGATCACAATCAATAGAAGTAGGCTATAATTCTGTGTAGGCTTGTGACTCAAGATTATGTTACATGGTGATTACAATGCAGACGTCTGCAATACAATGTGCAAATAATCGCATTTACTACCAAACACTCTTGATAAAATATTATGTATATTACATACTCTATGGAGCCATCAGGCTTTCTCTTGGGTGGTCTGTGAACATGGTTGTTGTAATCCAGGCCAGCCAGAATCGAACCAACGATCACCTATACCGAAGTCAGTGGCCTTAACCACTGAGCTATCCAGGAGCATATATATATATATATTTTTTTTTTCTGTAGTCTATGTCAAAGGCTACTTCATTGTCCATCACGTTTAGCCTACATTAGGCCATGTCAAAAAGACATAACATCAAATTGAATACATTTAGGTGAGATAGTAGTCTATGCAGCATATCCCTGTCATTAAAGTTCTGCTGGTTTGAAATAAACAGCATGTATGTATGTATGTGGCAGGTTTATCAACACATATGTTGACTGGCCAGGAAGCGTACATGATGCAAGAGTGCTGAGAAATTTCACACTTTACGATCTGGCTGAGAACAACGAGCTTTTTCAACTGGTGAATACAGAGCACAGTGATTCATTGTTTTTCATATTGTTAAACCTGCACATAACCCAACATTGGTCGGTGACTCCATTCATGCATTATAGTCTGATGTTATGCAAATATATATTACCTATGTATGCATGTATCTATCTATCACATACATAATCAAAGTCAAGTCTATAGGCCTATGTGAGATAGTGATATGAGATAGGTGTGTGTGTGTGTGTGTGTGGTACATTTCTAGGTCACCCGTGACATACATGGCACATCAGTCCCTGTCATGCTTCTAGGAGATGCAGCATACCCCCTTCTGAGCTGGCTCATGAAGCCTTATCCTGATAATGGCCACCTAACTAACGATCAGAAGTACTTCAAATACCGCCACAGCCAAGCTCGTATGACTGTGGAGTGTGCTTTTGCTCCACTCAAAGGACGATGGAGATGTCTTCTGAAAAGAATGGATGTTCAAATCTTGCAACATAGTTCCACATGTTGTAACAGCGTGCTGCATTTTGCACAATCTTTTTGAAATTCATGCACAAAGTTTTGATGAAACTTGGATGGAATCAGCCCATGAACATACACCCAATGAGTCTGATCTTCCCCAACCCAGAGATGCTGGGCCACATGCTGTCCGAGATTTACTGACCAGGCTGTTTTCTCAGCAGAGAGGACATCAGTGACTGTCCACATCAGAAGTAAATGAAAATGAGTGCAATGTAGAGTCCTGATGGACACACAATGCATTTTACACAATGAACAGACATGACGCATGATTTTTATATATGATGTAATACTGTTACATTTTCACAGATTTATTCACTCAATTTTTGTGTTATTATAACTAACTTAAAGTTTAAATTTTGTTGTATATAAGTTCACAATATTTCCACTCTAGCTATTTTGTTAAATTATCTTAAATAAATTTTGTACAGTCCATTTTCACTTGCAAATTGAACAAAGTTACATTGTTAAACTGATGCATTTTGTAATAAACTTTATTATCCACTAAAAAGTCATAAGTGCTAATTAATAACAGTACAATTAAACTACTGGCAACCTTACACTGAATAGATAAATGCTAGATAGTTAACCTTTATAAATGGGAGAAAAACACTTAAACAAAACCATCTATTCTTTCAATGCTGAATTCTCATCTAAAGTTCAAAACAGTTGCAAATGTGCCATTAAAAATGCTAATATTAAAATATTTCAAATATTAAAGAACAGTAAGTATTAAAACTCCTATACAGAAAATATATAACATTTAAATCAGTCTCATGAAGACCATCCAAACAACTTAAAATACCTTTGACTACTAGTCAGAGTGCGGCCATTCTCTTCCTCCTCTTTTTCCTCCTGTGGCTTTGGGTCACGTTGAGAAGGTGGAGGGTTGTGTACTGCCACAGGGGGTTCAAACTAGGATTGAGCCGGCTGAAACAAGTATCCGGTACGGATAAAGCATTTTTGCCGAGTACGATTATTATACGAGTAATACGAGTCAATGTCTGTACTCGGATTGAAAAAAAATCCTCATTGAGTAGCTGACTGTGCTCTCTCTCTCTCTCTCTCTCTCTGCCGTCATCGGAGATTTTTTCTAAACTGTCAGCTGCTCTAACCAGTTTTTTTTTACTTCATGCGTGTTTGACACTTTCTTGCTGTATTTAAAAAATAAAGGTAGTTGAGGTATAAAAAAATTATTTAAAATATTACAAATTAAGCTACACACACAAACACCCCCCCACTCCTCTCTGTCTCTCTTACTCACTCACACACACATACCAGGGTCCTGCACCACGAAGTGAGTTCAACAAACCCAGGATATGTTTCCGTTATCTGGCTTCACTAACCCTAAGAACCGCGATCGGGATAAGCGGCACCACGAAGCTGGTTATCAACTCGGTAAATTAACCCAGGGTTTCCCGATCCAGCCGGGAGCGCGTTCACATAAAAGAGGCGGTGTTAGCAGCAGATGACCAAACAGACATGAACAGGTCCACTGTCAGCAGAGCGTCATATTTTACGATCGAGGATTAAACTGTAACACTGCAGAAATACGACAGTAGCACAGCTGAAACTGACACATGCGGGGAGACAGAAAATCACAGACAGTGTGAATGTCTAAATGAACAGGTGTAGTCTATAATAATGCGTAGAAAAAAAAGTGTTCTTATGAGCTGCAGAACATATCAGCCTTATTCTTTCAGCTCGGCTGTGTGTCGGCGTTTCACATTAAAAGACTCGGGCCGTTCTTCCTCACTTAACAAAAAAAAACTTGTTGCCACTTCAAAAATGAAATTAATTTATTTAACAAGTTTTTCTAGATTAACTTCATAAAGCAATGAAACGGAAAAATCCCTTCATGCCATAAAATGAGCTCAAATAATGTTTTAAAGACTGAATCTCAACATTTAGGCTGCTGAAAACTCACCGTCCCACCTTTTGCGCCAACATCGCATCGGAACATGACTTGAGTCTCTGTAGTTAATCTCTTTTCTGGAACATAACCTGCTGGGAGCAGGTTAGCCGTTCATAGAAAAATTTAAAGTTAAAAAAGAAAGTTATGTTGAGTATGAAAACTCTTCAATACATTTTACTTCATAATTGCAACAGCATGTGTTGTATTCATTGTTGCAAAACTTGTTCTGTGTATAGTTTGTTTATCGTGATCAAAACCATTTATCTGAAGAGCAATGCTGATGCTGTCATGTAAATAGTTTTTTAATCAGCAGTAAATATAACAATTTCTGATCAACCCATTTAAATTGCATGCTTAAAATAACATACTGTTAAAGCCCCGCCCATTTCGAGACAATCCGATCCACTTCCGGGTTAAATCCCACCCACTCCCGGGCTAGGCCCCGTCCAATCCGAGTACGGATACGGATACAGATAATTCATTTGGTTAACAGATACAGATAATGCTGTACTCGCTCATCCCTAGTTCAAACTGCCCCAGAAGTTGGAGGAAGGACTGTTCCATGCCATGATCTTGGGAAGAAGGCTGCTGGGAAAATGGCACCCGAGGGTCATATGGAGTTGATGTTCATTATTGTAGAAATAGATGTGATGGCCTTTGCAAACGCCTCAAGTGATGTGTCAAATTTGAATTTCTTTCTCCGGCTGCTTCCAGCACTGCCACCTATTAATGGGACACACACACAGGTTTTACATTAATGATGGAATTCATTTAAAGTTGGTATTTGCTGCTGTTAATCTTGACAGAAAGTTTGAAAACTAATGAAACATAAAATTTCCATAAAAGTAAAAAGAACACAATGTAAGATCAAGGCTTTATTCATTTAGCACTTGATAAGACTTTCACTAAAGCTATCATTTACTTTTACAAATTGCTTATCATTTTGTTAGTTCACAAGCAAACTAACTTCTTCTAACATAAAAGACAATAATAATAGAACTAGTCTGAGTGAGAGGAGGAGTGTATAAGAACGGCTCGATAGGACAAGGTAATAAAGAGAGATGGAGATGCATCCTGTACCCTTTGTAAATACAGTCTATGATTGTACTTACCAATATTATGTAGCCTGTTACCTGCATCCTTTGCAGAGGGTCTCTTGCCTTTGCTGGAGCATGGGACCTCATCTGAGCTGGAAGGTTGGCCCATGGGAGTTGTGGATGGACCATTGTCCTGCTCAGTTCCTTCTCCCGATGTTAAGTTCAGAGAGTTCTCTAAGCAATGATAATACGAGTCATAATCTCAAAGCAGAACCGTCAGAATTTGTGAGCTAAGTTACTTTATTAATTTGTCTTAGGTTAGCTAACGCTATAGATGATAGTGTTAGCAACTGTATTTAGTTAAGACGTTAGCCAATTACGTTTTAACATTAGTGTTACCAGGATTGCTTACCTTTATCATTTGAAGTCGCGTCGGTGTCATCGTCGGTGTTGGTGGCTGGCTCCGCACTGTCTAACGTTAAAGCAGGCTGAGATGTTGATACAATCTTATCCAATTCCTCAAAAAACGGGCAAGTTGTCCTTGCGTGTCCGCTTTTGTTATTATCTTTAGCTTTATGATAAGCTACCTTTAGATGTTTTATTTTCTGTTGGCATTGCAGCCAGGTCCGCGGCCAGCCTTCTTCTTCCATTTGTTTTGAAGTGTCCTCGTAAATTGACCGATTTCTGTAGGAACTGTCCAGTTTTGCTTGAACAGTGCTGTCACCCCATTAAACTATTAGGCATCTTGTTTCCTGATGGCTCCATGGACGTAAATCTTCCATTTCTAATGTTAACTTTCTTTCCTACTTTTGTCATCCGTTTAGCTTAACGTTACTTCTGAGGGGTGTGGTTTTCGCGGGCAGAGGTCAGGGGTCAATGCGTAAGGATGACGTTTGGCAGGTACGGATGCCATCACGTCGTACGGATTGCGTTTACACCTAGTAAAGATCCAAACACAATGCGAGCCAGACTACCTCCAGATGTGGTCAGGCAGATCCGATCACAATCCGATCACAACGTATTTACACCTTGCATTAACATGCGTTTTTTATTATCCGGATAACTTATGTGGATACAGATCGCATTTTAATACCAGGTGTAAATGGGGTCTATGTCTCAATTCATAGTTTTAGGGTTCTTTCACACCTGGATTGATTGGAGACATTCCGAAACAAAGGGGCGTTTTCCTTTTGGCTCGGTTCGTTTGGTGATATGTGAACACAACAATCGCACTCCGAATTGCAACAAAACAACCGAGCTGAGATCGCCTAGAAGAGGCCTGGCAACCGATGCTAAAAGATCGCTTTTCAACAGCTTCGGCAGCGTATTTTGCTAATTTGTTGCGGTATGTTGTTGTGGTTGTATTATGTAGGCCTACTGCTGTCGGAGTTTTTTTTTTAACTTCATGGGGTGCTGCTCAACAAAATCCAGGTGTGAAAGCACCCTTAAGTCATGTGATATGCACGGTGACCTGGAGGGCAAAACAACAGACCAAGACAGCAGCTCACACGCACTTGCCACCGTAGTTTACCGTACCGTAGTTTACGGTAGACTTCACACGACTCAATTCTTATTGAGGCGTTTCGTTGCTCTATAACAGCCCTTGATATGGGTTATATGTGAAATGAAATACAGCGCTGTTCACAACCATCTCTACTAAGCTTTAATGCATGAGCAAGGTATGAGATGTATCGTTGAGTTACAATTGTAACGACACGGCTGCGGCCCCTTAGCGGGCCATGTGGAAAGATAAACCCCGACAAACAATGACTCCATTGTAGTGGCCCCTTGGTGGCCGATGTCAAATGAAAAAACTCAAACAATGATTCAGTGAATCTTTCACACACCATGTCAAATTACTTCTTACTTACTTAAGTATAAATAACTTAGGTGTATTTACTTAAATGAAATATCAGGAATTTCAAAAACCCCAACATCCGCTTTTAGAGAATAACACCATACTCAAAACCCCCCCTTTTACACCCCTGTCTTCACCTTTTGGTGATCGACTCACAGACATGCCCTAATACCCCTTTTCACACCCTCCCCATCTCTTTGGTGATTGACCTCAGCATGAACCAATTTTTTTTTAAATTTTTTTTTTAAATTTAATTTTTTTAATTTAATATTTTAATCCATATTTTAATTCATATGTAATTGTTTTTTTAATTAATTGATTTTTGATTAATTAATATTTTTATTAATCAAAAATGTATTCACGTGCAATGCTAACACTGATATACTACTAATGTCTATTGGAACCTCAAGATGTTTCTACATGTTATGTTGACAGGCATGTTTCTGGATTCTGAAGATCTGATCTGTAGCCTTTGGTGCCGAAAGCTGCTCTGCTGCTCTGACAGAGACCACAGTTCAAACACTGGACAGATGATGCAGCTGTGCAACATGTCATATGTAATTGATGTCGCTTTAAAATGACGCTCCGAGGAAACGACATCTCATTGCCTGTTTCCTTGACTCCTCTCTCCTCGCGCTTGCATCTCGGGTGGGAGAGACTAAGACGTGCCGTGAGGAGTCGAGGATAAAGGAAGCTCAAAAGATAAGCATTACCTTTTGAATTAAATAAATGTTGAAAAATGTACTCACTTCCACCACCTCCCCCTCAACTGTTATAAGCCCCTGTGTGCTTTTGCAGGACAGAGCAGTTGTGGTGGAGGTAGGCTGCAACATTTTTTAGGCTTTGCGCCTCAGCCTCAGTACATTTATTGGGGCCGACTTGAAAAACTCAGTCTCCCTGCTGATAATGGCATATGGTGGGGACCCGCCTCTCAGGGAATAACCCCTCACCACATATCCCTGGTTGAGCTCCATTTTATCAGACAAGGACACATACAATGTCACTTTGGACAAGGCATCCCTGTCAGTAATAACTATTTTGTTGTTTTTCGCAATAGCAGCCGTTACTTCACCGCTGTCCTCAAATCGACATGACAGGACCTTGCGCTGCTCCATCATAGCAACAGGCATTATGTGCAAGGGTGAAGGCCTTGTATACGGTGAGTCAGTTTTTTTTGAGTGACCATTCTCAGAGCCATTCTAAAATAAATAAACACAGAAAAAGTTATGTTAATGCACATAGTTACTGAAAGTAGGCTCAACTTAGGTTATGTAACATTAGACGGTATGCTAAAAGCCTGTAGAGTGAGCAATTGAAACACTTTTCATGCCTACGCCTTACTATAGCAAGTAGACGTCATTTTCAAAGATAACCTTAACACTAAAGACAGAATAATTTTTTATTGTAATAAAAACTCACATGTGTGTTCCATCAACACCAGGTGCTATCTTTTAAAAATGGGGAACGGCTTCAGTATAAATTTAATTTTAACATAAGCTGTGCATTGTTGAAACATAGAGGTCAGATGAAACAAATACAACATAAAGGCTAGGCCTACATTTAATGTCAGACTTAGCCTTTGGGCTCGGAGTAAATGTGTTTCATTCATCCCGCGTTTCAATCACCCCTGCCTTCCCTAACTGTGAATGTTCACATAAAAATATAGCCTCAGCTTCTCTAAAACAGCCGATAAAATTGCAGCTAGCTACAAGTAACATAACTTTAGCCCTTTCCCGGAGCCTCAGCTTGTCTTTGTTTTTCCATTCTAAAATGCCAATATAGGCAACTTTTGAAAGAACTTTAGGAAATTTCCACACACATTCATTTATAGCCTAATCTATAAACTCATAATTATTTGGCTATAGGTTATCAGTCAAAGCTAGCAATTGTGTTTTAAACAAAACGGACATATGCCCCTAGCATAGACTACAGACAATGGCCCTGTCCCTTCCTCGAAGTGGACACTTGTTGAAAGTGCACTTGGCGGTGTAAGTGCGCAAGGGCCCAAAGCTGTGAAGAGCAGAATTGGGACAGTTTTGCACATGTCACTATCTACGTAACTTCTGCTGTGATCAGGAGAGCAAACATGTTGCTGGCAAACAACTTCCATATAAATTTGTTATACCCAATAAAGTGAAAGAAATGCATTTAAAAATTGCACCTAATATATACCCTACTAACCAAATGCTGTCAAAATGCACAGTGAATTTGTCCAATTTATAAATGACAATAAATATGCCTATACAATTAATTTGTTACAGGAAGCATCTATAGAATCTAATGTTTATACTGCCTTTAGTAATATGCCAATACTCTCTTTTTGCACCTTATTTTTCTCTACATTTATATTGTCATTTTTTTATTCGTTTCTAGTTTTTTTCCTATTTTTGCCTTAAATGATTTACCAGGTTGGTTATACGTGAATGTAATACCTAATATAGTGGTTGTTTTGTATGTTCAATGATGGAAGATACTTCAATTCAATTCAATTTCATTTATATAGCGCCAAATCACAACAACAGTTATCTCACAGCGCTTTTCATAAATGAGCAGGTGTAGACCGTGCGCATCAGACCTCACTTTGCTTTAGGATATTTCCAACCTTTACTTCTAAGGCTTTGAAGAGTGTTGCCCTCCAGCGTGCCTTTATCATACCAAAGGCTCGTTCAATAATTGAATGCGCACGTGAATGGCTGTGATTGAAGCGTTCCTCAACCCTTACTTGAAGTGGCAGTTTGTTGGGTGTGATGATGGTTATGGGGGACTGTATGCAGGGATATCCTCCATCACCTAGAAGGAAAAAGCCAGGTGGGGGGTACTCAGCATTGACATAAAGTGGGCTGTTTTATAGAACACGGGTGTCATGTACAGAGCCAGGAAAACCAGCAAAGATGTTGAGGAAACGTCCCTGAGAGTCACAGATGGCTTGCATTTGGATAGAATAGAATTGTTTGTAATTAAA
Organism: Lepomis macrochirus; assembly: GCA_024633595.2. Taxonomy (NCBI): domain Eukaryota; kingdom Metazoa; phylum Chordata; class Actinopteri; order Centrarchiformes; family Centrarchidae; genus Lepomis; species Lepomis macrochirus. The sequence continues at coordinate 178,079 of JALXJV020000030.1, read as the reverse complement.
ATAGTCCTCTTTGTTACGATTTGGGGACTTGATACGAATATGGCATCCATCTATTGCCCCTACAGCCTTGTCAAATGCTGTATGCCGAGCAAGGCGTCCAAATCCCAGGCCAACTTCTTCAAGTTCATCATGATGTGGATAGCAAATCACTTTACCTGCAATGTCCATGATTGAGACATTGCAGGTAAAGTCTGCACATTGTCCTGGGATATTTGTCTGGCAAGTTCACATAAATAAAATGGGCATGGCAAGGACACAAGAACACAAGTACAGACAAGAGTTCTAGAATCCTGCATCAAAGCAACAAAATCATTGTTGGTTCCATTCCGTTGCCTTTGAAGATGAAAGCAGGCCATTCTATGGGGATCATTATGTCTCAATTCATAGTTTTAAGTCATGTGATATGGGCGCCGACCTGAAGGGCAAAACAACACACCAAGATAGCAGTTCACTCGCACTTGCCACTGTGAAGTCACTTCGGGATCAGGCTCTGCTCTGAGGTCAGCTCCACTTTAAGGAAATGAACAGTTTTTTTTTTAAATCCCTCAAAAGGATATAACTTGTTTTCGTCACACCACGGATTGTGACAATGGTAAGCGACTGATGAGCATTATCCAAACCATTGAAAGTCTGAATGCATGGGTCTTGGCACTTTGACTTTGCCTTCACAATAGCTACCTCCATCAATATTTGTAAATCTAAACCACGCAAATTACAAAATGTACCACGTGGGTAGGCTATTTGTCATTTTAAAAGGTAGTATACGCCAATGGTTAGCGTTAAGTAATATGGTAGGATTGGAGACTTTGACAATGACGCTCAGGTTGGTTATTTGTCATCCAAAAGAAGGTAAATTGAACTTCTTTCTATTGTTCAGGCTGTTCAATGTAGACAACAATGTATAATGTTTACTCTGTGTCCGCCTCGCCCTCTATATGACTTCACAGGAGGCTCAGCAGAGCTGGGGTGCTGTGAGACACGGCGGTGGCAGCGGCTGCTTCCACTTCGCCCTACAGATGACTTCACAAGAGGAGGAACATACACGCAGGCAGGCAGTAGGCTAGCTGCCGAGGCACCAGCTGGAACAGGGGCAGACAGAAAAAGGTGTAATGGGAATTCCAAACATATTGCACTGAATCTGTGTAAACGTAACAGTCTAAATATCTCTGTTCTCTGTGTTATCCAGACTACAGGGACATAGTGTCTCTGTGGGATGATATGATTGACTCTAAAGCTGGATAAATAACTATAAGCTCTCCTTACTGTAAGGGCAGAAAATTGTATTCTTCTTACACTTATTATCCTTTTATGCAAGTACTTATAATAGTGCTATTTTTCTTTTATTATTATTATGTCTTATTCATTGTTTAATCTTCAACGTGTTCCTTTTATTATTGTTCTTATTATTATTCTCATTCTGCTAGTCTGTCCACATGTGTGTAGGGTTTAAGTCAAGGATGTGGAGTTGTTTTCTGTTCCTCTCCTGTTTTGTCTGGGACCAGGCAGAGCAGGCAGTGGATCTTTTTGTTCCCAAAACATAGATACTCAGACTTCTTCTTCTTCTTATGGGTCTGGGACCTACTGTTGCAACAGTTGATTTGGGTCTGGGACCCACAGTAAAATAGGAGTGTGAGTCATAGGACTCACAAGATTTTCACAAGATTTTCTGACAAAGTGTGGTATGGGCCTGATGGGACGCCATGTCTGCCTAAGTACCTGTTTCCTTGTTATGCCAAGTTGACACACGGTAAAGACCATGTGTCAAAAGGGAGTATGTCACAGCAACTGAACAGATACTGGTTTACAAAGGGGTTCCACAACTTTGTCAAAAGTTGCATAATTTGTTCAACTAACAACGTGGGGCAGGTATGTCAGATCCCACAGGTGGCACATCCACCCCAAACAAACCATCTGAGCACCTGCAAATGGACTTCATTGAAATGACACTGTCACAAGGGAACAAATACTGTCTTGTCATGGTAGATATGTTTTCTAAATGGGTAAAGGCATTTCCAACATCTAAACAGGACGCAACAGCAGTTGCAAAAGCTTTGATAAGCCAGATCATTCCTCGCTGGGGAATCCTAGCTAAAATCTCTAGTGATAATGGCACACCTTTCATTAGCGCAGCAATGAAGAGTAAATGGGGATTAATCTGAGGCAACATTGTGCTTATCATCCAGCTAGTGGAGGTGCAGTTGAAAGAGAGAACAGCACACATTGAAAAATAAGCTTGTTAAATGCTGTGAGGAAACAGGTTTAACATGGACAATCGTTTTAATGCACATGAGAAGCCGGATGAGGGGCAGAGGGGGGTCTCAGTCCTTTTTAAGTCCTATTTGCCAGACCATTTGAACACGGGGATTGGGCTGGTAGAAAGACAACTCCCTGATACTAGCCAGTGTGAAGATGAAATGTTGAGATATTGTGCTAATTTGTCCCTCTGTGCTTTCTGAAATTCACTTGCAGGTCAAACACGCACACCTCAAGGCCGCAGATAAGAAACTGCACGGGGGACTGGATCGTGGTGAAGGACTTCAGGAGAAAGCATTAGAGGGCTCGCAGGTGAACTGGGCTATTTCAGATACTGCTAACAACAGAAACAGTAGTAAAAGTGGCTGAAAGAGCAACTTGGATTTACACCACCCACTGCAAATGAGTACCAAAGCAACCACAAGGCCTCAAACCAGGTGAAGATCAAAATCAGTGAGTGAGCTGAGCTTTCCCCTGCCTTATGCTCCTAGGGAGGGAGGGAGTGGAGGTCTCTGAGACCACCTAGAACCACTAATCTCCCAAACACTCACCAGGCAAAGACACAACTGATAAGATATGACACCAGAAATCAACAGATGGATCTGGAGAGGTGACAGACCGAGAGAAAACTGATGCGTTGTTCTGCTCACTGTCATCATTGTCCTGTCATCATTTCAGGAACCTTAGATACAGCGGTAAAACCAGTTATATGTTTAGACTGCTTTGCTTCCCTCAGTCTTTACCAATTAACTTCAATAATTTCTTCATCTAAACCGTCAACCTGCCTCTTAGACCCCATCCCGACTAGGCTGCTTTAAGAAGTTTTACCCTTAGTCAGCACTTCTCTACTAGATGTGATCAATCTGTCTTTATCAACAGGCTGTGTACCACGGTACTTTAGCTGTAATTAAACGTCTTCTGAAAAAGCCCAACCTGGATCCAGGTCTGGCTTTAGCCAACTATAGACATATATCTAACCTTCCATTTATCTCTAAGGTCCTGGAGAAAGCAGTCGCCAAACAGCTGTGTGACTTTCTACATAGCAATAGTTTATTTGAGGATTTTCAGTCAGGATTTCGAGCTCATCATAGCACAGAGACAGCACTGGTGAAAATTACTAATGACCTCCTAACTGCATCAGACAAAGGACTTGTCTCTGTATTGGTTTTACTAGATCTTAGTGCTGCATTTGATACCATTGACCATCAGATCCTATTACAGAGAATGGAACATTTCATTAGCATTAAAGGAATCGCTCTAAGCTGGTTTAAGTCCTATTTATCAGATCGATTTCAGTTTGTACATGTTAACGATGAGTCCTCCATGCATACCAAAGTTAGTCATGGAGTTCCACAAGGATCTGTGCTCGGACCAATCCTCTTCAATTTATATATGCTTCTTTTAGGCAATATTATCAGGAAACACTCCATAACCTTTCGTTGTTATGCAGATGATACTCAGTTATATCTATCGATCAAGCCAGATGAAACTCATCAGTTAGCTAAGCTTCAAATGTGTCTTCAGGATGTTAAAACCTGGATGACCTGTATTTTTCTAATGTTAAACTCAGATAAAACTGAAGTTATTGTTCTAGGCCCTAAGCACCTCCGTGACGCATTATCTAAAGATATAGTTTCCCTGGATGGCATCGCCCTGGCCTCCAGCACCACTGTGAGAAATCTTGGAGTTATCTTTGACCAGGACATGTCGCTTAACTCTCACATTAAGCAAATTTCAAGGACCACCTTTTTTCACCTACGTAATATTGCAAAAAATCAGGAACATCTTGTCTAAAATTGATGCAGAAAAAACTAGTCCATGCATTTGTTACTTCTAGACTGGATTACTGCAATTCCTTATTATCAGGCTCTTCGAAAAGTCCATTAAGACTCTTCAGCTGATCCAGAATGCTGCAGCACGTGTTCTGACAGGAACCAGTAAAGAGATCATCTCTCTCCTGTCTTAGCTTCTCTGCATTGGCTTCCTGTAAAATCCAGAATAGAATTTAAAATCCTTCTTCTCACATACAAAGCTCTTAATGGTCAGGCACCATCTTATCTTAAAGAGCTCATAGTACCTTACTACTCCCACCAGAGCACTGCGCTCCCAGAATGCAGGGTTACTTGTGGTTCCTAGAGTCTCCAAAAGTAGAATGGGAGCCAGAGCTGCTCAGCTATCAGGCTCCTCTCCTGTGGAACCAGGTTCCAGTTTGGGTTCGGAGGCAGACACCGTCTCTACATTTAAGAGTAGGCTTAAGACTTTGCTTTTTGATAAAGCTTATAGTTAGGGCTGGCTCGGGTGAGTCCTGAACCATCCCTTAATTATGCTGCTATAGGCTATACTGCCGGGGGATTTCCCATGATGCACTGAGCTCCTCTCTCCTCTTCTCTCTCTCCCTCTGAGTGCAACCTCATCCCATTAATGCATGTTACTAACTCGACTTCTTCCCTTTCCCGTGGTCGTGTGCTTCCTCCTCCTGTCGCTTCCTGCGGGTGTTGCTGGCTCTGGAGCTGTGGAGTCTGGATCTGTGGTTGAGAGTCTCCTGCTGCCCCCGTGTTCCTGCTCGACGCCCTCTGCTACAGTGTTGCTGGCTCTGGAGCTGTGGAGTCTGGATCTGTGGTTGGGAGTCTCCTGCTGCCCCCGTGTTCCTGCTCGACGCCCTCTGCTACAGTTGCAACTGCTGTTACTAGTCCCATTGCTATTATTACTGTTATTATTATCATTAAAACAACTACTATAAATATCTGTACCATTTTTATTCAGTCTATAGCAACATTACCTTTACTGTCTGTACCTCTATGTGTATACTGTGTAGGTTGTCTCCCTCCGCTCTCTCTCTCTTGCTCTCTCTCTCTCTCTTTCTCTTGTTCTCCCTCTCTTTCTCTCCCCCACCATCAACCGGTAGGAGTTATATTAGCCTTTACCTGGGGGGTGAAAATTAAAGATATGACCAAGGAACTTGAATTGTGTAACATCAGCCTGGTCTACTTTGGGGGCTCCACAGCATGATTTTGGAACATGTCTCAGATAACGAAGCAGATGATTTACAAGCCCATCATGACAACAAATCCAACAGTCTGGACTGGGATGGTGTGTTTCACAAGACAGTGTTTCACACCAAGAGAAGGAGTGCAGCTGGGTGCAGACGTACATCGCACAGCTTAACCTGACGGACACCATTAGTTTGCACCGCCCAGGGAGCGACAACCCGGTTCTTACAATTCCTTCTTCTGACAGCTATGGAGCACTGAGACAACATGTGTGGGACATGTTATCTTGCTCACCTGATGACCTCTGTCACCATCCTGCCCACTCTGAGTCGTTTCCACACTCACTACGCCCACTATTATGTGCCTCTGACAGCCCTTGTAGAAGTGGGTTTTTCCACCCTCACACCCACTATGCAGGGCCTCAGAAATGTGGCTCTGCAGAACAGAATGGCACTGGACCTAATGCTGGCGACTCAAGGCGGAAGTTGTCACATTATTGGAACGGACTGTTGTACATACATCCCAGATGTCTCGGACAACATGACACATGTTGTCTCACATCTGATGTTCTACTGTATGAAAAAGAAAAAACAGGACTCAAAGAACATTGGGGGATGGGATATGTGATCATGGCTAACAATAGGCGGCTGGAAGAATGTGTTGATAAAAATGTTGACCCCACTGTTCATCATTCTTGGTGCTTTCCTCCTCCTGACATGCTGTGTGATCCCTTGTGCTAGATCTATGATTGCTACAGCAATTATCATCAATGGGTCAGTATACGCAACTACCAACTGAAGTAACTGATTCAAAGGAGTGGATCCCACCTTTCAGAGGGGAAGAAAGTTATATATATTTCCATATATTTCTTATATTCTCATTTGTTCCCTATATTTCTTATTGTCTATTTCTTATATTCTTACTTAATCACCTATTCTGCAAGTACTTCTAAGGTTACATGAAATGTTTGTATTCTTATTTGGTTTGGTTTGGTTAGCATAAAATTGTAAAAGGGAGTAATGTAATGGGAATTCCAACATATTGCATGTAACCCTGGACTCAGGGAGACTCATGTGTCATTGTTCACTGAATCTGTGTAAACCTAACAGTCTAAATATGTAAATGCTCCGTACTTGTATAGCGCCTTTCTAGTCTTTTCGACCACTCAAAGCACTTTTACACACTACTTCTGCATTCACACACACATTCATACACTGAGCCTAAGTCAAACAGAAACTAACAGTCACACTAACAGTGGAACAGCCGCCAGGGGCAATTCGGGGTTCAGTGTCTTCAGTGCCCAAGGACACTTCGACACGCAGCCTGGGGGGGCCGGGGATTGAACCGCCAACGTTCCAATTAACTGCCAACCCCCTCTACCTCCTGCGCCAAAGCTGGGGGAGAATAGTCTGTTTGGCTTGGGGGAGGTGAAAGAGGTGGGGGAAGAAGGGTAAGAAAGAAAAGAGAGGAAAAAAGAGAGAAAAAAGGAAAGAAAAGAAGAAAACATATTTCTGTAGCCCCCCAGTAGCACTCATGTGGCACTCCAACGTACGTATTTTTATACCAAATTATTTTGTTAAGACTAAAAATGTATTTTTTTGTGCATTTAAGGAGGAGAAAGACACATTCACAAACAGACCCTGTTTGAATCCCAGCTCTTGGTTGCCCATGTAGTAATAAACTGTTAATATATTAGTATAAAAATACTTTCCTAGTCTACCTCATGTATTATATTAGTCTACTATCCATACATAGACTCTTTGTATCTTTCAAGTTTCTTTGATTAAATATTTTGATTAAACACCTTCAGGCTGTTGGTGTTGAGACACTGGACCGCATCCCCGGTGTAGGAGAGGAGAGATGACAGCTTGCTGGTCTCCGCTGCAGTCCCCTGATCCTGGTTCCACCTGTTGAGGCCTTCCAGCAGGTACAACTGGAAGTTCAGTGCGTTGGCACTGGTTCCTGGGAAACCAACAAAATATTTAAGCCAATGAAAAAGGTTTTACTTTTCAATCTTTAAATGTGTTGAAATAAACCTTACAAATTATTTAAAATCTCACTAGAGAGACACCAACCTGGAATGAACCTTTTGAGGTGGCAGTGAAACAACTCCAGGGATGTGGATGTGGACAGCGGTACCTGGTCAGGACAACACCCCCCTTAGTGGTGGTGCCTGTCTCCGTGTACAGCTGCATACCTGGCATGTCCTGGATGCACCTTATGTGTCGTTTCTGCACCCGCCAGATGTGCTCCATGCGCACCTGGTCCAGCAGCAGCACCCCCATTTGGTCTCTCCCTTTTGGCCCCCCCAGTGTTTGCAGCAGCTGCTCGATGAGGCTGATGGTGGCCTCCTCCCTGCGCGTCCTCCTTCTGCAGTATTGGCTCAGCTCCTTCTTAGTGATTCTCCTGTCCACCAGGATATCAGTAAGCGCTGGCACACCCTCCTGTCTGAGCTGCTATCTCTTTGCCTGCCGCAACAGAGTGAGGTCCCCTGCATCCCACTCAAAGATGCATGCAGACAGGCAGCCCATAAAGGTAGAGTGGATGAGCGTCAGTGGTGCAGCCGACAGCCAGCCTCCTCATGAAATGCCAGATGTCCAGTCTTATGTGGATGTCTGGCCACTGTGCAAACCTGGTCTGCAGCTTGCTCTCTCCCTCGCTCACGCAGGAGCCACAGTCCACATACAGCAGCACAGGCGGGGGGACACATATCTGGCGGTACCGCTCCAGGTCAGGACCTGGCCAACTTCGTTGCTGATTGAGGTCAGCCAGAGAGCTTGTCCCTCTGCCGTGGCCAGCCAGCTTCTTTGTGATCTGGAGGGTGATGTTTAAATTACATATGTTTTAGACATTATCTATAGCAGTTAAGAGTATGTAGATTCATTCCACAGCACACACTTATTGCATATGTAATGTTACTAATGACAAGAAGGTAAACATGTATATGAGAGTATATATTACATTAAGAGAAATATTTTACAGTTAGATTATTTCTTACCTTTTTGGTTGAATCCATCTTTAAGATGGACCCAAACGTGGAGGTGATGCTGGCCTTAATGTTCAGCCACTTCTCACCATGGTTATCCCGGAGCTACTTCGCCAGTCGTGCTGGACTGTTGCCGAGAGTCCGATCCAGAAGCAGCCGAATGACACGTATGTCACAAGCATACCTGAAAAGCACGTTTAATTTAATCCTGTGTGTATACACGTCATATAACAATACAGTGATTAGTTACATTTTAATTGGCGGATAATTTAAGTGGATTAAGTTTTACTCACTTGCAGGTCAGAATCACCTCAAACAGTTTCTGGTGTGGCAGGTCCAGCTGGTCCCGGACAGTCTAACTGGTCGACAGATAGTTGAGGAAGCACACAGTGCACCTGAGTGTCTCTGTCACCATCAGGTAATACCCGTCGATGTCTAGGACCTTTCTAGCCTCTTATGGACACCATAGCCACCATACATTTACATTTACATTTATTCATTTAGCTGACGCTTTTATCCAAAGCGACTTACAAAAATGCTATACATGTCAGAGGTCGCACGCCTCTGGAGCAAGTAGGGGTTAAGTGTCTTGCTCAGGAACACAGTGGGGATTGAACTCGGGTCTCTCACACCAAAGGCGGGGGTCTTAACCATTGCGCCATCCCACCCCCTGCAGTCAGCTGCTTCCCACAAGCCGGGCAGGACACCTTCACCTTCCACAGGTGGTATGGCATCCACACCAACATCCGATGGGGGAAGAAGCGGTCGGGTGTCGGTGTCTGGTGGTAAACGAGGGCTGGGACAGGGGGCTCATACCACAGTTTTACATCTGGCCGCAGTTTACCGTGGGGAAAGAGGGTGCTGGCAATCCATCTGTGGTCCTGCACAGGGATGGTCTTGCTCAGTTATTTTGCTGAAGCTGCAGACGCAGCAGCTACTGAAGGAACTCCTCCAGACTCGTACTGTTTAAAAGACAAACACAAATAAGAGTTAGATTATTGCATAAATAAAGGCTATACTACAACAGAGCCAGACCAACGAATAGATGCTGTACTCACAGAGGGTCCTGCAAGGCTGCTGCTTACAGAAGGGCTTGGGGTCCTCACAGAGGATGGTGCAGGAAGAGGAGAAGGACGAAGAGGAGAAGAGCTCAGGGTCCTAACAGAGGATGGAGAAGGAGGAAGAGAAGAAGAGCTTGGGGTCCTCACAGAGGATGGTGCAGAGGTCGGGGTCCTCACAGAGGATGGAGCAGGAAGAGGAGAAGGAGGAAGAGTAGAAGAGCTCGGGGTCCTCACATAGGATGGAGAAGGAGGAGAAGGGCTGGGGGTCCTCCTAGCCACTAAATTGGGCTTTAGTGGGTCAGACTTTGACCCACAAAAATGTGATTTTGTGAACTGAAAAGAGAAAAAGATATAATTTAATGATACAACACCAACACAATGGTTCATACAAAAGATTAATTGATAAGAAAGAGCTCACCATTGACAAACTCAGTGGTGGTTGCAGAAAAGACCTCGGTGTGGCGGCAAACGCTGCAGCACTTGCTGAAGTCGCACCGGGGGCCGAGTCTGAGGCCACAGACTGTGGGGCTTCAGATGGAGGCTGAGTGGCAGGCTGCTAAAAGAACAGAATTACGACATGTGATGTAACTGCAACAGTATATCAGAATTATAACAGAGATGCGATGCAAGATGAAAATTTATGTGATGTCATTTTGAAAGAGATCACCTTAACGGTGTGAAATCCACAGTTACAGGCCTTGGACCCTCCAAAGAGGGTGCTCTGTCCATGGGCCTGCATGGGGCATTTCTCAATCTGGAACAATCAGAATTGTTATTTACAGTCCATCATTAATTGATACTATCGGCACCATCAAATTGCCCATTTTTCATCAAGTGAACTGGATACTGATGACCGTAACAAGCAATAGGTAGAAATTTCGCAATACTTTACCGTCTGGTAGAGGTCATACCACTTCCGTTGCCTTGGGGCTGGTTTATTACCTCCTGAAGGCCAAACGCCAGAGCTGGCAAATGCCCTCAGCCTCGCCATCCAGTCGCCATCTCCCATGGCCTTGTGGCTCTTAGGTTTGATGCTCATCTAATATAGTAACGTAATATATTTCCATTCTGATACAGTAATGACATGGATATATCTAAAACCATTAACAGCTCTCATCCTCTCAATGCTCCAGGTGGACTAATAATAATGTCATTGACTGAAATGTCATTGGTAGGTAGCTATTTCACCAGTTAATATTTACAGTAAAATGACAGGTACTGTAAGCCCACCCACAATAGCTCTTGTCAACAAGTAAACAGTGAATGTGAACATGCTTTGAATAATACACTGTGACACTGCAGCACATAAATACTTGTTCATGTAACTTGTCAGAAGCAAACATAATATGTTAAGTTCAGTATAAAATATGTAAATTACAAGTTACAGCAGCTGTATTATTAACGTTGGTTACGTGCCATGCTGTGTTAAACAGGTAGTAAGCCTACTAAAATTGTCTGATACAATAAAACGTCTCTATAACTCATATAGAAACTATTTCTATTAATAGAAACACAACAGGTTTTACGTACGATGTTAGCGATTGCTAGCTATGCGGACTGACATTGCCTTACCTGAGATGAAATGCAATGCATACCACCGTTAGGTGGTGGCTAATTAAGAAGGGGGGGAATAAAGTATGCATGGCCTCATATTAATAAATCCTATTATTTATATACCGTTAGTGATTTGCGTTAGCAACTGTTAGCAGTTAAAAGTTAGCTAACGGCGTACCGTCATTATAACGTACTGTGACACTCGACAACAAAAGATGGAAATATAACTAAGCACGTATGACTATAAAATAAAGACATTAAACGGTTTACTTACTTCTCACAGAGTTGTTTATAGCTGTGTCATGATCGGTGCTGAACGTTAACGGATCCGGCGGCGTCCATGTCAGTCACTGGCGGAGGGACTGCAAAGAAGCGCAGCGATAGGTGACGTCGAATGTCATCCCGCGCGGCAGGGCCGTGCAGAGACCTTTGGAAGGGCAGGTGCTCAAAGTATAAAAGGGGCACATGGAACAAGGATTTAAATAGTGTTTTCAAAATGACGATACAGAAATATATATCATTATGTACTCCTTGCTGATATGCGTATACTGAGGCTTCTATTGATAAATCAACAAATGCTGAGATACAGTTTTGAGAAAGATACACAGGCAGGGAAATGCACATTTTGGTGAGCAGCGACTCAAGTGAAAAAAACGGCACTTGCCATAATTATTTATGATTTTTTTTGACAAAATGTTAAATATATTAACACAACTCTGACTACCTTACCAATTTATTTTGATTCCCACTTTTACAAATGTTTAACCCTCAACATTTTTCTACAAAATAATCACACAAGAGCAGCAACAGCAAAGTCAACTCTGCCACAATGTGCATGTTTTTTATGCTACTAGTATATATTTAGAATAAATGACTGCACCAAGGAGAGGGACATAGTTTCACTAATTATTTGTTTATTTTTCACAAGGCAATAAATCCTTTTAATTGTTTTGGTCTTGTTGGATCACATAACACTTAGTTTGTTAGGACTTGGTTTCACATTTGAGGGAGGGCTGTCTGTATCATGTAAAGATCTATCAGCATGCAACAAACTAATGGAATGGATAGTTATTAGATGAGGAGCCTCTATGATCAGAAATATAAAGTTACTGCTTAAGGCAGGACACTTTTTCATATAGTGGTCAAATTTCAAATTTGGGTCAATTTTGCTTCCATGTCTTCTTTTACTCTCATGGAAAGAAAACTTCCAAAATACACATGTAGATGGAGTTTACCCTGCGGGGCCGGATATAGGCATGGGCAAGGAGGGGCAATGCCCCCCCAAATGCTGTGACTGCCCCCCCAAACGTGATGGCATGCAAAGATCCCAAATTTAAAAAATATTTCAAGAAAAATGGTCAGAGTGAGCTCTCTGCTCTCTATCGCTCATTCAAAGTAGCTACTGATTGGAAGATGCATAGGGAGGGTGTGGCCAGTCGCTTCACCGGCTTGTGGTGAACCTGCTGAGCAGTGTTGCCAACTTATTTTTAGCGACTTTTCAGACCCCTTTAGCGACATTTTTTTCAAAAAAGGCTGACTGATAAATCTAGCGACTTTTTGGACAAACCTTAGCAACTTTCAAAATTCCAAATATCGCCAGTACTGCAAGTGTGAGGTCTTACTTCCCGCTTGCGTCTTTTCAGTCAGTGAGCTGCTGAGAGGAGCAGCACATTCCGTTGACTGCACGCCAGCGAACATAGACATGAATGAGCTGCGCATGTGCACGCTGTGTTAGCAGGAACCAATCAGTGATCACATAGCAGCTGTCTTCTCCTTTGTTTTAATCTTGTTACAGTCCATGATTTTAATTCAAAACATTTAATTTGACTGATTTTTCTTGGCATGCGCGCAGCGCTCTTATATTCACTAGTGCTGAGCTTCACGTTTCAGTCAGTCCTCTGCAGTGACTGACTGAAACATGAAGCTCAGCTTCACAGACATGTGAAGAACCATGTGAAGAAGACATGGACAGACAGATAAAAAAATAAATAAATGCAGCCTCAACAGGGCACAAGCCAGTGTCCTATTTGTGCCGGTCCCAAGCCCGGGTAAATGCAGAGGGTAGTGTCAGGAAGGGCATCCAACATAAAACCTATAAGACAAATCAAATGGTTTAAAGGAGCTGATAGATTAGAGCTGGGCAATATAGGATTTTTTCATTTCACAATATATTTTTTCATTTCTGGCCATATCGATATATATCACAATATAAATCAAATCACTATATTTGCCAAATTTAAATGTTCCGTTAAATGACTTGCCCCCCTGATATTCTACCTGCACCCCTAGTGGGGCTGGCTGAATCGGCCCTGTTACCCTGTATATTAAACAGAACATTTCAGGGGAAAAGAGTCTTGATGTAAGTCATTAACTGGGGAAGGTCTGTGGTGACATGATTTAGTTATTTTCTTTAGCCCATTCACCTGCAGTGACTTGTCAAATGTGTGCAAATTAGCACATTTTAATTAGTTAACGCCTAATTTGCATATCAATGTGGCGATCGTCATTACATTATTAGACACAAATTTTACTGTACTCACCTGTTGTGTCTCCATTAAGTAGGCAACAGTAACAGTAGCCTGTATGGCCAACCATGATCCTTAGCTTGACTTTAGCTAATTATTTTAGCTCAGCTCGTGAGTCATGCATGTTAGCAGTGAACTTCGAGGCACTGGTAGTTTACTTTTGTTGGTCTTTAGTTCATCATCACTCACCTCCGCACAAGCCAAGAAAAACACTGCTGGGAGGGGCTGCTGCCTGTCTGTGTGTTTGTGTGTGTGCGCTGCTGCTGCGGGAGACGCGGAGTGAGAGAGAGAGAGAGAGAGAGAGAGAGAGCATCGGAACTGACAAAGTCTCATCTCCCGAGCTGATATTTAGATTTTTTATTCAGTAAATATATTTGTTTGACAGGAAAGCTGTGTGCAAACAGGAATAGATATACTGTATATATAAATTCATTTATTTAAAAAAAAAAAAGCATCCCGGAAAAAAGGGCACTTTCTCTTGAGGAAGAAAAAGGGCAGGTGCTTGAGCCCCTGTTGATGTCTATGGCTGTGTCCGAAATCACCCACTAGTCCCTATATAGTGGACTATATAGTGAGCTCGCCATTTTGTAGTGGTGTCCGAATGTCTAGTGATAATTATTATACCCTATATAGTGCACTCAATGTATCCCAGAATGCATTCTGAAAAGTAGTGTACAACCGATGGTCACTAGCCAAGCCATATATACCATCATGCAGTGCGCTGATAGAAAAAACTGATTGTCCGGACGGCAATGATGTAATTAACGGCGCCAAATAACGATCGGGTAGTGTCCGAATGTGTTGTTTTAATAACGCGAGTGAGCTCACTATATAGTGCTCTATATACAACTCCCTACATAGGGGGTAGGGAGTAGTGAATGAGAGGGGATTTCGGACACAGCCTATGTGTGCACGTGCCTGCCGCGCGGTGATTGGCCTCCATCCAATGTCACATTGGACATCCCACAGCGCGATTGGCCTCCAACATTGGATCGTCAAATGCCAGGATTGGTTGACAAGATTGGAGCTTGACAGCCCATTCTGAGCCAAGTAGAGCCACAGCCGCCCAAATATCTCTGTTCTCTGTTATCCAGACTACAGGGACATGGTGTCTCTGTGGGATGATATGATTGACCCTAAAGCGGGATAAATAACAGGCTCACTAAGCTCTCCTCACTTATTCAAGCATACATGGCGAATGTGTGTGTCTGTGAGTCCTTCTGCAGAAGACTTGATACCGATGATGCCATTTCCCATGCCAAAGAAACATTAGCTCCTGAAAACTGACATTGCTGGAACTCTTCCACATCTTCCTCAACTCCATCAAGTCCAGAAACAAGTTAAAAGTCACATCAACGCAAGTGTCTGCTGGGTCCATTCTGTTACGTGTAGCTGTGAGGCTACACAGAGTATCAGGGTCTGGACCCACGCCGAGACTACAGAAAACGGAACAGATGCAGTTGGTGAGATTTATTGGGACAAACAGGTGAAACTTACAAGTGTTGAGGTTGTGGCAGTCCAAATACACACACAAGCAGCAGCAACTGAAAATGAAATGAAAAGAAAATCATCTCTTAGCCTCTTTATTGAATGATGTTGAGCTTCCAGGTTCTTAAGCAATGCAATGGATTTGAGCTTCAAGACTTTCCAGGCATTTAATTTCTGATTTATGAATTTTAAGCAGTGTTTTGCAAATTTATTTTATCTTTCAGTGTTTTCCGCAGGAAATGCAATTTGTGTATTGTAAATGTTTTAAAAACTTGTTTTTTCAGACACAAGTAAAGAGAAACATAACCTGCCCCTGGCATACAGAGACACAAAAAGCTTAATGAAATGTGAAAATTTGATATCTACACAGTTGATTTCTGACCTTAAACTATCTCAGAAGTGAATTTAGTGATAAAACAGATTAGAGATTAGAAAAATTGAAAAAGAAAAAAAGAAAACATACCATTGTGTTGGCCTTTCTTTGGTTCCCACTCCTTGCTCAAATGCAGAAATGAGTGCTGGGATATTTGTGCTGGCAAGTTCACACAAGTAAAATGGGCATGACAAGAGCTGTGTCTCAATTCAGGGACCGCATCCTTCGAAGGGCGTGGCCTTCGCGGCCTACGAAGGCATGCAGCCGCAGAAGGCCGAACGGACCGTTGTTAAATGAGACGGTCTGGTCTACGGAGGACTGTCTATTGCGTCATCAACTGACCCCGCCCTTACCCATGCGTGGGGGAAGCGCCGCTCCTGTCGCCTAGCAACCTTCACAGCTGCGGTCCACCGGAGACGAATATTTTAATTTTGACTTAGGTACTATAGCCTTCCTAAAGCTAACAGTGATATTAACCACAGTTAACGTAGTTTATTGCTACTGCCATTTCACTTTCACAACATAATTTCATATTTAAAGAAAACATAACCTTATTTTAATATTAAAATATTGACACTATTTTTTGTCATTGATCAGCTAAAGCAAGTTGAATAGAAAGATATACAAGCCTTATCTAACTTAGCTCTCTACACTCATAACAGTTGTTCTTCTCCTTGTATCCCTAAACCAGCCCAGGCCCCTGTACTGCAGGGTAAATCTGAGTGGTCCTGTGCTGGACAGGTTTTTTAGCCAGCAGGACACACGGCAGCCCATCCAGGTCCAGCAGCATCACCAGGGTCTCCCTGCTCAGCAGAATAAATGTTGTAAATATGTTGTAAATACTAATAGTTATAAAGACCACAGAAAATAAAATTTATTTCACAAATATTTTATTTGAATTGATTAATAAATATTATATATATATATATATATATATATATATATATATATATCATTATTTAAGGATTATTTTTTGGCAAGTGTCTATAGTAGAGTATAGTAGAGAGAACAGCCTGTCCATCCTCTCTCTGCTCTCCTGCACTCTCCTCTCCTCTGCCTCTCTCTGCAACCTCATGTCTTCCTTAAGAAGTTGAAGCAGCTCATCCTCTCTGTCCCTCTTTCTCTTTCTCGGCTGGCTCTCCTCCTCCTCCTCTTCCTCCTCCTGGTCCCCCACTGCAGTATTTGGCCCTGGTGTGTCCTCAGGGATAGAGGCAATTACGACAGGTGGGGTGGTGGAATGCCTCTGTCCCAACACCTCACCCATGAGGACAAACCAGGGCCAAGTTGCAGCAGTGGGCTTCCCCCCTACACCCTCTCCTGACCCTGGACACTTGCAATCCTAAGGCACAGGAAATGAATCATGGTAAATGACAACAGCAGAAAAACAAACTTCAGCAACTGTGTTTATTAAGGTGCATGGCTGAAATGAATATACAACGTAAATATTATATTAAAACAGGGTGGTAAGATGAATGCAGTTAGTAGTTCCCTTTATGCTACACAGTGGACGATTTATATAAAAATTATACAAAAATGTATACAGAATATATCAATTTCAAATCACACATACATACTTTGTATTTTTTTTTAATTGTCCCACTTTTTTTGCTTGGAGGGAAGTCACCTTCCCCCACAGGCCCATTTTCTCCAAAATTGTCCTAATCACAGAGAAACAAGAGAAATGGTAATTTTGTGAAGACTGGAAAAGGTGACAGGGTAGAGACACAAAAACACAACAAAGGGCTGCCCCATCTACTGGTTTTCTTATTGTTAAAGGCTTTGAATAGGATGGGGCTCATTTAACTGTAACTTCAAGTATATGAATTAAATGCAGATATTACAAAGGGGCTATTGATTCTTTAATTACCTCCAAGCCACGTTGGCAGAAAATTTTGCCCGGTGAAGAGGTGGTCGCTCTCCCCCTCAATTTAATGAACAGGGCAGTTTGCTCTTTGCTCCCTAAAACTTCAAATCACCAAACACTAAGCAGCATAAATCGCGAAAATAACCTAGCTACATTAACCGTGTACTATAGCCCAAGGTTTAAGTAACCATTACTAACGTTAACTGTCTGAAAACCAAGCAGGGTTCACAACCCATCTAACGTTAAATTAGTCTAACGTTACGTGGTATTTTCATGTACATAATATTAAGTATAAGTGATGTATAAAATCGCGAAAATCTCAGTAAGACCTGGGTCTGACTCTGAACCTCTTCGCTTTAAGGGAAGACGTTAAAGCTTTATCTTTTAGGTTGTAGCTTGCCCAGCAGAGTTTAACTTAACGTTAATGTTAGCACATCAACAACCTCAGGTAACGTTAGCTCGCCAGTTAATCACGTAACTCACGTTAACTTCTTCCACAAAACTATTATTTAAACGACACATTGCGCTTTAATTCCTCTCGTTATTTTTACATTTGTGTAGTTGGCTTTTGAAGTGAGTTGAAATCCCATACTTACATTTAAAAGTAAAATCCGGGGGGCTCAACTCCACAACCACAGCCGATGCCATTATTTACGCTGGGACAATCAACCGGCGCGCAATGAATGTTGGGATACCCGGGCTGCGAAGGATGCAGCTGTTGGATCCTCCAAACGGAACGAAAAGAAGGCTGCATTTGTCGGCCGCATTTGAAGGAGCCTTCGAAATGGGACAGCCTAGTCGCATCGACTGTGACGTATTCGGTCTTCAAATGCAGCCTTCGAAGGATGCGGTCCCTGAATTGAGACACAGCTATTGACACAAGAACACAAGTACAGACAAGAGTTCTAGAATCCTGCATCAAAGCAACAAAATCATTGTTGGTTCCATTCCGTTGCCTTTGAAGATGAAAGCAGGCCATTCTATGGGGATCATTATGTCTCAATTCATAGTTTTAAGTCATATGATATGCGCGGTGACCTGGAGGGCAAAACAACAAACCAAGATAGCAGCTCCCACGCACTTGCCACTGTGAAGTCACTTCGGGATCAGGCTCTGCTCTGAGGTCAGCTCCACTTTAAGGAAATGAACAGTTTTTTTTACATCCCCCAATGGATGTAACTTGTTTTCGCTACACCACGGATTGTGACAATGATAAGCGACTGATGAGCATTATCCAAACCA
Organism: Lepomis macrochirus; assembly: GCA_024633595.2. NCBI lineage: Eukaryota > Metazoa > Chordata > Actinopteri > Centrarchiformes > Centrarchidae > Lepomis > Lepomis macrochirus. The sequence continues at coordinate 159,743 of JALXJV020000030.1, read as the reverse complement.
TTGAAAGTCTGAATGCATGGGTCTTGGCACTTTGACTTCACAATAGTTACCTCCATCAATATTTGTAAATCTAAACCACGCAAATTACAAAATGTACCACGTGGGTAGGCTATTTGTCATTTTAAAAGGTAGTATATGCCAACGGTGGTTAGCGTTAAGTAGTATGGTAGGATCGGTGGATAACGTAAGCTTACTGAATATAAGACTGTTAGGCTTTATTGAAAATTAGTGTAAAGAGTTTAGCAAGGGCATAGGTTTGCATTTGTCTTAAGATGTTGACAATGACATTTACTCATTTAGCAGACGCTTTTATCCAAAGCGACTTACATTTGAGGAACAACTTACAAGTATCAACAGAGCATCAAATATAGATCTACAACTGACAATACATACTAGTAAGAGCAGCAATAAATACTAGTAAGGGCTCATAGTATATATCACATCAATGGGTAAATACCTAGGGAAGGAAGTAAGAGTTAAAAGAAAGTGCAATCAGAACAAAAAGTGCAATCAATACAAAATAATTGTAGGGGATGGAAGAAGAAGAGCACAGGAAGTGCATGTTAGAGGTTAGTTATGCCGGGCTTACACCAAAGGATTTTCACAGTCCCAGACTAAAGACCGGCAGTCTTTAGGAATCTTTACTGAAGTCTCGGCGCGCTCCCGTCGTCTCAATCGTTAAATGTGAGGTGATAAAACATGTTTGATATTATCGCAAGTCCTAGCGTAGTCCTAGTGACGTAAAACAATCAACAACCAATAAAATCGTTCTCCGAAAACCGGAAACAGGAAGCCATCAGTCACAACACAGAACCATGTCAACGGACGTGGAAACCCAACAAGCGCCAAGCAGGTGAAAATGGACAGTGGAAAAAGAGGAGCGCCTCGTCGAGCTGTGGGCAGAGCAGCCGTGTCTTTTTGACGTAAACTGCCACTCATACCACGACAGAGTGGAAAAAGAAAAGAAGTGGACCGATATTGCCGAAGCCGTCGACATGCCTGGTATGTGCTAACATTACCACTGTATTGAATGGCATAACGTGCTAATGTTTGATATTGACATTACTGTACAAGAGCACGAATGAAAGACTGAATGAGAAAGACAGGAAATCTAGCTTAGCACAAACGGGGTAAATGTAACTAATGCTAGCCAATTTATGTTCCAGTTGCAGAGGTTAAAACACGCAGCATGTCTCTGAGGACACAGTTTTGCCGTCTGCTGAGACCTCTACCAAGTGGTAGTGGGGACAAGGCCCTTACTTCTAAACAGAAGTGGTTCCTGCGACATTTAGACTTTCTAAAGCCATTTGTCACCCCCGCTAATCTAGTTGTAGTCTTGTAAATAGTGTCACTACAAGATTCAGTGTTTGTAAAATCTTTAGTCTGAGACTAAAAACTGTGAACCCACAGTCTTTAGATGTGAGCTGATAATCTTATAAAGTCTTTTCTAAATCTTTTCAAAATCTTTTGGTGTACGCCCAGCATTAGTTAGAGGTGTTATAAGAGGAAGTGTTCTCAGAAGAGATGAGTTTTCAAGAGCTTCTTGAAGTCAGAGAGGGACGCCCCTGCTCTGATGGCGTGTGGTAGCTCATTCCACCATCATGGTGTCACAGATGAAAACAGCCGGGACTGGGATTGCTTTGAGTGAAGGGCTGGCAGAGCCAGGTGGCGTTCGTTTGAGGAGTGTAGTGGCCGAGAAGGAACGTAGGTTTGTATTATGGAGTTTAGGTAGATGGGTACAGATCTGGTGGTTACTTTGTGAACAGGTGAAACTTACAAGTGTTAAGGTTGTGGCAGTCCAAATACACACACAGGGAGCAGCAACTGAAAATGAGTGGAGTCCTTGGAAAGTAACACACAAAACATGCAACATTAAAACAGGTACCACAAAATGTGGAAACAGACAAGAGACATGGATCTGAGAAACAACGAAGCAGCAGTGAGTGAAGCAAACCACTTAAATACAGGTGAGGGAGAAACTAATCATACACGTGAAAACACTAGACAGTCAGTGAGATCCCAACCACAGGAAGTAAAACTGTCACAATCCTGTCCTGAGTGCTGTGTTTTTGGGTTTTTGTTCTGAAGGTTTTGGTTTTGTATCTGCATGGTAGTTATGTCACCTGTTCTGAGTTTATTCTTTTATCAGTTAGGTATCTGTTTAGTTTCATTATTCTGGTATTTAGTCTGTGTGTTGGTTCCATGTCTTAGTCCCCAGTCCTGTTTTCCTGTTGGTCCCGTCTCTGTTCGTACTCCGTCCTGTTAGTCAGTTGTCATGTTTCTGATCTTGTGTTCTGTTAGTTCTGTGTCTCAGTTCATGTCTTAGTGTTTACTTCTGGTTTTTGTTCTTATGTGTTATTTTACCCATGTCTACCTGAGTTCTGTTTTGGGTCACCGGTTTCTTTTGGATTGTTTTTTTCGTTTGAACTTCTGTGTGGATTACCTTGTTTTTGGACTCAGTTGATCAGCCACTCTGTTAGTAGTGTGCTCGCCTTTTGTTTGCTCAATAAATCTTTGAACTATACCTGCTCCGCCTTGCATATCCTGCGTTTGGGTCCACCAGCCTGCCTCACCACACACAAACCCCGCACCCAACCGTGACAAAAACAAGATGACGCTGTTAGGCTGCGGTCTTTTTTGCTTAGGAAGGTTCCTAACTGAGTGAAGTGAACCGGAAGTATTTCAGTGGCAGCCATGATAAAAGCTGTTCAAATTCTCTAAAAGCTAAGGAAAGGAGCCTCAATGCTTCTGTTCCTTTCCGGCAGACTAGGCACTGTTAGTGCATTGCTGCCTCCCACTGGTGATAAAACAGACTACATTAAAGCTCCTCCTGACCTATATTTTCCAATATAGGCCCGTGGTTTTTAGGAAGTGGAATAGTTCCATTGCTCTTTCTCTTTGATTAGGACCATCACCCATCATAGTTTTTACAGATAATAGATCAACTCCAAGAACGTTGAGGCCAATGAATAGCAATCTCCTTTCCTCAGCATATCTCGGACAGAACATGATGACATGCTTGACAGACTCTTGTACTCCACATACTTGACACTTGCCGTCCCTGTGCTTTCCCACCAGAAACAGCCCACTTGCCAATCCACAATGACCCAGTCTTAATCGGGCCAACTTAATTTGATCCATCCGAGGCAAGATAATTGTATTCCCAGGGTTGACTAAAGGCTTTATGTCATAGAACTTTCTCCCGTTGGTGTTATTGCTCCACTCATGCTGCCATTGTTGTGTCAGTCTTTCCTTAATGATGTTCCGGCATTCCAGTCTGTTAAATGGTACCTCCACCTCCACATTTTCCCTACCTAAACTTGCTCTAGCAGCCTCATTCCCCTCAACCCCCACATGTGCTGGAACCCACAAGAAACCCACACTACACCCCCGCCTCTCTAATGTATACACCCTTGTTAAAATCTCCCCAACTAAATCTAACCTAGCCCCTCCTCTTTCTCCCCCTATCGCCATCAAGCCAGATAGTGAGTCAGAGCAAATGATGGCTTTCTCCACCCCACTTTCTTCTACCCACCACAGAGCCCATATGATTGCTACCAGTTCAGCTGTAAAGATTGAAAGACCATCAGGCAGCCTATGACACTGTCTAACATTAAACTGGGGAACATATAAACCAAAGCCCACTTTTTTACTCTCAGGGTCTCTAGATCCATCTGTATAAATATCTATGTAGCTATTCCATAATTTCCTAAGATGCTCCTGTACATAATGTGCGACATTTCCTACGCTTCCTTCCTTTATTAAATTTTTAATAGATATATCTATATCAGCCTCAGGAAATAGCCAATGAGGGATAGATGGCCAGTAGACAGATGGCACCATTTTTCTTTCATTAAGCTTAAGCTCCTCTGCGTATGTCTTAACAGAATGTAAAACACTATCTATTAAGTTTACTCTCACCCTTTCTAAACTCCCAACACTCTGCTAACAGGGAAACCGAAGGAAGAGCTGACCCAAAGCTTTTAATTTTTACAAAATAATTTAATGCCAATTTTGCACGTCGCAGCCTTAGCGGAACCTCCCCTGCTTCCACTAACAGCGACAGAATCGGCGTTGTCCGGAATGCCCCAGTACACATCCTCAAAGCCCTAGATTGAACCACATCTAACATATTAAGCGTGGACCTAGCTGCTGATCCATATGCAAGACATCCATAATCAAAAACTGATCTTATCATAGCTTTATAAATCATCAGCATAAGTTTCCTGTCTGCACCGCAAGAACACCCTGCCAAACACCTCAAAATATTAATAATCTTTCCACATTTATTCACCATTCTACATATATGTTCTTTATAACGTTAACTTTTCATCGACCGGACCCCAAGAAACTTGAAGACCCTGACCCTCTCAAG
>JALXJV020000030.1:136090-154868 GCA_024633595.2 Lepomis macrochirus | reverse complement strand
TCTCCAGTACCACAACTTCACTGTGGAAACCAAATTTGGGTCAATTCTTCCCATATGGGGCCTTGATGACACTCTCACCGATAAACAAAGCTCAAATGCTGCCGCTAAGCCCATTCATTTCAATGGGATTTTCAAACATGCCGCATTGACCTTGGCTTGGAATGGCTGATCCTGCCTAGTCCCTTACCTCCTAAGTTGTTTTTAGCTTCTTCGGGTTCTGAACGTACAACCTGTCTCTTCACTTGCTGTTCAACCTCGCCTTTTGCCTGCTTCTCAATACAATCCAGCACATAACAGACTCTGGTGAACAACATATTTCTAAATGCCAAATTATCATTAAATGGAATTTCACACAAATGTTACTCAGTCATTTACTAGGGGTGGGAATCTCTGGGCACCTCACGATTCGATTACGATTCAGAGGGCTGCGATTCGATTATAAAACGATTATCGATGCATCATATTTTTTCTATACAGGATCACTGGATAATTACTAAGCATTTAATTTGCACATTAAAATCCAAAAGAAAATTATTAATTAGCTTAGAAGGACTAATTTGCATCCCTAGTTTACTTTATTAACCTCAGCTCCATGATCCCTCATTTCATTAACAACCAGTTGTCAGACTCCTGAAAATTGAATTATATCAGCATGTACAGTATATGTACAGGAAAGAGCTGCACACCAGTTTAGTCTCAGCTTGTACCTGATGTTCTCAACCCTTGACTAGTAGGTTAGTTAGTTATGACATACAGCTGATAGCAACTTAGCAACTTTACGGGACCCAAGGACGCTTTACACATAGTTACAGAACAACAAAAGTCATTCAGGACTGAATGCCTGGGTAAAGAGCTGTGTTTTAGTAGAGCTTTGAAAGTGTCCAGACAGGAGTGTCACAGGGGCTGTGACACTGAAGGCTCCGGAGTCTGATGGGGGACAGAGAGCAAGCACTTGTACTAAGGAGATGTTAGCTAGCGCTAACAGCCTTCACTTTTCCAGCCGTTGAGGAAACTACACACTTTTATTAACAGACACACAGCAACCTATGCTGCATGTTTACAACCACACTGAAACTTACTGGTAATATATTTCACCGCTAACTTTCTCCGTCATGTTCTGCGCTCTCTCTCTCTCACTCACTTCGGCCTCACACACAGAGCTGCAGAGCGTCATGCAATTGTGGTTTGCAGGTCGATTGTTACGACCCCTGTTGGTCTAGGGGAGTGGGGTCATAAACATATAAGGCAGAAACTGGTAAGTTGTGTAAAATGATAATTTATTTGGTAACAAAAGGTGCAAGCAATAAACAAACAAAAGGAGGGTGGATGAGGGTGCTGTGAAAATAACAAACCAAGTTAAATAAAAGAGATCCTCAAAAGGAGGATTGTGCCTAACTATGTATTTAAACAGGAAATTCTTACTAAAAAACACAAAGAGCACAGCACCCACTACACCTAATGAAACTAACATAGGCAAGCTAAGGGTGGCAGTCAGTGTGGACTCTGGCCCTGATTCCACCCTCTTAATAAATGCACATAAGCCAAACATACACAAGGTTCTAGCACTGGCTACAAAACACAAACACCAATGAGTCACTCCACTAAGCACAAATGCTAAAGAAACTAACAATCCGAGGCACACAAGTCAAGTGGCTGTGACAAGCTGCCACAATCAACTGCTGGGCTCTCCTTATGAGCAGGAGGTGAGTGTAGGTGGAGACGAGCCATTGGTTGAGCTGGAATGGAGGGAACCAATGGGTGGGACTGAGGTCGACACCCCAGAAACCAGGAAGTAGGCGGGTCTTCCACAGGGACAGGCAGCCTACTTAGTAGAAGTGAGAAAGAAAAAGGGGGAAACATATATGACGGCGACAGCCGTGACACTGATCATTAAACATTAAAGTTTCCAAAATGTTACATGGCACATCAAGGATGTTACAGGTGATGTTATTTTTGTGGTAAAAACCAACACCGCCATGTTGTTCTTTCTGCAAAGCAGACAGACCTCCCGTGCTGCTGTATGAGTCTGACCTTACTTTATGGTGAAAGCTCCAGCCTTCCATGTCAGTCTCATTATGTCGTGAATTGTGTTGCCGCCATGTTTCAGTCAGGCAAATTATATCAGCTTTCAGAATCCTGCTTTCATGTTTGAGCTCGGTTATGTGAGCGTTTAGACCCTGAATGTTGTGTAAACAGATGTTCAGAAATGATGCTGGTCTTGTTAAGGAAGCCTCAATAAATTTTGCCATATTTCCTAGAGAAGTATCAATGTCACTTTTGGAATATATTGCAGTGGATTTAAAATCTTCAATGATAAGGTTTTCTAAAGATGTAACTCTGCTCAGCGCAACATATGCTTGACCGGCAGAAAATATCTTTTTCAAAGACACCACTGCTTTGTCCAGAGTCAAGCCTTGTACTTTATGAATTGTGCAAGCCCAGGCCAAACGTAATGGAAACTGACTAACTCCATTACCTTTTTAAGTCCATCTTCGTCAGCACCAATTGGGGTTGCATTTTCAAGTCCTGGTTCGGAACATGGAAATTTAAGCCGCAGTTTTTTGCCAATCTTTGGATCATCAAAATTTACATAAATAGTTTTGGGAAATTTTTTGTTGCCATCAAATGTAATTCTGCACAGTGCGACACTCCATTCACAAGACCATCGGAAACATCTAGATTTTTGATCAGCTTAACACGAGCTTTTGTATTTTGTCTAAATACGTTTGGCTATCAGACTTATGCAACGTTTTTGTTTTCGCCCCGTTTCTGCGTTTTTTGAACTATTTCTGTACACACCTTGTGCAACATTTTAAAGTTCTGATTTTTCACCTGGTCATTGGTTGCAAAGATGTGAAGGTCTTCTGTATCTTCTCCCATGCCTGTCTCACATTGTTTTAATAGGAATTCTGCTCCTGAAGTTTTTCCCCTTTCTGATGTTTTCTGATCCTATTTAGCATCAAGGCAAAATCTTTGTCTTTTTGGCGCATGATTTCGGTCAACTCCACGTGGCCGAAAGTATTGTCCCATAGGTTGTTCTCTACATTTTCTGTGTATAGAGACTTTCCTTTAACTGGTGGAAGCTGGTAGAAATCACAGACAGCCATAATGGATACATTTCCAAATGGAGAAAAGTCCGCACATTGTTTAATTTGCCTCAGTCTGCCATGAATGTACGCCAGAAGTTTATGATCTACCATATAAATTTCATCTATCACTAGTATTTGGAGATCTTTCAGACTGGCTCTCAATGTGTTTACTTTTTCCTCTTTTAATGGTTGGTAAGGCAATGAAATGTTGTTTCCAATTGAAAAGCTGCTGTGGATTGTTGTTGCATTGATGTTAAATGCTGCCACACAGTAGGAGCAGTTAGTAAAACATGCACCTCATTTGGATTAGTGGACATTCTAGCCAACAATCTGCTTTCTTCATACAGCTTTAATTAAATGGGATTTTCCTGTACCGGCACCACCAGAGACGAAAACATGAAATGGCTCAGAGTTTTTTTCCATTGACTTTGTCTAAGCACCACTGACGTATTTTATAAAACACTTGTGCCTGTAGTTTGTTTAATGAACGCATAATAGAAAGAGCTTCAGGGCGAGATTCTTTGGACTTGAAATTCCACAGATACTGCCCTCTGTTCTGTTGGCTGTAAATCTGGAATTTCTTCTCGGTCAGTAGGGAAGTCGTATTTGTTTTTGCTCTTTTCATCTAAACATTCCAGTCGCCCTAATTCTGCTTCAGGACACAGAGCTGCCCAGGCATCTTCCTCAAATCCATTTTGCTCAACAGATTCTCGAATTTCATCTAATTTGTCAGCATCTATTTCAAATTTTGACCTGTTGAAGTCAACATCTTTGACTGACTGAATCTCATTAGAGCTGTTCTTAATGTAGCCAGACTTATAAAACTCCTCAAAGCTACTGAATTTGGAGGGCTTCAGCTGATCATCAGAATAATAAGGTAAGAAAAGCTGCAGCAAGCTTTGGTAGTGCTTTTCAGCATACTGTGTGGGTGAAAAGCGATGCATCTTACAACAGCAGCATTTGTCCTGGTTCTCTTTTAACAAAGCCACAGTTGTTGCCCAATTGAACCATGCCACTTTTGTTCTCATTTTTCGCAGCAACTCTGTATTCTGAAGCAAAGGATGTTATACACGTCTTTAAAATCACTGCTTTGTGGTCTATTTTTGTAGCGATCTGTAATGTCTTGAGCAGAAACTTCTCTGTTATGAAGAAACAGACTTCCTAACTTATTAAGTGCCTGTTTTGCATCAACATTGCCGTCATTCTTTATCTCATTTTCAGCACGTTTTAACATCAGTCCCTTTTCTCTTTCATCTTTAGAGATGTAAGAGATGATGAATTTAACACATGCCCACGAATCACACCATATGACATATGAATGTCCATATTGGCATTCCACGCACTCAGAAGGTCTTTGTTATACGGGTTGATCCACACATCAGATGTGTTTCGTTTTAAAACTAGTGTTTTTATTTACAGCTGACTGATAAGCCTTTTTAAAGATTTCCTGATTAATACAGAGGGAACTGTAAAGGTCATCTACACAATCAACTGCTGAGTCTGTTTGGGAAGTACATTCTTTTACTTTAGTCAGAATTTCTTTAGCCAGAGTGATTCTATTTTCGTCTGTTTCATTCTGCTCCTGCTCTATTTTGGTGCGAGTAAGGAACGTGTCATTAGTTGGTGGCCGTGGGAAATTAAACCTGCATGTTGTTCCTTTCTTTTTACAACTTTTGGAACTTTTTTTGCTGTGCTGCTGCACACTGGAAACCACCTCACACGTCATCTGTTTCTGGGGGGAAGGCTGCAGGTAATGTAGTTGTCAATGAAACCAATTATTTCATCATCTATTTCTGGCAAATGTTGATGCGTCCTCCACCCAGAACAGACAGTGTGTGAGGTGATCCACCCTGCTGGAACTCTACTCTGTAAAAGTAGTCAACTACTTTTCCTATCGGCTGAGCAGGAGACAAAATGACATCTTTTAAAAAAAACAATGAAACCTGTGATCAAACATCCTAGCTGCTGTCACAGGATTATTTTTTAACAAACTACATTTTTGTGCCCAGTCCAGATTTTTTACACTACCTCTAATATTTTCAGCTTTTAGAAATATGTCCATGAGTTCTGTCCAGCGTAAATCTGCTGAGGAAAAGGAACAGAACCATGTGGGGATTCCCAGCTGCCTTAACATTGCAAACAAGTCTTTTTGTACTCCCTGCCAGAACGCAGGTGTACCTCTAATAGGTTTGAGGAATTTATATCCTACATCTCTATTGAACAATTTCTTAACAAAGTCAGAGTCTGAAAGCATGGATGATGTAATTTGGGTTGTTTCCCCCTCCACGATGGCCTTTTCTCAGAGCAACTGATGCATTAGACATCACTTGCTCCACCTCAGACGCTTACCATCCATAAAATATGTACTCTAAGTTGCGGCCAAATCTAGGATCTGCATTGAGTATTCTTTGATTCAAATATTTACTCAGTGTCAACTTCACATCTCTGGCATCACGGAACGTTTCAGTACCTCTTGGGAAAAGAACGGGGAAACATTTAGCCTCGTTGCCAGCGTCTGTCAGTAGTCGCACAGGACTGTTTCCTTCTGCTGGAGCTACTGACAAAACACTGTCAAAGTGCTGATCGAGAATTTCTTGTCCAATATCAACTGTTTGCATATATGTATCTAAATATATGCCATATATGCCATTGATGTGTTCATCCATGTTTTCATCTGACTCTTCTGGTTTATCTTTGTCTGCAGGTACATCACTGACGCATGTTTCATTTTGGGCTTTGCTCTCATCTGGATCATCATTTGTCTTATCATACGGATTTGTCCTTTCAAAATCTATCTCCACATCTTGATACCATTTATTGATGCGTTTTAACAACTGAAGTGCATTTAGGAGTTTTTGTGTATCAACAAACTTTATATAAATTTATAGTGTCCTTTATAGGTTAGTTTTCGCTTTAATTTAACACGAAGGATGAGAGACTGATTTTTTAACCGAGGAAGAATATTAGTTACTGCATTACAGTCAGACGGGACGCAGGTGACCAGTCCATGGACACCATTTTATCCTCCCTTAGGTAAAGCTAATAACTTCATAAAAGGAATATTTAGGGCTATCAAATGTTGTTCCGAAGACTCCAGATGGAGCTCCTTTGGAATTGGATCTAGTTGTAAATTGTTTGCTACACTGATTGCTGGTACTTTGCCTTTAAGGATTGTTCTATGACAGGTGTGACAAATCCATGATTTAGCAGCAGGCGTCTGTTTTAAGAAGCAATTTGTATCACATGTATCTCCACATGTGTGAAGATAAGTGGTAGTGATGCATTTTTGGGCAACTGCAGCAACTACCGAATCCTTCTTGTCATATTGCTCTGCTTTACATAGAAGTACTTATTTCTCAAATAGTAATCTATGACAAACACAACAAACATATTCTGGACCCTGTTTTACGTTTTCTTGGAACAGCTTGATTATGACATCCATGTTTTGCCTTTCCAGTGTTGCATCCATCTCTTTTTTGTAGAGTGCGCTCCTTAATTGATGATGCATAAACTTGGTCAGTTTGATACTTTTTCATGTTATAATTTTTTACATGAGCGCGATGATCAGCATCTTTGGCATACTTCTTTACACTCAACTTCCTAACATCTTCTCTGAATTGAGAATCTTTTGCATATTTTTTGGAGACTGTTTTGTTTTAGGTTTTCTCTGTACTGATCATTAGTAGCATATTTCTGGATACCATATTGGTTTAGGCTTTCTCTATACTGATCATCAGTAGCATATTTCTGTACACCGTATTGTTTAAGCTTTGTCTGTATTGACCATCAGTTGCATATTTCTGGACACCGTAGTGTTTTAAGTTTTCTCTGTATTGATGATCAACAGCATATTTATTTTTGCCATTCTCTATGAGTGTGGCTCTAAATCAGTGGTTCTCAACCTTTTTTGGGCCAGCGCCCCCCTGTCCACTATCCAGATCCCTTACTGCCCCTAATCAAAAAAGATGTTGACTATTTGCCCTGAATATATTTTTGATTTGTTTTATTGTTACTATTATTAAAAACATGGAAAAGGTAACAAAAAAAGCCATGTGAAAAGTAATTGTATTTAACTAATAAGTGAATGTTCCTCCCAGAAAATGTGTATGAAGCAAGATACTGTTTTCTTGGATGGGGCACTTAATAAGTGGGGAGTATGGGGGTCCTCCACCAGAAGATTTTGAGCATTAGACACTTAATTTCCTGCATTCTGGTGAAGATTTCTCCCCTAATTTCTGCCTTTTCTGCACCAATTTAGGGTGGAAATGTCTGAAAATTGAAGGCAACTACGGTACTTAAAGCAGCTGAGTTGGTGGATGATTTTTTTTGACATAAGGGACGTTTTGGGGATGTGAGTTTTGGGGGTGACTTCAGACGTAGAAGTAATTATAGCAGTTCTCGTCATAGTGCTCCGTTGATGACTGGTCCCTCACATGTGCCCAAACCTTTGCGCAGTAGAGATGAGAGCGGCAAGGTGTGCCATTACTGTCAAGATTCTGGCCACTGGAAAGATCACTGCCCTGTTTTAAGGTCTAGAAGTAGACGTAAATCTTTCGCGCAGTCACCTTCTCCTGCCCTGGCCTGCTCTAGTGTTTCAAAACTAAAGCCCATCTGTGTTGTCCTGGGTTGTGGTAATGGTTTTGAACCATTTATTGCTGATCGCGGTGGTGTCTTTGGTTGGTAAGAAGGAGCGTGCGCTAATAAAGACTTTGCGTGAAACGGGTGCTAAGCATTCATTCATTGTACAGTCTGTGTTGCCTTTTCATCTGCTACAGAAACAGGGGATTTCATTTTGATGCAGAGGATGGAGATGAGCCTGATACGTGTACCGCGGCATAAGATGATGTTAGAGTGCGATTTGTTGACTGTTGGCGTGCGTCCTGCACTGCCTATCGATGGTGTAGTGATGATTTTGGGGAACGATCTGGCTGGTGGTGCAGTGTGGGCTGATGGGCCGCCATGTCCTGTGGTCGTTTCTAAACCGCTGACATCGGATGATCATGGTGAAAGTGGTCGGAGTTTTCCAGCCTGTGCCGTAATGCATGCACAGAGCTGTGTTGACGTAGTGTGTGGGATTTCCCTTCGATGGTTTGGTAGAAGGAGATCCATCAAAAATTAAAGCTGCAAGCAGCGATGGGCGGGCCCTCGCACATGTAGCACGTCGGGGTGTGAGCCGGCCGCGTTGCCTATTGTGGACCCCTGCCTGTGCGGCTGTGCATTTGCTACACGCTTCGGACTTTGCATGAAGATTTTGTACCTCACTTCCTGTTGTCAGCAGGTGGCGCTATGACTGTGGGTGATTGTCGGCATGTACATGAGTTCAGGGCGGGACTCCTATCCTGCTTGTAAAGTTTGGTGCAGATGTGAGCATCTACAGTGAAGTTACAACCACTTCCTGTGTCATGGCGATGGATTGATCTTTGACGCCACGCCACGGACACGCCCATTGACGAAAACGCGCAGATAGCACAACTTTTCATCGTCAATGCCTTTAGAAGGCACAGCAGAAATTTGAAGTCGATCCGACAAAATTCCTAGGAGGAGTTCGTCAAAGTACGGAGTGTGTAAATTGTCCCAAAATGGTCGCACAATTCAAAATGGCCGACTTCCTGTTGGGTTTAGGGCGTCGCTCCAAGAGGCCTTTTTGTACCTCTGGACATAATACATGTGCCACAGAAATCTCTTCGATGTAGCTCAAACGTGGGCCGGGGGCTGCTTCGTTAAAGGTCACTTCCTGTTGCCACCAGGTGGCGCTATGACTGTGGGTGAATGTCGGCATGTCGATTTGTTCAGGGCGGGACTCTTGTCAAACGTGTCAAATTTCGTGCGGATCTGAGCATGTATAGCCAAGTTACTACAACTTCCTGTTTCATGGCGAATCGTCGACGCCACGGACACGGCCATTGACGAAAACGCGCAGATAGCACAACTTTACATCATCAATGCCTTTAGAAAGCACAGCAGAAATTTGAAGTCGATCCGACTAAATCCCTAGGAGGAGTTCGTTAAAGTACGGAGTGGGTAAATCGTCCCAAAATGGTCGCCAAACTCAAAATGGCGGACTTCCTGTCGAGTTTAGGGTATGGATTCTTGAGGCTTTTTTGTGCATCCTGATATGATACACGTCCCCACCAAATTTCATGCATGTAGGTCGAACGTGGACGAGGGGCTAATTTTTTCTAATTTTCTAGGTGGCGCTAGCGAGCCATTTTGCCCCGCCCGTCCGCCAAACCCACAAAATATGAAATTTTTCACCAGTCCTGACATGCGTGCCAAATTTGGTGAGTTTTCGAGCATGTTGCGACCGCGAAAATGGGGCTTACTTTGCAGAAAAAGAAAAAGAAAGAAAGAAAGAAAGAAAGAAAAATTAAAGCTGCAAGCAGCGATGGGCGGGCCCTCGCACATGTGGCGCGTCAGGGTGTGAGGCGGCCGCGTTGCATATTCTGGAGCACTGCCAGTGCAGCTGTGCATTTACTACGCTGATCCGGACGTTCCATGAAGGTTTTGTAACTCACTTCCTGTTGCCAGCAGGTGGCGCTATGACTGTGGGTTAATGTCGGCATGTACATGTGTTCAGGGCGGGACTCTTGTCAAGCGTGCAAAATTTTGTGCAGATCTGAGCATGTACACTGAAATTACAAGTACTTCCTGTGTCATGGCGAAGACTTGATCTTTGACGGCACGCACACGGACACGCCGATTGATCGAAAATGCGCAGATAGCACAACTTTTCATCATCAGTCCCTTTAGAAGGCACAGCAGAAATTTGAAGTTGACCTGATTAAATCCCTAGGAGGAGTTATTTAAAGTACGGAGTGTGTAAATCACCAAAAAATTGACGTAGAATTCAACATGGCCGACTTCCTGTGGGGTTTAGGGCATCGCTCCAAGAGGCTTTTTTGTGCGTCTTGACATGATAGATATACCACAGAAATTTCGTAACTGTAGGTTAAACGTGGGGCGGGGGCTGCTTCGTTAAAGGTCAGTTCCTGTTGCCACAGAAATTTCGTACATGTAGGTCAAACGTGGGGCCGGGGCTGCTTGGTTAAAGGTCACTTTCTGTTACCAACAGGTGGCGCTATGACGGTGGGTGAATGTCAGCATGTAGATTTGTTCAGGGCGGGACTCTTGTCAATCGTGTAAAATTTCGTGCAGATCAAAGCATGTACAATGAAGTTACAACAACTTCCTGTTTCATGGCTGAATCATCGACGCCACAGACACCATCATCGACGAAAACGCGCAGATAGCACAACTTTACATCGTCAATGCCTTTAGAAGGCACAGCAGAAATTTGAAGTCGATCTGACTAAATCCCTAGGAGGAGTTCGTTAAAAGTACGGAGTGTGTAAATCGTCCCAAAATGGCGGCTAAATTCAAAATGGCGGACTTCCTGTGGAGTTTAGGGTATGGGTTCTTGAGGCTTTTTTGTACCTCTGGACATGATACATGTGCCACAGACGTTTCGTTCATGTACCGCCAAACGTCGCGGCGGGGCTGCTTCGCTCAAGGTCACTTCCTGTTGCCAGCAGGTGGCGCTATGACTGTGGGTGCATGTCGGCATGCAGATTTGTTCAGGGCGGGACTCTTGTCAAACGTGTAAAATTTTGTGCAGATCTGAGCATGTACAGCCAAGTTACTACAACTTCCTGTTTCATGGCGATTCATCGACGCACACGGACACGCCTATCGATCGAAAACGCGCAGATAGCACAACTTTACATCTTCAATGCCTTTAGAAGGCACAGCAGAAATTTGAAGTCGATCTGACTCTATCTGTAGGAGGAGTTAGTTAAAATGCGGAGTGTGTAAATCACCAAAACATTGCCATAAAATTCAAAATGGCCGACTTCCTGTTAAGTTTAGGGCATCGCTCCAAGAGGCTTTTTTGTGCATCTCGAAATGATAGATGTACCACAGAAATTTCATGACATGTCGGTCAAACGTCGCGGCACGGGCTGCTTCGTTAAAGGTCACTTCCTGTTGCCAGCAGGTGGCGCTATGACTATGGTTGAATGTCTGCATGTACATGAGTTCAGGGCGGGACTCTTATCCTACATGGAAAGTTTGGTGCAGATGTGAGCATGTTCAGTGAAGTTACAACCACTTCCTGTGTCATGGCGAAGACTTGATCTTTGACGCCACGCCACGGACACGCCCATTGACGAAAACGCGCAGATAGCACAACTTTTCATCGTCAATGCCTTGAGAAGGAACAGCAGAAATGTGAAGTCGATCCGACTAAATCCCTAGGAGGAGTTCGTCGAAATACGGAGCGTGTAAATCATCCAAAAATTGCCATAAAATTCAAAATGGCCGACTTCCTGTTGAGTTTAGGGCATCGCTCCAAGAGGCTTTTTTGTGCGTCTGTACATGATAGATGTACCACAGAAATTTCGTGCATGTCGGTCAAACGTGCGGCGGGGGCTGCTTCGTTAAACATCACTTCCTGTTGCCAGCAGGTGGTGCTATGACTGTGGTTGAATGTCGGCATGTACACGTGTTCAGGGCGGGACTGTTGTCAAACGTGCCAAATTTCGTGCAGATCTGAGCATGTACAGCCAAGTTACTACAACTTCCTGTTTCATGGCGAATCGCCGACGCCACGGACACGCCCATTGACGATAACGCGCAGATAGCACAACTTTACATCGTCAATGCCTTTAGAAGGCACAGCAGAAATTTGAAGTCGATCCAACTAAATCCCTAGGAGGAGTTCGTTAAAGTACGGAGTGAGTGAATCGTCCCAAAATGGCCGCAGAATTCAAAATGGCCGACTTCCTGTCGAGTTTAGGGTATGGGTTCTTGAGGCTTTTTTGTGCGTCTTGATATGATACACGTCCCCACCAAATTTCGTCCAAGTAGGTCGAACGTGGGACGAGGGGCTAATTTTTCTAATTTTGTAGGTGGCGCTGGCGAGCCATTTTGCCACGCCCGTCCGCGAAAACCCACAAAATACGAAATTTTTCACCAGTCCTGACATGCGTGCCAAATTTGGTGAGTTTTCGAGCATGTTGCGACGCTGAAAAAATGAGCTTACTTTGCAGAAAAAATAATAATAAAGAAAAAAAAATTAAAGCTGCAAGCAGCGATGGACGGCCCTCGCACATGTAGCGTCAGTCGGTGTGATGCAGTCGCGTTGCCTATTGTGGATCCCTGCCTGTGCGGCTGTGAATTTTTTTATGCGCCTGGAGGCTACATGAAGGTTTTGTACCTCACTTCCTGTTGCCCGCAGGTGGCGCTATGACTGAGGGTAAATGTCGGCATGTACATATGTTAAGGCGGGACTCTTATGAAATGTATAAAATTTCGTGCAGATCTGAGCATGTACACTGAAGTTACAACAACTTCCTGTGTCATGGCTGAAGAGTTGATCTTTGATGCCACGCCACGGACACGCCCATCGATCTAATACGGCGCAGATAGCACATCTTTCAATCGTCAATGCCTTTAGGAGGCACAGCAGAAATTTGAAGTCGATCTGATTACATCCCTAGGAGGAGTTAGTTAAAGTACAGAGTGTGTAAATCATCCAAAATGGCGCAAAATTCAAAATGGCCGACTTCCTGTTGGGTTTAGGGCATCGCTCAAGAGGCTTTTGTTAGCGTGTGGACATGATAGATGTACCACAGAAATTTCGTACATGTAGGTCAAACGTGCAGCGGGGGCTGCTTCGTTTAAAGTCACTTCCTGTTGCCAGCAGGTGGCGCTATGACTATGGCTGAATGTAGGCATGTACATTTTTTCAGGGCGGGACTCTTGTCAAACGTGTGAAATTTGGTGCAGATCTGAGCATGTACACTGAAGTTACAAGCACTTAATGTGTCATGGCGAAGACTTGATGTTTAACGCCACGCCACGGACACGCCCATCGACGAACAGCGCAGATAGCACAACTTTTCATCGTCAATGCCTTTAGAAGACACAGCAGAAATTTGAAGTCGATCCGACTAAATCCCTAGGAGGAGTTCGTCAAAGTATGGAGTGTGTAAATCGTCCAAAAATGGCCATACAATTCAAAATGGCTGACTTCCTGTTGGGTTTAGCGCATTGCTCCAAGAGGCTTTTTTTGTGCGTCTGGACATGGTAGATGTGCCACAGAAATTTCGTACATGTAGGTCAAACGTGGGCGGGGCTGCTTCGTTAAACGTCACTTCCTGTTGCCAGCAGGTGGCGCTATGACTGTGGGTGAATGTCGGCATGTAGATTTGTTCAGGGCGGGACTCTTTTCAAACGTGTAAAATTTCGAGCAGATCTGAGCATGTACAGCCAAGTTACAACAACTTCCTGTTTCATGGCGAATCGTCGACGCCACGGACACGCCCATCGCCGAAAACGCGCAGATAGCACAACTTTACATCGTCAATGCCTTCAGAAGGCACAGCAGAAATTTGAAGTCGATCCGACTAAATCCCTAGGAGGAGTTTGTTAAAGTACGAAGTGTGCAAATCGTCCCAAAATGTCCGCCAAATTCAAAATGGCGGACTTCCTGTCGAGTTTAGGGTATGGGTTCTTGAGGCTTTTTTGTGCGTCTTGATATGATACACGTCCCCACCAAATTTCGTGCATGTAGGTCGAACGTGGACGAGGGGCTAATTTTTTCTAATTTTCTAGGTGGCGCTAGCGAGCCATTTTGCCCCGCCCGTCCGCGAAACCCACAAAATACGAAATTTTTCACCAGTCCTGACACGCATGCCAAATTTGGTGAGTTTTCGAGCATGTTGCGGCTGCGAAAATGGGGCTTACTTTGCAGAAAAAAGAAAAAAAAAAAAAAAAATAATCCTTACAATTTCAATAGGGTCCTCGCACCGTTAGTGCTCGGGCCCTAATAAATAAATTAAAGCTGCAAGCAGCGATGGGCGGGCCCTCGCACCTGTAGCGCGTCGGGGTGTGAGCTGGTCGCGTTGCATATTGTGGAGCCCTGCCTGCGCGGCTGTGAATTTTCTATGCGCCGGAGGTCGCGATGAAGGTTTTGTACCTGACTTCCTGTTGCCAGCAGGTGGCGCTATGACTGGGGGTGAATGTCAGCATGTACATGTGTTAAGGGCGGACTGTTATTAAATGTGTAAAATTTCGTACAGATCTGAGCATCTACAGTGAAGTTACAACCACTTCCTGTGTCATGGCGACGACTTGATCTTTGACGCTAACGCCACGGACACGCCATTGACGTAAAAGCGCCAAATAGCACAACTTTACATCATCAATGCCTTTAGAAGGCACAGCAGAAAATTGAAGTCTGCCGGACTAAATCCCTAGGAGGAGTTAGTTAAAGTACAGAGTGTGTAAATCATCCAAAATGGCCGCACAATTCAAAATGGCCGACTTCCTGTCGGGTTTAGGGCATCGCCCAAGAGGCTTTTGTGCGTCTGGACATGATCCATGTGCCACAGAAATTTCGTACATATAGGTAAAGCGTCGCGGCGGGGCTGCTTCGTTAAAGGTCACTTCCTGTTGCCAGCAGGTGGCGCTATGACTGTGGGTGAATGTCGGCATGTACACATGTTCAGGGCTGGGCTCTTGAATAACGTGCAAAATTTCGGTGCAGATCTGAGCATATACAGCCAAGTTGCAACAACTTCCTGTTTCGTGGGCTGAATCATCGACGCCACCGGACACGTCCATTGACGAAAACGCGCAGATAGCACAACTTTACATCGTCAATGCCTTTAGAAGGCACAGCAGAAATTTGAAGTCGATCCGACTAAATCCCTAGGAGGAGTTCGTTAAAGTACGCAGTGTGTAAATCGTGCGAAAATGGCGGCCAAATTCAAAATGGCGGACTTCCTGTCGAGTTTAGGGCATCGCTCCAAGAGGCTTTTGTGCGTCTGGACATGATACATGTGACACAGAAATTTCATACATGTAGGTCAAACGTGCGGCTGGGGCTGCTTCGTTAAAGGTCACTTCCTGTTGCCAGCAGGTGGCGCTATGACTGGGGGTGAATGCCGGCATGTACATGTGTTCAGGGTGGGACTCTTATTAAACGTGTAAAATTTTGTGCAGATCTGAGCATATACACTGAAGTTACAACAACTTCCTGTTTCATGGCTGAATCATCGACGCCACGGACACGTCCAATGACGTAAAACACGCAGATAGCACAACTTTACATCGTCAATGCCTTCAGAAGGCACAGCAGAAATTCTAAGTCGATCCGACTAAATCCCTAGGAGGAGTTCGTTAAAGTACAGAGTGTGTAAATCATCCAAAAATGGCCGCACAATTCAAAATGGCCGACTTCCTGTCGGGTTTAGGGCATCGCTCCAAGAGGCTTTTTTGTGCGTCTGGACATGATCCATGTGCCACAGAAATTTCGTACATATAGGTAAAACGTGCGGCGGGGGCTGCTTCGTTAAAGGTCACTTCCTGTTGCCAGCAGGTGGCGCTATGACTGTGGGTGAATGTCGGCATGTACACATGTTCAGGCCTGGGCTCTTGAATAACGTGCAAAATTTCGTGCAGATCTGAGCATATACAGCCAAGTTGCAACAACTTCCTGTTTCGTGGCTGAATCATCGACGCCACGGACACATCCATTGACTAAAACGCGCAGATAGCACAACTTTACATCGTCAATGCCTTTAGAAGGCACAGCAGAAATTTGAAGTCGATCCGACTAAATCCCTAGGAGGAGTTCGTTAAAGTACGCGAGTGTAAATCGCGTCGAAATGGCGGCCAAATTCAAAATGGCGGACTTCCTGTCGAGTTTAGGGCATCGCTCCAAGAGGCTTTTGTGCGTCTGGACATGATACATGTGACACAGAAATTTCATACATGTAGGTCAAACGTGCGGCTGGGGCTGCTTCGTTAAAGGTCACTTCCTGTTGCCAGCAGGTGGCGCTATGACTGGGGTGAATGCCGGCATGTACATGTGTTCAGGGTGGGACTCTTATTAAACGTGTAAAATTTTGTGCAGATCTGAGCATATACACTGAAGTTACAACAACTTCCTGTTTCATGGCTGAATCATCGACGCCACGGACACGCTCAATGACGTAAAACACGCAGATAGCACAACTTTACATCGTCAATGCCTTCAGAAGGCACAGCAGAAATTCTAAGTCGATCCGACTAAATCCCTAGGAGGAGTTCGTTAAAGTACGGAGTGTGTAAATCACCAAAACTTTGCCCTAAAATTCAAAATGGCCGACTTCCTGTTGAGTTTAGGGCATCGCTCCAAGAGGCTTTTTGTGCGTCTGGACATGGTAGATGTACCACAGAATTTTCATACATGTAGGTCAAACGTGTGGCGGGGCTGCTTCGTTTAAGGTCACTTCCTGTTGCCAGCAGGTGGCGCTATGACTATGGTTGAATGTTGGCATGTACATTTGTTCAGGGCGGGACTCTTGTCAAATGTACAAAATTTGGTGCAGATCTGAGCATTTATAGCGAAGTTACCACAACTTCCTGTTTCATGGCTTAATTGTCGACGGCACGGACACGCTCCATTGACGAACAGCGCAGATAGCAACAACTTTACATCGTCAATGCCTTGAGAAGGCACAGCAGAAATTTGAAGTCGATCCGACTAAATCCCTAGGAGGAGTTCGTTAAAGTACGGCGTGCAAATCGTCCCAAAATGGCCACCAAATTCAAAATGGCGGACTTCCTGTCGAGTTTAGGGTATGGGTTCTTGAGGCTTTTTTGTGCGTCTTGATATGATACACGTCCCCACCAAATTTCGTGCATGTAGGTCGAACGGGGACGAGGGGCTAATTTTTCTAATTTTCTAGGTGGCGCTAGCGAGCCATTTCGCCCGCCCATCCGCGAAACCCACAAAATACGAAATTTTTCACCAGTCCTGACATGCGTGCCAAATTTGGTGAGTTTTCGAGCATGTTGCGGCCGCGAAAATTGAGCTTACTTTGCAGAAAAATAATAATAATAATAATAAAGAAAAATTAAAGCTGCAAGCAGCGATGGGCGGGCCCTCGCACATGTAGCATGTCGGGGTGTGATGCGGCCGCGTTGCATATTCTGGAGCTCTGCCGGTGCGGCTGTGCATTTGCTACGCGATTCGGACGTTGCATGAAGGTGTTGTACCTCACTTCCTGTTACCAGCAGGTGGCGCTATGACTGTGGGTAAATATTGGCATGTACATGTGTTTAGGGCGGGACTCTTATTAAACATGTAGAATTTCGAACGGATCTGAGCATCTAAAATGAAGTTACAACCACTTCCTGTGTCATGGCGAAGAGTTGATCTTTGACGCTACGCCACGGACACGCCCATTTACTGAAAACTTCGCGAGATAGCACAACTTTTCATCGTCAATGCCTTAAGAAGGCACAGCAGAAATTTGAAGTCGATCCGATTAAATCCCTAGGAGGAGTTAGTTAAAGTACGGAGTGTGTGAATCACCAAAACGTTGCCATAAAATTCAAAATGGCCGACTTCCTGTTTGGTTTAGGGCATCGCTCCAAGAGGCTTTTTTGTACCTCTGGACATGATACATGTGCCACAGAAATTTCATTTATGTAGGTCAAACGTCTGCGGCGGGGCTGCTTCGTTAAAGATCACTTCCTGTTGCCAGCAGGTGGCGCTATGACTGTGGTTGAAAGTTGGCATGTACATGTGTTCAGGGCGGGACTCTTATTGAACATGTCAAATTTCGTGCAGATCTGAGCAGGTACAGCCAAGTTACTACAACTTCCTGTTTCATGGCGAATCATCGACGCCACGGACACGCTCATTGGCTAAAAGCGCGCAGATAGCACAACTTTGCATCGTCAATGCCTTGAGAAGGCACAGCAGAAATTTGAAGTCGATCCGACTCTATCTCTAGGAGGAGTTAGTTAAAATACGAGTGTGTAAATCACCAAAACTTTGCCATAAAATTCAAAATGGCCGACTTCCTGTTGAGTTTAGGGCATCACTCCAAGAGGCTTTTGTGGGTCTGGACATGATAGATGTACCACAGAATTTTCAGTACATGTAGGTCAAACGCGTGGCGGGGCTGCTTCGTTCAAGGTCACTTCCTGTTGCCAGCAGGTGGCGCTATGACTATGGTTGAATGTTGGCATGTGCACGTGTTCAGGGCTGGGCTCTTGACAAACGTGCAAAATTTCGATGCAGATCTGAGCTTATACAGCCAAGTTGCAACAACCTCCTGTTTCGTGGCGAATCATCAACGCCACGGACACGCATTGATGAAAACGCCAGATAGCACAACTTTACATCGTCAATGCCTTTAGAAGGCACAGCAGAAATTTGAAGGCGATCCGACGGAACCCTAGGAGGAGTTAGTTAAAGTACGGAGTGTGCTGAATCGTCCCAAAATGGCCGCACAATTCAAAATGGCCGACTTCCTGTCGAGTTTAGGGTATGGGTTCTTGAGGCTTTTTTTGTGCGTCTTGATATGACACACGTCCCCACCAAATTTCGTCGCATGTAGGTCGAGCGTGGATGAGGGGCTAATTTTTCTAATTTTCTAGGTGGCTAAAGCGAGCCATTTTGCCGCGCCATCGCGAAACCCACAAAATACTGAAAATTTTCACCAGTCCTGACACGTGTGCCAAATTTGGTGAGTTTTCGAGCGCATGTTGCGGCCACGAAAATGGGGCTTACTTTGCAGAAAAATAATGAAGAAAAAAAAAAAAAAATAATCTAACAGTTTCAATGGGGTCACCGTGCCGGTTGGTGCCAGGGCTCAATAAAAAAATGTCTAACGGTTTCAATAGGGTCC
>JALXJV020000030.1:93521-135590 GCA_024633595.2 Lepomis macrochirus | reverse complement strand
CAAGACCCCGCTCTGGCCTGCTTCGTGGTCCAACCCTCCTGCGCAGCCTCGGCCGCTCGGAAGCTGCCAATGACATTTTGGGGGGAAATGTGTGTTTCATGTTCCTGTTCTGTTTGCAATGCTGTTCATGATCCAAACTGTTTTGGAATAAAACACAAACAGAGCCCTAAAGAGTTTTTTTCCTGGCCCGCCGCTGTCTCTGCCGAAGTCAGTGGCCACCTTTTCACACATTTCTCCACATTAGACGGACCGCTGCGGCTGACCAGGCGGCTTGCCCACAGCCCAGCTCCGACGTCACAGGCACCTCCACCCCCACCCCGGCTGACCACTGCCTCTGCGTAGCCAGTGGCCGCCGCCCAGCTCGTCTCTCCCGTCTCGGCCCAGCTGCTGTCTGGCGCCGCGGTCACAAGCAGACGCGCCCCCCGGTCGCCTGCCTCCGCCCCTCTCAGGGAGCGGCACGGCTATGAGCCCACGAGAATGGTAGCCCCACCTTGTGGCCCCCCAGGCGACCGTGGCCGCCTCCGCCCCCCCTTCCCTTGGGGTCGGCGGGGTTGCGGACCGGCGGCGGACCAGCGAGTGTAGCCGTGCAGATTCCCCTGTCTGTGCGTGACAGCTTCTCTCGATGCAGCCCGCGCCCCCCCAAACGGCAACGCGCGGAGGGCCCCGGTGGAGCGAGTGTCGGCTCGCCCTCCTCGGCGGCCTCGCCTCACCATCGGCTTGACTCTGGCGCTCACGACCCGCCCTTTCGAGACAGGCCCCCCATGGGTCGTGGCTGGGCTCCCCCCAGCCGCGATGGCGGCAGGGGCAGCGGAGTGGCTTCTCTGCATGACCACCGGAGCGCCTTGTCAACAGGTCCGACCACTCTCAGAGCGCTACTCAGAGTGGCTCGCTTCCTGCCTGATGGACAAATGGACGGACAGCCTGATCCGCCGGGGTCACAGGCTGCAGTTCGCCTCCCCACCTCCCCCCTTCACCAGGATTGTAGAGACGATACTCTCATCCCCGGCTCAGCGCACCGCTCCAGGAGCTCCTGGAAAAACAGGCCATTTCCAGGGTTCCTCCCGGGCAGGAGAATCAGGGGTTTTACTCCCACTAGTTCCTGGTCAGGAAGAAGACGGGCGGTGTGAGGTCCATCCTGGATCTGTCACTATTGAACAGAGCGATTATGGTGAGACCTTTTCGTATGTTGACGGTGAAGCAGGTGTTGGAGTGTGTGCGCCAAGTACAACCGCCTGCCCTTCGGTTACTCCCTGGCCCCGCGCACTTTTTCCAAGTGCGTCGAGACGGCCCTGGAGCCGCTGCGGAGATCTGGCATCAGGGTCCTTTTTTACTTGGACGACCTGTTGCTGCTGGCGCCGTCCCAGGACGAGGCAGTGGTGTATACGGCCCGGCTAGTCGTGCACCTGTCTTATCTGGGCTTTACGGTGGACTGGGAGAAGAGTGCCCCCTTCCCCTCCCAGAGACTCACCTACCTTGGCGTGGTACTGGACTCCTCCCTCCAGAGAGCACGGCTCTCTCAGGAGAGGGTGGATGCTCTGATGGAGCTGCTCCGCCATGTTGTCCCGGGAGCGACAGTGGCGGCCCTGTCGGTCATGAGGCTCCTGGGCCCCATGTCGGCAGCTCACGTGGTGGTCCTCCTGGGGCTTCTCCACATGAGGAGGCTGCAGCGGTGGTTCATCCGCCTGTGTGTAGACCCGGTGACGCAGAGACGGCGCCGTGTCTCCATTCCCCGGTCTGTGGCCCCGGATCTGGCCTACTGGCGGGACCCTCTCTCTCTCTCTTGGTCGGGGCCCCCCTGGGCAGGGTCACGTCCCACAGGACATGCCTCGGGACATGCCTCTCTCAGGTGGTGGGCGGTCTGTGGCAGGGCCGCAGACTTCTCCACATTAACGTGCTGGAGCTTCTCACGGTGTGGAAGGTGATCCGTCATTTTACTCCTCTGCTGCGGAGACCAGCATGTGTTGGTCCGCACCGACAACAGGGCCGCGGCGGCCTACATAAACCGCCAGGGCGGGTGCGCCAGCGCAGCTACTGGGTTTGGCCAGGCGGCTGCTCCTGTGGGCGCAAGACTCACCTGCTCTCGATCAGAGCGGAGTACATCCCTGGCGTGTTGAACATAGGAGCGGACATTATGTCGAGGGGAGGCCCTCGCCCAGACGAGTGGCGTCTCCATCCCGATCTGGTGGCCCAGATCTGGCTATGGTTTGGCAAGGCGGAAGTGGACCTGTTCGCCAACAGGGAGAATGCTCAGTGCGCCCTCTGGTTTCACTGAGCCCGTGGGACGTTCCCCCTCTGGGAGTGGACGCTTTGCTCATCCCCTTGGCCCCCCCAGGCTGCTGTATGCCTTCCCACCGGTGAGGCTTATCCCGCGCCTTCTGGACCGCCTGCAGTTTTCATCCTCGGCGGTGATTCTGGTTGCTCCAGAGCGCACCAGCGCGTCATGGTTTCCCTGCCTTCAGTGGTTGCTGTCGGGACAGCCGTGGAAACTTCCCTGGAGGGGGGACGCTCTCTCTCAGGCGGGGGGTGTGATCAGGAGTCACCCGCTCCTCCGCCAGCCTCTCTGGGTCTGGCCGCTGAGAGGCGTCGCCTGGAGGGCTTAGGTCTCTCCCGTGAGGTGGTTCGCACCATCCAAGAGTCGCGGGCCGCCTCCACTCAGTCTTCCTACTCCTTTAAGTGGTCGGCTTTTCAGCGCTGGTGTCTGGATCAGGGGACGGATCCGGTCTCCTGTCCGCTGCCAGCGTTCCTGCAGCTGCTCGTGGACAGGGGACTGGCGTTCAGTACGGTTAAGACCTACGCTGCCGCCATTTCCTCCTGTCACGCAGGGCTTCGGGGACAGGGACTGTATTTTCCCACCCCCTGGTGAAACGCTTCCTTAGGGGAGTGCGAAGGCGCCGACCTGTGACACGGCCTGCTGCCCCACAGTGGGACTTGCCGCTGGTTTTACGCCGCTAACTCAAGCCCCCTTTGAGCCCTTGGAGACGGCGGACCTGAGGTTCCTTTCGGCTAAGGTCGCCCTGCTCCTCGCTCTGACCTCGGCCAAGAGGGTCAGCGATCTGGCTGCCCTCTCCGTGGCTCCGTCGTGCCTCAGGATTCAGGGCGACGGCAGTTCGGCTACCCTGCGCCCTAACCCGGCGTTCATGCCTAAAAGCATTATGAGCTCTTTTCGGTCGCGGGTCATCACCCTCTCGGGTTTTTTTCCTCCCCCCCATGAGTCGGCGGAGGACGCCACGTCCCACCTCCTTTGCCCAGTGCGAGCGCTGTCCTCCTACTGCGCATACGACGTCGCCTGGCGCCGCTCGCAGCAGCTGTTTGTGCACTACAGGAGCGGTCCAGAGGGCTTCCCCTGTCGGCGCAGCGCTTGTCTCACTGGCTGTGTGATGCCATTTCCCAGGCTTACATGTCTGCCGGGGAGTCTCCCCCGGAGGGCATCAGGGCGCACTCCACGAGGAGCTTCCTCCTCAGTGGCTGCACGTGCAGATGACTGAACATCTGCACGGGCGCCTCTTGGTCGCCTCCGTGCTCTTCGTCCGTTATTACCTCGCGGGATGTCTCCCCGCCTCTCTGACTCACTCAGTACTGAGCGTTTTGGCTGAGTGATTGTCCTTGTAGGTGTCCGGTGCATCCTCTCCCACCGGACGGTGTGGGGAGGGCGGCCGCTGCTTACGTGACCCGGCCTTGGGCGCAGC
Source organism: Lepomis macrochirus (assembly GCA_024633595.2). Taxonomy (NCBI): domain Eukaryota; kingdom Metazoa; phylum Chordata; class Actinopteri; order Centrarchiformes; family Centrarchidae; genus Lepomis; species Lepomis macrochirus. Next base: position 131,904 of record JALXJV020000030.1, on the reverse strand, counting down.
TGACATGGTTGCTATCGCGACCCCGCCTGCGTCCGCACGGCTGCAGGTCCCCCGCTTGGTTTCCCGTTACGCACGGGTCGGCCCTCGGCCTCACGCGTCGCGCCATCGGTGCTCGTGTGCACGCCGACACCAATGCCGCTGTCGGCGGGTGACTGGGTGGTTTGTTATGGCTCTGGGCAGGTGGGTTGTGCTTGGTGGTACCGTATGGGCCAGTGAGGCGTTGACTCATCCTGCTTCGCCTCTAACCCAATAGCGATAGCCTTAGAACGGGGGTTACGTACTGTAACCCGGATTCTATGAGTATAGGCGCAGCCCTATAAGTTGAAGGCCTCACTGGACCTTGGTTCTCAGTGCTGAAGAAAAGGCATTTGGGAGCCAGTCAGGTTTAGACACCTAAAATATCAAACAAGGAAGAAAGACAAGAGAGTTAATGGCTTTTTACTCGCGAGGAGAACGGACAGAGATGCACTCAGTTACAAACTCCAACCGTTCTGAGGCATCTCCGCGCTTCCTCTCTTTATTATGAACAGGGAGGTCCCTAGTTACATGCACATTGCTGCTATATGGGGAAAGGGAATAAACAAGGACATGAACTTGAAATTGAGACAGATTAAAATATGTTGTTATGGCTATGGTGCTGTGAAGAATGTTCCAGAAACTATGTAAAACAGCTCCATATCAGTAGCTATTTTGGTTCTTGCTTCTTTGGGTGTCTGGCTCTGTGACCCATCCACTGCAGGTTTCCTGTGAACAAACTCAAAGATTCATATTGAAATACAAGGCTTATATTTCCATAAATGTATTTCCATGTACTGAGTAAATATGAGATAACTTATATACAAAATGATTCCAACATTTCCCTCCTGTTTATCACATATTTGCTCAAATTCTCATTTCACTTAAGTCAGTCACTTCTGTTAAGATTTTCGACTGCAAGATCATTTTTATAAGCTCCAATATGCTTACACTCAGAGTTCAACGTTACAGGTTAGAGGAGACTCGTTCATAATCTCCTGGATAAGAAAACAAATCTGGTACTTGATGTAATGGATCATTTTCTTCATTATCAGTATCATTGTCTTTGAATTCTTCGAATTGATCCATTTCACCCAACAAAGGATATAACTGAGCCACTCTGTGCTCCATAGGTGATATAGCTGTGGTAATGATACGGTGTACCAGTGTTCTAAGACAAGGAATAAAACAACAACCACACAAGGTCAGAATAGTCGCAAATACAGTTATGGACACCAAAGCGGAGGTTATCAGAGCTTCCCATTGACCAAACACACTTGACCATGAGCCCCACAGTGAATTATCTATTCCGGAGTGCTCTTTCATTTTCCCATTAAGGGATCGAAGTCCTGCAATGGCATTAGTGAGACTGCCATCTGCAGCCGTATTGTTAGGAATGAACGTGCAGCATTGCTCTCCGAACATTGCACAAACACCTCCTTGTTCTGCTAATACCATATCTATGGCTATTCGATTCTGGAACGCCATGAGGGAGGTGGCAGCAAGTTGGTCATGAATGGCCTCAAAACCGCTCTGGGTCCAATTTCCTAGTTTCTGAACGTTGTAGTGGATGTAATTTATTCTGTCTACATTTTTATTAGTTGTACACCACCAACAGAGTGCTGATTCAAATCCAGATAGTATTTGATTTGTTAATTTATATTCATCAGGGATATTATCCTGGATGCTTCTTCTCTTATGCAGCCACTGATGTGGCATTACACTCTTCAAGCCCATGATTAAACTTGCAACTGTCATGGGATATACTGAGACTGGTAAGATCAGTGTTACTAGTGAACAGAGTCCTGTCACATTATATGGTAATTTGTCAAACAATCTATCATCTCCACACCACCACCAGATATCTCCTCGAGAAAATTGGTCTGAATGTGGTTTTCACAGATATTATAACAGTACACCAGTCTTTGGATAGTTTACCCAATTTTGCACCTGTCCCTGTCATATTTATGCATGTGAAGTTTCCACGTGCTACCCTTTTAGAGAATAGTTTTCTTTTGTCCGCTGGAACAATAGGGAACACAGAATCCCATCTCTGGCAGCCTTTCTTTGGATTGGTCTTATTCATTAATTCAATAGTACAATTGTCTTCTACAGATGCTGACACTACTTGTAGAAGTGATCTAGGTCCCATACACACTATGCAATTTCCTTTTGTCATGTTACCTGCTTGTTCTACCATTAGCAACCAGTTATTACTATATCCAGTAATTCCTGTGGTCATTTGGAACCAGTCATCAGCAGATTTTAGTGTGCCAATAATGCGTATTCCACCTTTCAACGAGACTGGAGATAAGGAGGGTTTAATAACATTTGTATTATTCACTTCACAAATTTGTAAATGGCAAATTTTGGATCATATCATGAACTAAAAGCCCATAACAGGAATCCCCAACAACTGATCTTCCCGTAGAACTATAGGAAGGCGGCGTCAGCGTATTAGATGTCAAATCTACTGTCAACAAAAGTCCGGGTTTGTGTGTGTCAGTTTAAGCAGTCGTCTATGATGTTGTGCACATTCAGTAGTTGCCCAACAAGGTGTCCAGTTATTATTTTCATCTGCTACTAGAGTTGACCATGATGTATCTTGCAGATCATTTGTCATATACCATGTATTAGCACTATAATCACTACCTTTAGCATTTCTACTGGTAAGGCTAGAAAATGGAAGCACTACAGAAACACTGGTATTATATTACTATTTTTCTATAATAATTATTTCCCTGGCAGAAGTGTGTTTCTTACGTGGCCAAAAGTAGGACCTCCAGGGAGATCACCACTAACATGCGCCACACCTTAAAAGTCATCTCACTGCTCTTACTCCCTAATAAGGTCAGCAGCCCGTGGGTTTCTTCACTGACTTTCGGGCCTATCCAGGTTCTAAACACCTGAATCCGTCCTATTATCAGACTTTGGCTTGCTTCCCTTGTTGGAGCTTAAGACAGCAGAAATGACCTTTTTACAGTGAGTCAGATGCTATTTTAATTGCTGTTTTTCTAATTTCTTCATCCAAACAGAGTTTCATATGGAGTTAATCCTGTTGTCCATCTGTTGAAACATAACTCCTATTTTTTCAATTAATTGGTTTGTTGTGTGTTCCGTTATCACTATAGATCTTTTCTGGGATGCCATATCGTGGAATAATATCTTTACACAATGCTTTTGCTACCGTCAGTGCATCTGGATGCTGAGTAGGAAAAAGTTCTATCCATTTGGAAAAGGCATCTATTATCACTAGACAGTATTTTTCCCTTCACTCTTATTTATGAAGTCCATGTGTATTGCTTGAAACGGATACTGAGGCTCAGGGAACCGGCCCCTTCTTGGTCTTAGGTTCCCCTGTGAGTTATGTTTAGCGCAAATCAGACATGCTCTACAGAAATTCTTTGAAAAGGCATTAAATCCATAAGTAGTATAATGTTGTTGCACCTGAGTCACCATCCCTCCTGTTGAGACATGAGTAACTCCATGGCTCAATATGGCTGCCCATTTAAATAGATTCTTAGGTAATATTGGTTTGTTGTCTGGTCATACATACAGATCATCTTTCAACTGTGCACCATTACGTGACCAAACATCTTTTTCAAACTGGGAACTTTGTTGTTGCATTTCTTTAAGGGTTGATTGATCTATGTCTGTGTGTTCTGTCATTAGAAGAACATCTTGTTTCCCTGTAGCTGCTTCTTTAGCTATTTTATCCGCAAAAGCATTTCCAAGAGACACCTCATCAGGGATGCCTGACATAGCTGAAGTTTATTTTTGCTCACTTTGTGACCTTACTTTACCAAATGCTGCTGTAGTGCTATTGTATCTGTCTTACAAGTGTCTTCATCTGGGGATGCTATCAAAACATCATCCACATAAAGTAAAATTTGACTGTTACCAGGAGGTTGGAATTTAGCCATGCTAGCACTCATAACTTTGTGAATAGATGGTTGGACTTTCGCAGAAAATTGGAGTATTACAAGGAAAGTTGTATTTCATTATTTTCGCATTTCATTATTATTCTTGCTTTAAGCAAATCTTCTATTACTGGTTTTATTCCTTCTTGTGCTTCTTTTAATGGTATTGTCTTATGCAAGGCCTATAATCTGATTTTGGTCTCATTTTTACAGGTACAGCTCCTTTCACTAGGCCTACATCACTAGGTCCCTTAGACCTCACTTCTTCATCCCAGAAGAAGTCTTGTAACAAATCCTCATCTTCCTGTATTAACACCATTAATTCTCATGTGTTTGAACTGTGGAGGTGTATTCCCTCCTGTACTTGGGCTGAACAAAACAAGGCCTTTTTGTCAGTACTAGCACTTGCCCACGTGTTTACGGATGTCGCTATCCAGTCAGTAGCATTCTCTCCCTGTTGCACCATTTTCCCTAAATCTTTCCACTGCATGTTTTTGTTTTTATACAGAAAAATGTGTGGTGGTACTCTCATTCTGTACAACTGCATGATTCTATCAATATATATTTAAAGTCACTCCTGCAACAGATGTGCTATCTGCATCAGAATAAATATAATTGATGGTAATTTTAGTAGGAGTAGCTTGTGTCAGTCTTTTCTCATAGTCTCTATCTGGCCCTGCTGTGATTTTGTCCCTCTCATTGTGACATGCAAATCATCTGTCTGCTGACATTGCACTTTGTAACTCAGATATTGCTTTTCTTCCTTACTTAATAGGACTGTGGCAGTACTGTGTGGTGCTTGTTTGTTATTTCTAGGGAATAGTAGTATTTTGGCTCTCCTATCCCTTGAAGGACACACATGTCCCCCTGCAGCAGTTCAGCTTTTCTTTTTACCACAATCTGTCCCTCAGCTGATGGTATTAATGCTAATCCTAGCAACAAAAGACCATCTCTCCCTAACAAATTTACTGGGTATTGTGGAAACATTAAGATGGACATCTGGCATGACAGACCCTCAGGACATTTTTAATTTGACCGTTTTTTCTTGGCATGCACGCTTATATTCACTACTGATCAGAGTTTAGTTCATTCCGGTTCGAACTTTTACTGGACATTCGGCTATATACTTATATAAAAACAGTATGAGCACGGTTTAGGGGAGATAACCGTTATTATAAACTGAAGTAGGCTACAGTACCGACAAATTAGGCAGAATGCAAATACAACGCGATGACGTCATTAATATGCTAATAACGCATGACGTCATCTGGCGACATTTAGCTACTTTTCGAGCAGGCTTTAGCTACTTTCCATTGAAAATAGTTGGCAACACTGGTCCCTCAAACCCGTAGTCATTTATCCATTTATCAAGATGCTCGATGTGTTTTGGATCTAATTTTTCAACATACTTCCAGTCTTTGCACGTTAAATCTTCCTTAGTTAAAGTTTTACTTCCCCCTTTCCCCATTTTGCAAAATTTAGTCCAACGTTTCAACACCTAGGGTGTTCTACCGTTGGTTTTTCACCCAGTGGGACAGTAATAAAAACACCTGTCGTGGTAATTCTCACTTCAACTCTCACGAGTGGAGAATTCTTGCCTCTGCATCCACGTCAGTCTTACTGTTTACAACCCCACTGTTTTATATGGAAGAAGATTCCAAGTGGAACTCTTTTCCCAATCACTCACTCATTCGTTCCTTTCCACGGATTTTATCGGCCCTCTACTCCGCCATCCAGATGTTTACACGTAATTTGTCGGGTACCTGTAGGACTCCGTCGTCTCTATACGTTTCGGATTTTATAGGACTCCGCCGTCCCCTTATGGATTTTACAGGACTCCGCCGTCCCCTTACGGATTTTATAGGCCACTTCTCAAGTGCCTTTCAGGACTCCGCCGTCTCTATACGGACTTTATCGGGATTTTGTTGGACTCCGCCATCCACTTTAGGCCTATTTTTATACACGGAACTTAACGGACTCTGCCGTGGACACCGTCATCCAATCCTAATACCACGGAATTTATATCCCAGTAGGACTCCACCCGTCCCTTTACCTGTCAGTGCCTAGGATTCACAGGGTTTTCTACAACGCGTTTTGACCCTCAGTCACGCTTGTATTTTAACCAAAAAGCCTACTCACCACTGGTGTCTCTCCTCTTGGACTACCGTCAACCTTCAGATCCCAGTCAGCGAGCTGAAACCCGGTCCTGGAAAAGGATCTATTGCCGTGGCCACGGTCTTTCCCGGTTTCTAACTCGCCCACTGGAAACCTCGGGTATCTTGGTATCCGGCTCGAAGGACCAAATAAATGTCAGGTTTAGACACCTAAAATATCAAACAAGGAAGAAAGACAAGAGAGTTAATGGCTTTTTACTCGCGAGGAGAACGGACAGAGATGCACTCAGTTACAAACTCCAACCGTTCTGAGGCATCTCCGCCGCTTCCTCTCTTTTATTATGAACAGGGAGGTCCCTAGTTACATGCACATTGCTGCTATATGGGGGAAAGGGAATAAACAAGGACATGAACTTGAAATTGAGACAGATTAAAATATGTTGTTATGGCTATGGTGCTGTGAAGAATGTTCCAGAAACTATGTAAAACAGCTCCATATCAGTAGCTATTTTGGTTCTTGCTTCTTTGGGTGTCTGGCTCTGTGACCCATCCACTGCAGGTTTCCTGTGAACAAACTCAAAGATTCATATTGAAATACAAGGCTTATATTTCCATAAATGTATTTCCATGTACTGAGTAAATATGAGATAACTTATATACAAAATGATTCCAACATTTCCCTCCTGTTTATCACATATTTGCTCAAATTCTCATTTCACTTAAGTCAGTCACTTCTGTTAAGATTTTCGACTGCAAGATCATTTTTATAAGCTCCAATATGCTTACACTCAGAGTTCAACGTTACAGGTTAGAGGAGACTCGTTCATAATCTCCTGGATAAGAAAACAAATCTGGTACTTGATGTAATGGATCATTTTCTTCATTATCAGTATCATTGTCTTTGAATTCTTCGAATTGATCCATTTCACCCAACAAAGGATATAACTGAGCCACTCTGTGCTCCATAGGTGATATAGCTGTGGTAATGATACGGTGTACCAGTGTTCTAAGACAAGGAATAAAACAACAACCACACAAGGTCAGAATAGTCGCAAATACAGTTATGGACACCAAAGCGGAGGTTATCAGAGCTTCCCATTGACCAAACACACCAGACCAGGAGCCCCACAGTGAATTATCTATTCCTGAGTGCTCTTTCATTTTCCCATTAAGGGATCGAAGTCCTGCAATGGCATTAGTGAGACTGCCATCTGCAGCCGTATTGTTAGGAATGAACGTGCAGCATTGCTCTCCGAACATTGCACAAACACCTCCTTGTTCTGCTAATACCATATCTATGGCTATTCGATTCTGGAACGCCATGAGGGAGGTGGCAGCAAGTTGGTCATGAATGGCCTCAAAACCGCTCTGGGTCCAATTTCCTAGTTTCTGAACGTTGTAGTGGATGTAATTTATTCTGTCTACATTTTTATTAGTTGTACACCACCAACAGAGTGCTGATTCAAATCCAGATAGTATTTGATTTGTTAATTTATATTCATCAGGGATATTATCCTGGATGCTTCTTCTCTTATGCAGCCACTGATGTGGCATTACACTCTTCAAGCCCATGATTAAACTTGCAACTGTCATGGGATATACTGAGACTGGTAAGATCAGTGTTACTAGTGAACAGAGTCCTGTCACATTATATGGTAATTTGTCAAACAATCTATCATCTCCACACCACCACCAGATATCTCCTCGAGAAATTGGTCTGAATGTGGTTTTCACAGATATTATAACAGTACACCAGTCTTTGGATAGTTTACCCAATTTTGCACCTGTCCCTGTCATATTTATGCATGTGAAGTTTTCACGTGCTACCCTTTTAGAGAATAGTTTTCTTTTGTCCGCTGGAACAATAGGGAACACAGAATCCCATCTCTGGCAGCCTTTCTTTGGATTGGTCTTATTCATTAATTCAATAGTACAATTGTCTTCTACAGATGCTGACACTACTTGTAGAAGTGATCTAGGTCCCATACACACTATGCAATTTCCTTTTGTCATGTTACCTGCTTGTTCTACCATTAGCAACCAGTTATTACTATATCCAGTAATTCCTGTGGTCATTTGGAACCAGTCATCAGCAGATTTTAGTGTGCCAATAATGCGTATTCCACCTTTCAACGAGACTGGAGATAAGGAGGGTTTAATAACATTTGTATTATTCACTTCACAAATTTGTAAATGGCAAATTTTGGATCATATCATGAACTAAAAGCCCATAACAGGAATCCCCAACAACTGATCTTCCCGTAGAACTATAGGAAGGCGGCGTCAGCGTATTAGATGTCAAATCTACTGTCAACAAAAGTCCGGGTTTGTGTGTGTCAGTTTAAGCAGTCGTCTATGATGTTGTGCACATTCAGTAGTTGCCCAACAAGGTGTCCAGTTATTATTTTCATCTGCTACTAGAGTTGACCATGATGTATCTTGCAGATCATTTGTCATATACCATGTATTAGCACTATAATCACTACCTTTAGCATTTCTACTGGTAAGGCTAGAAAATGGAAGCACTACAGAAACACTGGTATTATATTACTATTTTTCTATAATAATTATTTCCCTGGCAGAAGTGTGTTTCTTACGTGGCCAAAAGTAGGACCTCCAGGGAGATCACCACTAACATGCGCCACACCTTAAAAGTCATCTCACTGCTCTTACTCCCTAATAAGGTCAGCAGCCCGTGGGTTTCTTCACTGACTTTCGGGCCTATCCAGGTTCTAAACACCTGAATCCGTCCTATTATCAGACTTTGGCTTGCTTCCCTTGTTGGAGCTTAAGACAGCAGAAATGACCTTCTTACAGTGCGTCAGATGCTATTTTAATTGCTGTTTTTCTAATTTCTTCATCCAAACAGAGTTTCATATGGAGTTAATCCTGTTGTCCATCTGTTGAAACATAACTCCTATTTTTTCAATTAATTGGTTTGTTGTGTGTTCCGTTATCACTATAGATCTTTTCTGGGATGCCATATCGTGGAATAATATCTTTACACAATGCTTTTGCTACCGTCAGTGCATCTGGATGCTGAGTAGGAAAAAGTTCTATCCATTTGGAAAAGGCATCTATTATCACTAGACAGTATTTTTCCCTTCACTCTTATTTATGAAGTCCATGTGTATTGCTTGAAACGGATACTGAGGCTCAGGGAACCGGCCCCTTCTTGGTCTTAGGTTCCCCTGTGAGTTATGTTTAGCTCAAATCAGACATGCTCTACAGAAATTCTTTGAAAAGGCATTAAATCCATAAGTAGTATAATGTTGTTGCACCTGAGTCACCATCCCTCCTGTTGAGACATGAGTAACTCCATGGCTCAATATGGCTGCCCATTTAAATAGATTCTTAGGTAATATTGGTTTGTTGTCTGGTCATACATACAGATCATCTTTCAACTGTGCACCATTACGTGACCAAACATCTTTTTCAAACTGGGAACTTTGTTGTTGCATTTCTTTAAGGGTTGATTGATCTATGTCTGTGTGTTCTGTCATTAGAAGAACATCTTGTTTCCCTGTAGCTGCTTCTTTAGCTATTTTATCCGCAAAAGCATTTCCAAGAGACACCTCATCAGGGATGCCTGACATAGCTGAAGTTTATTTTTGCTCACTTTGTGACCTTACTTTACCAAATGCTGCTGTAGTGCTATTGTATCTGTCTTACAAGTGTCTTCATCTGGGGATGCTATCAAAACATCATCCACATAAAGTAAAATTTGACTGTTACCAGGAGGTTGGAATTTAGCCATGCTAGCACTCATAACTTTGTGAATAGATGGTTGGACTTTCGCAGAAAATTGGAGTATTACAAGGAAAGTTGTATTTCATTATTTTCGCATTTCATTATTATTCTTGCTTTAAGCAAATCTTCTATTACTGGTTTTATTCCTTCTTGTGCTTCTTTTAATGGTATTGTCTTATGCAAGGCCTATAATCTGATTTTGGTCTCATTTTTACAGGTACAGCTCCTTTCACTAGGCCTACATCACTAGGTCCCTTAGACCTCACTTCTTCATCCCAGAAGAAGTCTTGTAACAAATCCTCATCTTCCTGTATTAACACCATTAATTCTCATGTGTTTGAACTGTGGAGGTGTATTCCCTCCTGTACTTGGGCTGAACAAAACAAGGCCTTTTTGTCAGTACTAGCACTTGCCCACGTGTTTACGGATGTCGCTATCCAGTCAGTAGCATTCTCTCCCTGTTGCACCATTTTCCCTAAATCTTTCCACTGCATGTTTTTGTTTTTATACAGAAAAATGTGTGGTGGTACTCTCATTCTGTACAACTGCATGATTCTATCAATATATATTTAAAGTCACTCCTGCAACAGATGTGCTATCTGCATCAGAATAAATATAATTGATGGTAATTTTAGTAGGAGTAGCTTGTGTCAGTCTTTTCTCATAGTCTCTATCTGGCCCTGCTGTGATTTTGTCCCTCTCATTGTGACATGCAAATCATCTGTCTGCTGACATTGCACTTTGTAACTCAGATATTGCTTTTCTTCCTTACTTAATAGGACTGTGGCAGTACTGTGTGGTGCTTGTTTGTTATTTCTAGGGAATAGTAGTATTTTGGCTCTCCTATCCCTTGAAGGACACACATGTCCCCCTGCAGCAGTTCAGCTTTTCTTTTTACCACAATCTGTCCCTCAGCTGATGGTATTAATGCTAATCCTAGCAACAAAAGACCATCTCTCCCTAACAAATTTACTGGGTATTGTGGAAACATTAAGATGGACATCTGGCATGACAGACCCTCAGGACATTTTTAATTTGACCGTTTTTTCTTGGCATGCACGCTTATATTCACTACTGATCAGAGTTTAGTTCATTCCGGTTCGAACTTTTACTGGACATTCGGCTATATACTTATATAAAAACAGTATGAGCACGGTTTAGGGGAGATAACCGTTATTATAAACTGAAGTAGGCTACAGTACCGACAAATTAGGCAGAATGCAAATACAACGCGATGACGTCATTAATATGCTAATAACGCATGACGTCATCTGGCGACATTTAGCTACTTTTCGAGCAGGCTTTAGCTACTTTCCATTGAAAATAGTTGGCAACACTGGTCCCTCAAACCCGTAGTCATTTATCCATTTATCAAGATGCTCGATGTGTTTTGGATCTAATTTTTCAACATACTTCCAGTCTTTGCACGTTAAATCTTCCTTAGTTAAAGTTTTACTTCCCCCTTTCCCCATTTTGCAAAATTTAGTCCAACGTTTCAACACCTAGGGTGTTCTACCGTTGGTTTTTCACCCAGTGGGACAGTAATAAAAACACCTGTCGTGGTAATTCTCACTTCAACTCTCACGAGTGGAGAATTCTTGCCTCTGCATCCACGTCAGTCTTACTGTTTACAACCCCACTGTTTTATATGGAAGAAGATTCCAAGTGGAACTCTTTTCCCAATCACTCACTCATTCGTTCCTTTCCACGGATTTTATCGGCCCTCTACTCCGCCATCCAGATGTTTACACGTAATTTGTCGGGTACCTGTAGGACTCCGTCGTCTCTATACGTTTCGGATTTTATAGGACTCCGCCGTCCCCTTATGGATTTTACAGGACTCCGCCGTCCCCTTACGGATTTTATAGGCCACTTCTCAAGTGCCTTTCAGGACTCCGCCGTCTCTATACGGACTTTATCGGGATTTTGTTGGACTCCGCCATCCACTTTAGGCCTATTTTTATACACGGAACTTAACGGACTCTGCCGTGGACACCGTCATCCAATCCTAATACCACGGAATTTATATCCCAGTAGGACTCCACCCGTCCCTTTACCTGTCAGTGCCTAGGATTCACAGGGTTTTCTACAACGCGTTTTGACCCTCAGTCACGCTTGTATTTTAACCAAAAAGCCTACTCACCACTGGTGTCTCTCCTCTTGGACTACCGTCAACCTTCAGATCCCAGTCAGCGAGCTGAAACCCGGTCCTGGAAAAGGATCTATTGCCGTGGCCACGGTCTTTCCCGGTTTCTAACTCGCCCACTGGAAACCTCGGGTATCTTGGTATCCGGCTCGAAGGACCAAATAAATGTCAGGTTTAGACACCTAAAATATCAAACAAGGAAGAAAGACAAGAGAGTTAATGGCTTTTTACTCGCGAGGAGAACGGACAGAGATGCACTCAGTTACAAACTCCAACCGTTCTGAGGCATCTCCGCCGCTTCCTCTCTTTTATTATGAACAGGGAGGTCCCTAGTTACATGCACATTGCTGCTATATGGGGGAAAGGGAATAAACAAGGACATGAACTTGAAATTGAGACAGATTAAAATATGTTGTTATGGCTATGGTGCTGTGAAGAATGTTCCAGAAACTATGTAAAACAGCTCCATATCAGTAGCTATTTTGGTTCTTGCTTCTTTGGGTGTCTGGCTCTGTGACCCATCCACTGCAGGTTTCCTGTGAACAAACTCAAAGATTCATATTGAAATACAAGGCTTATATTTCCATAAATGTATTTCCATGTACTGAGTAAATATGAGATAACTTATATACAAAATGATTCCAACATTTCCCTCCTGTTTATCACATATTTGCTCAAATTCTCATTTCACTTAAGTCAGTCACTTCTGTTAAGATTTTCGACTGCAAGATCATTTTTATAAGCTCCAATATGCTTACACTCAGAGTTCAACGTTACAGGTTAGAGGAGACTCGTTCATAATCTCCTGGATAAGAAAACAAATCTGGTACTTGATGTAATGGATCATTTTCTTCATTATCAGTATCATTGTCTTTGAATTCTTCGAATTGATCCATTTCACCCAACAAAGGATATAACTGAGCCACTCTGTGCTCCATAGGTGATATAGCTGTGGTAATGATACGGTGTACCAGTGTTCTAAGACAAGGAATAAAACAACAACCACACAAGGTCAGAATAGTCGCAAATACAGTTATGGACACCAAAGCGGAGGTTATCAGAGCTTCCCATTGACCAAACACACTTGACCATGAGCCCCACAGTGAATTATCTATTCCGGAGTGCTCTTTCATTTTCCCATTAAGGGATCGAAGTCCTGCAATGGCATTAGTGAGACTGCCATCTGCAGCCGTATTGTTAGGAATGAACGTGCAGCATTGCTCTCCGAACATTGCACAAACACCTCCTTGTTCTGCTAATACCATATCTATGGCTATTCGATTCTGGAACGCCATGAGGGAGGTGGCAGCAAGTTGGTCATGAATGGCCTCAAAACCGCTCTGGGTCCAATTTCCTAGTTTCTGAACGTTGTAGTGGATGTAATTTATTCTGTCTACATTTTTATTAGTTGTACACCACCAACAGAGTGCTGATTCAAATCCAGATAGTATTTGATTTGTTAATTTATATTCATCAGGGATATTATCCTGGATGCTTCTTCTCTTATGCAGCCACTGATGTGGCATTACACTCTTCAAGCCCATGATTAAACTTGCAACTGTCATGGGATATACTGAGACTGGTAAGATCAGTGTTACTAGTGAACAGAGTCCTGTCACATTATATGGTAATTTGTCAAACAATCTATCATCTCCACACCACCACCAGATATCTCCTCGAGAAATTGGTCTGAATGTGGTTTTCACAGATATTATAACAGTACACCAGTCTTTGGATAGTTTACCCAATTTTGCACCTGTCCCTGTCATATTTATGCATGTGAAGTTTTCACGTGCTACCCTTTTAGAGAATAGTTTTCTTTTGTCCGCTGGAACAATAGGGAACACAGAATCCCATCTCTGGCAGCCTTTCTTTGGATTGGTCTTATTCATTAATTCAATAGTACAATTGTCTTCTACAGATGCTGACACTACTTGTAGAAGTGATCTAGGTCCCATACACACTATGCAATTTCCTTTTGTCATGTTACCTGCTTGTTCTACCATTAGCAACCAGTTATTACTATATCCAGTAATTCCTGTGGTCATTTGGAACCAGTCATCAGCAGATTTTAGTGTGCCAATAATGCGTATTCCACCTTTCAACGAGACTGGAGATAAGGAGGGTTTAATAACATTTGTATTATTCACTTCACAAATTTGTAAATGGCAAATTTTGGATCATATCATGAACTAAAAGCCCATAACAGGAATCCCCAACAACTGATCTTCCCGTAGAACTATAGGAAGGCGGCGTCAGCGTATTAGATGTCAAATCTACTGTCAACAAAAGTCCGGGTTTGTGTGTGTCAGTTTAAGCAGTCGTCTATGATGTTGTGCACATTCAGTAGTTGCCCAACAAGGTGTCCAGTTATTATTTTCATCTGCTACTAGAGTTGACCATGATGTATCTTGCAGATCATTTGTCATATACCATGTATTAGCACTATAATCACTACCTTTAGCATTTCTACTGGTAAGGCTAGAAAATGGAAGCACTACAGAAACACTGGTATTATATTACTATTTTTCTATAATAATTATTTCCCTGGCAGAAGTGTGTTTCTTACGTGGCCAAAAGTAGGACCTCCAGGGAGATCACCACTAACATGCGCCACACCTTAAAAGTCATCTCACTGCTCTTACTCCCTAATAAGGTCAGCAGCCCGTGGGTTTCTTCACTGACTTTCGGGCCTATCCAGGTTCTAAACACCTGAATCCGTCCTATTATCAGACTTTGGCTTGCTTCCCTTGTTGGAGCTTAAGACAGCAGAAATGACCTTCTTACAGTGCGTCAGATGCTATTTTAATTGCTGTTTTTCTAATTTCTTCATCCAAACAGAGTTTCATATGGAGTTAATCCTGTTGTCCATCTGTTGAAACATAACTCCTATTTTTTCAATTAATTGGTTTGTTGTGTGTTCCGTTATCACTATAGATCTTTTCTGGGATGCCATATCGTGGAATAATATCTTTACACAATGCTTTTGCTACCGTCAGTGCATCTGGATGCTGAGTAGGAAAAAGTTCTATCCATTTGGAAAAGGCATCTATTATCACTAGACAGTATTTTTCCCTTCACTCTTATTTATGAAGTCCATGTGTATTGCTTGAAACGGATACTGAGGCTCAGGGAACCGGCCCCTTCTTGGTCTTAGGTTCCCCTGTGAGTTATGTTTAGCGCAAATCAGACATGCTCTACAGAAATTCTTTGAAAAGGCATTAAATCCATAAGTAGTATAATGTTGTTGCACCTGAGTCACCATCCCTCCTGTTGAGACATGAGTAACTCCATGGCTCAATATGGCTGCCCATTTAAATAGATTCTTAGGTAATATTGGTTTGTTGTCTGGTCATACATACAGATCATCTTTCAACTGTGCACCATTACGTGACCAAACATCTTTTTCAAACTGGGAACTTTGTTGTTGCATTTCTTTAAGGGTTGATTGATCTATGTCTGTGTGTTCTGTCATTAGAAGAACATCTTGTTTCCCTGTAGCTGCTTCTTTAGCTATTTTATCCGCAAAAGCATTTCCAAGAGACACCTCATCAGGGATGCCTGACATAGCTGAAGTTTATTTTTGCTCACTTTGTGACCTTACTTTACCAAATGCTGCTGTAGTGCTATTGTATCTGTCTTACAAGTGTCTTCATCTGGGGATGCTATCAAAACATCATCCACATAAAGTAAAATTTGACTGTTACCAGGAGGTTGGAATTTAGCCATGCTAGCACTCATAACTTTGTGAATAGATGGTTGGACTTTCGCAGAAAATTGGAGTATTACAAGGAAAGTTGTATTTCATTATTTTCGCATTTCATTATTATTCTTGCTTTAAGCAAATCTTCTATTACTGGTTTTATTCCTTCTTGTGCTTCTTTTAATGGTATTGTCTTATGCAAGGCCTATAATCTGATTTTGGTCTCATTTTTACAGGTACAGCTCCTTTCACTAGGCCTACATCACTAGGTCCCTTAGACCTCACTTCTTCATCCCAGAAGAAGTCTTGTAACAAATCCTCATCTTCCTGTATTAACACCATTAATTCTCATGTGTTTGAACTGTGGAGGTGTATTCCCTCCTGTACTTGGGCTGAACAAAACAAGGCCTTTTTGTCAGTACTAGCACTTGCCCACGTGTTTACGGATGTCGCTATCCAGTCAGTAGCATTCTCTCCCTGTTGCACCATTTTCCCTAAATCTTTCCACTGCATGTTTTTGTTTTTATACAGAAAAATGTGTGGTGGTACTCTCATTCTGTACAACTGCATGATTCTATCAATATATATTTAAAGTCACTCCTGCAACAGATGTGCTATCTGCATCAGAATAAATATAATTGATGGTAATTTTAGTAGGAGTAGCTTGTGTCAGTCTTTTCTCATAGTCTCTATCTGGCCCTGCTGTGATTTTGTCCCTCTCATTGTGACATGCAAATCATCTGTCTGCTGACATTGCACTTTGTAACTCAGATATTGCTTTTCTTCCTTACTTAATAGGACTGTGGCAGTACTGTGTGGTGCTTGTTTGTTATTTCTAGGGAATAGTAGTATTTTGGCTCTCCTATCCCTTGAAGGACACACATGTCCCCCTGCAGCAGTTCAGCTTTTCTTTTTACCACAATCTGTCCCTCAGCTGATGGTATTAATGCTAATCCTAGCAACAAAAGACCATCTCTCCCTAACAAATTTACTGGGTATTGTGGAAACATTAAGATGGACATCTGGCATGACAGACCCTCAGGACATTTTTAATTTGACCGTTTTTTCTTGGCATGCACGCTTATATTCACTACTGATCAGAGTTTAGTTCATTCCGGTTCGAACTTTTACTGGACATTCGGCTATATACTTATATAAAAACAGTATGAGCACGGTTTAGGGGAGATAACCGTTATTATAAACTGAAGTAGGCTACAGTACCGACAAATTAGGCAGAATGCAAATACAACGCGATGACGTCATTAATATGCTAATAACGCATGACGTCATCTGGCGACATTTAGCTACTTTTCGAGCAGGCTTTAGCTACTTTCCATTGAAAATAGTTGGCAACACTGGTCCCTCAAACCCGTAGTCATTTATCCATTTATCAAGATGCTCGATGTGTTTTGGATCTAATTTTTCAACATACTTCCAGTCTTTGCACGTTAAATCTTCCTTAGTTAAAGTTTTACTTCCCCCTTTCCCCATTTTGCAAAATTTAGTCCAACGTTTCAACACCTAGGGTGTTCTACCGTTGGTTTTTCACCCAGTGGGACAGTAATAAAAACACCTGTCGTGGTAATTCTCACTTCAACTCTCACGAGTGGAGAATTCTTGCCTCTGCATCCACGTCAGTCTTACTGTTTACAACCCCACTGTTTTATATGGAAGAAGATTCCAAGTGGAACTCTTTTCCCAATCACTCACTCATTCGTTCCT
Source organism: Lepomis macrochirus (assembly GCA_024633595.2). Lineage (NCBI taxonomy): Eukaryota > Metazoa > Chordata > Actinopteri > Centrarchiformes > Centrarchidae > Lepomis > Lepomis macrochirus. Next base: position 114,534 of record JALXJV020000030.1, on the reverse strand, counting down.
TTCCACGGATTTTATCGGCCCTCTACTCCGCCATCCAGATGTTTACACGTAATTTGTCGGGTACCTGTAGGACTCCGTCGTCTCTATACGTTTCGGATTTTATAGGACTCCGCCGTCCCCTTATGGATTTTACAGGACTCCGCCGTCCCCTTACGGATTTTATAGGCCACTTCTCAAGTGCCTTTCAGGACTCCGCCGTCTCTATACGGACTTTATCGGGATTTTGTTGGACTCCGCCATCCACTTTAGGCCTATTTTTATACACGGAACTTAACGGACTCTGCCGTGGACACCGTCATCCAATCCTAATACCACGGAATTTATATCCCAGTAGGACTCCACCCGTCCCTTTACCTGTCAGTGCCTAGGATTCACAGGGTTTTCTACAACGCGTTTTGACCCTCAGTCACGCTTGTATTTTAACCAAAAAGCCTACTCACCACTGGTGTCTCTCCTCTTGGACTACCGTCAACCTTCAGATCCCAGTCAGCGAGCTGAAACCCGGTCCTGGAAAAGGATCTATTGCCGTGGCCACGGTCTTTCCCGGTTTCTAACTCGCCCACTGGAAACCTCGGGTATCTTGGTATCCGGCTCGAAGGACCAAATAAATGTCAGGTTTAGACACCTAAAATATCAAACAAGGAAGAAAGACAAGAGAGTTAATGGCTTTTTACTCGCGAGGAGAACGGACAGAGATGCACTCAGTTACAAACTCCAACCGTTCTGAGGCATCTCCGCCGCTTCCTCTCTTTTATTATGAACAGGGAGGTCCCTAGTTACATGCACATTGCTGCTATATGGGGGAAAGGGAATAAACAAGGACATGAACTTGAAATTGAGACAGATTAAAATATGTTGTTATGGCTATGGTGCTGTGAAGAATGTTCCAGAAACTATGTAAAACAGCTCCATATCAGTAGCTATTTTGGTTCTTGCTTCTTTGGGTGTCTGGCTCTGTGACCCATCCACTGCAGGTTTCCTGTGAACAAACTCAAAGATTCATATTGAAATACAAGGCTTATATTTCCATAAATGTATTTCCATGTACTGAGTAAATATGAGATAACTTATATACAAAATGATTCCAACATTTCCCTCCTGTTTATCACATATTTGCTCAAATTCTCATTTCACTTAAGTCAGTCACTTCTGTTAAGATTTTCGACTGCAAGATCATTTTTATAAGCTCCAATATGCTTACACTCAGAGTTCAACGTTACAGGTTAGAGGAGACTCGTTCATAATCTCCTGGATAAGAAAACAAATCTGGTACTTGATGTAATGGATCATTTTCTTCATTATCAGTATCATTGTCTTCGAATTCTTCGAATTGATCCATTTCACCCAACAAAGGATATAACTGAGCCACTCTGTGCTCCATAGGTGATATAGCTGTGGTAATGATACGGTGTACCAGTGTTCTAAGACAAGGAATAAAACAACAACCACACAAGGTCAGAATAGTCGCAAATACAGTTATGGACACCAAAGCGGAGGTTATCAGAGCTTCCCATTGACCAAACACACTTGACCATGAGCCCCACAGTGAATTATCTATTCCGGAGTGCTCTTTCATTTTCCCATTAAGGGATCGAAGTCCTGCAATGGCATTAGTGAGACTGCCATCTGCAGCCGTATTGTTAGGAATGAACGTGCAGCATTGCTCTCCGAACATTGCACAAACACCTCCTTGTTCTGCTAATACCATATCTATGGCTATTCGATTCTGGAACGCCATGAGGGAGGTGGCAGCAAGTTGGTCATGAATGGCCTCAAAACCGCTCTGGGTCCAATTTCCTAGTTTCTGAACGTTGTAGTGGATGTAATTTATTCTGTCTACATTTTTATTAGTTGTACACCACCAACAGAGTGCTGATTCAAATCCAGATAGTATTTGATTTGTTAATTTATATTCATCAGGGATATTATCCTGGATGCTTCTTCTCTTATGCAGCCACTGATGTGGCATTACACTCTTCAAGCCCATGATTAAACTTGCAACTGTCATGGGATATACTGAGACTGGTAAGATCAGTGTTACTAGTGAACAGAGTCCTGTCACATTATATGGTAATTTGTCAAACAATCTATCATCTCCACACCACCACCAGATATCTCCTCGAGAAATTGGTCTGAATGTGGTTTTCACAGATATTATAACAGTACACCAGTCTTTGGATAGTTTACCCAATTTTGCACCTGTCCCTGTCATATTTATGCATGTGAAGTTTTCACGTGCTACCCTTTTAGAGAATAGTTTTCTTTTGTCCGCTGGAACAATAGGGAACACAGAATCCCATCTCTGGCAGCCTTTCTTTGGATTGGTCTTATTCATTAATTCAATAGTACAATTGTCTTCTACAGATGCTGACACTACTTGTAGAAGTGATCTAGGTCCCATACACACTATGCAATTTCCTTTTGTCATGTTACCTGCTTGTTCTACCATTAGCAACCAGTTATTACTATATCCAGTAATTCCTGTGGTCATTTGGAACCAGTCATCAGCAGATTTTAGTGTGCCAATAATGCGTATTCCACCTTTCAACGAGACTGGAGATAAGGAGGGTTTAATAACATTTGTATTATTCACTTCACAAATTTGTAAATGGCAAATTTTGGATCATATCATGAACTAAAAGCCCATAACAGGAATCCCCAACAACTGATCTTCCCGTAGAACTATAGGAAGGCGGCGTCAGCGTATTAGATGTCAAATCTACTGTCAACAAAAGTCCGGGTTTGTGTGTGTCAGTTTAAGCAGTCGTCTATGATGTTGTGCACATTCAGTAGTTGCCCAACAAGGTGTCCAGTTATTATTTTCATCTGCTACTAGAGTTGACCATGATGTATCTTGCAGATCATTTGTCATATACCATGTATTAGCACTATAATCACTACCTTTAGCATTTCTACTGGTAAGGCTAGAAAATGGAAGCACTACAGAAACACTGGTATTATATTACTATTTTTCTATAATAATTATTTCCCTGGCAGAAGTGTGTTTCTTACGTGGCCAAAAGTAGGACCTCCAGGGAGATCACAACTAACATGCGCCACACCTTAAAAGTCATCTCACTGCTCTTACTCCCTAATAAGGTCAGCAGCCCGTGGGTTTCTTCACTGACTTTCGGGCCTATCCAGGTTCTAAACACCTGAATCCGTCCTATTATCAGACTTTGGCTTGCTTCCCTTGTTGGAGCTTAAGACAGCAGAAATGACCTTCTTACAGTGCGTCAGATGCTATTTTAATTGCTGTTTTTCTAATTTCTTCATCCAAACAGAGTTTCATATGGAGTTAATCCTGTTGTCCATCTGTTGAAACATAACTCCTATTTTTTCAATTAATTGGTTTGTTGTGTGTTCCGTTATCACTATAGATCTTTTCTGGGATGCCATATCGTGGAATAATATCTTTACACAATGCTTTTGCTACCGTCAGTGCATCTGGATGCTGAGTAGGAAAAAGTTCTATCCATTTGGAAAAGGCATCTATTATCACTAGACAGTATTTTTCCCTTCACTCTTATTTATGAAGTCCATGTGTATTGCTTGAAACGGATACTGAGGCTCAGGGAACCGGCCCCTTCTTGGTCTTAGGTTCCCCTGTGAGTTATGTTTAGCGCAAATCAGACATGCTCTACAGAAATTCTTTGAAAAGGCATTAAATCCATAAGTAGTATAATGTTGTTGCACCTGAGTCACCATCCCTCCTGTTGAGACATGAGTAACTCCATGGCTCAATATGGCTGCCCATTTAAATAGATTCTTAGGTAATATTGGTTTGTTGTCTGGTCATACATACAGATCATCTTTCAACTGTGCACCATTACGTGACCAAACATCTTTTTCAAACTGGGAACTTTGTTGTTGCATTTCTTTAAGGGTTGATTGATCTATGTCTGTGTGTTCTGTCATTAGAAGAACATCTTGTTTCCCTGTAGCTGCTTCTTTAGCTATTTTATCCGCAAAAGCATTTCCAAGAGACACCTCATCAGGGATGCCTGACATAGCTGAAGTTTATTTTTGCTCACTTTGTGACCTTACTTTACCAAATGCTGCTGTAGTGCTATTGTATCTGTCTTACAAGTGTCTTCATCTGGGGATGCTATCAAAACATCATCCACATAAAGTAAAATTTGACTGTTACCAGGAGGTTGGAATTTAGCCATGCTAGCACTCATAACTTTGTGAATAGATGGTTGGACTTTCGCAGAAAATTGGAGTATTACAAGGAAAGTTGTATTTCATTATTTTCGCATTTCATTATTATTCTTGCTTTAAGCAAATCTTCTATTACTGGTTTTATTCCTTCTTGTGCTTCTTTTAATGGTATTGTCTTATGCAAGGCCTATAATCTGATTTTGGTCTCATTTTTACAGGTACAGCTCCTTTCACTAGGCCTACATCACTAGGTCCCTTAGACCTCACTTCTTCATCCCAGAAGAAGTCTTGTAACAAATCCTCATCTTCCTGTATTAACACCATTAATTCTCATGTGTTTGAACTGTGGAGGTGTATTCCCTCCTGTACTTGGGCTGAACAAAACAAGGCCTTTTTGTCAGTACTAGCACTTGCCCACGTGTTTACGGATGTCGCTATCCAGTCAGTAGCATTCTCTCCCTGTTGCACCATTTTCCCTAAATCTTTCCACTGCATGTTTTTGTTTTTATACAGAAAAATGTGTGGTGGTACTCTCATTCTGTACAACTGCATGATTCTATCAATATATATTTAAAGTCACTCCTGCAACAGATGTGCTATCTGCATCAGAATAAATATAATTGATGGTAATTTTAGTAGGAGTAGCTTGTGTCAGTCTTTTCTCATAGTCTCTATCTGGCCCTGCTGTGATTTTGTCCCTCTCATTGTGACATGCAAATCATCTGTCTGCTGACATTGCACTTTGTAACTCAGATATTGCTTTTCTTCCTTACTTAATAGGACTGTGGCAGTACTGTGTGGTGCTTGTTTGTTATTTCTAGGGAATAGTAGTATTTTGGCTCTCCTATCCCTTGAAGGACACACATGTCCCCCTGCAGCAGTTCAGCTTTTCTTTTTACCACAATCTGTCCCTCAGCTGATGGTATTAATGCTAATCCTAGCAACAAAAGACCATCTCTCCCTAACAAATTTACTGGGTATTGTGGAAACATTAAGATGGACATCTGGCATGACAGACCCTCAGGACATTTTTAATTTGACCGTTTTTTCTTGGCATGCACGCTTATATTCACTACTGATCAGAGTTTAGTTCATTCCGGTTCGAACTTTTACTGGACATTCGGCTATATACTTATATAAAAACAGTATGAGCACGGTTTAGGGGAGATAACCGTTATTATAAACTGAAGTAGGCTACAGTACCGACAAATTAGGCAGAATGCAAATACAACGCGATGACGTCATTAATATGCTAATAACGCATGACGTCATCTGGCGACATTTAGCTACTTTTCGAGCAGGCTTTAGCTACTTTCCATTGAAAATAGTTGGCAACACTGGTCCCTCAAACCCGTAGTCATTTATCCATTTATCAAGATGCTCGATGTGTTTTGGATCTAATTTTTCAACATACTTCCAGTCTTTGCACGTTAAATCTTCCTTAGTTAAAGTTTTACTTCCCCCTTTCCCCATTTTGCAAAATTTAGTCCAACGTTTCAACACCTAGGGTGTTCTACCGTTGGTTTTTCACCCAGTGGGACAGTAATAAAAACACCTGTCGTGGTAATTCTCACTTCAACTCTCACGAGTGGAGAATTCTTGCCTCTGCATCCACGTCAGTCTTACTGTTTACAACCCCACTGTTTTATATGGAAGAAGATTCCAAGTGGAACTCTTTTCCCAATCACTCACTCATTCGTTCCTTTCCACGGATTTTATCGGCCCTCTACTCCGCCATCCAGATGTTTACACGTAATTTGTCGGGTACCTGTAGGACTCCGTCGTCTCTATACGTTTCGGATTTTATAGGACTCCGCCGTCCCCTTATGGATTTTACAGGACTCCGCCGTCCCCTTACGGATTTTATAGGCCACTTCTCAAGTGCCTTTCAGGACTCCGCCGTCTCTATACGGACTTTATCGGGATTTTGTTGGACTCCGCCATCCACTTTAGGCCTATTTTTATAACGGAACTTAACGGACTCTGCCGTGGACACCGTCATCCAATCCTAATACCACGGAATTTATATCCCAGTAGGACTCCACCCGTCCCTTTACCTGTCAGTGCCTAGGATTCACAGGGTTTTCTACAACGCGTTTTGACCCTCAGTCACGCTTGTATTTTAACCAAAAAGCCTACTCACCACTGGTGTCTCTCCTCTTGGACTACCGTCAACCTTCAGATCCCAGTCAGCGAGCTGAAACCCGGTCCTGGAAAAGGATCTATTGCCGTGGCCACGGTCTTTCCCGGTTTCTAACTCGCCCACTGGAAACCTCGGGTATCTTGGTATCCGGCTCGAAGGACCAAATAAATGTCAGGTTTAGACACCTAAAATATCAAACAAGGAAGAAAGACAAGAGAGTTAATGGCTTTTTACTCGCGAGGAGAACGGACAGAGATGCACTCAGTTACAAACTCCAACCGTTCTGAGGCATCTCCGCCGCTTCCTCTCTTTTATTATGAACAGGGAGGTCCCTAGTTACATGCACATTGCTGCTATATGGGGGAAAGGGAATAAACAAGGACATGAACTTGAAATTGAGACAGATTAAAATATGTTGTTATGGCTATGGTGCTGTGAAGAATGTTCCAGAAACTATGTAAAACAGCTCCATATCAGTAGCTATTTTGGTTCTTGCTTCTTTGGGTGTCTGGCTCTGTGACCCATCCACTGCAGGTTTCCTGTGAACAAACTCAAAGATTCATATTGAAATACAAGGCTTATATTTCCATAAATGTATTTCCATGTACTGTGTAAATATGAGATAACTTATATACAAAATGATTCCAACAGAGCCGAAGGCTAGGTCTCACCGTTGTATATACACCGTTGTATATGCGGACGTAGGAGAGGCCCACGCTGTGGGTGGGCGTAGACTAAAATTCTCAGTGCAGCGCAGGCGCTGAAGAGGTATACCCAATAGCGATAACCTTAGAGGGCTACGCCTATACTCATAGAATCCGGGTTACAGTACGTAACCCCCGTTTTGACTGTATTGGATGTGCATCAGTGCATAAGGATCCGCATGTCATTCTACAATAAACCACAATGCGGTCTGTGCCATCAAGCAACAAAAGAAAAAGAGATTAAAATTCACTTCTCTTTAATAGCTTTAATAAGGATTCATTATAATTAATTAATACAAATAAATATGACTGCTGCTTGAAATAATAAAGAATTATGTATGCAAGTAGTTATAAAGAATGCATATCATTCATTGAAAAGAAGACTATTCTACTTTAGGAAAAGAAGACTATTCTACTTTTAAGATCTTTTTTAAGTCACAGTAGTTAAATCTGTATATTGCATGTTCAAACTTTAAAATCATTCATATTAACTGGTTAATAGATGTTTTCTCTATTACAGTATGATTATGGGTTTGTAAATTTTAGAGAAATTCTAAATTAATGCATTATTGAACTAAACCCATTATATTTTAGTCATCTGAACTGTTTTAGTTTTATTCTAGCTTTAGTCGACGACATACAATAAGATTTTAGTCGCCTAAATCTAGATACTAATACTAAATACTAATACACTAATTTAAACTAATTTCTCCTCCATGTTGTGGAAAGATGTAGATATCCGCAGGTGTGCCAATGTGCACAGGAGGTGCGTGGAGCAAATATAGCATGGAGGTGCGATCACTTGCAACACGTATGCGCGTCTCTTAACTGAACAGAAACTCAACGATGCCTCTCAGAAATATATGCTATCTATATAAAGATTGCAAAGATCAAAATTAAAAGAAATAGGAAACTCTCTGATTGTGTAATCTGAATGTGCTTTTTTCCACCACCACGTCCCTTAGAGGCTCGGTACGATCACGCTGACAAAATAATAATTAATAATAGGCTAATAATATTGCGTGTTAATTATTTTGTCAAATCATTTTTATACGAAATCAGTGTTTCCCACAGAATTAGATTCTATTTGTGGTGGTTGGGGACGGGGGGTTGCATAAAGGACAAAAGCTTAGCCCGCGCCACAGGGGCCTATATGAATTGTAAGCATGTTATCAATAAAGTTACATTTTGCAATGATAGTGAGGTGATATAGGCTATGTCGGCCCGGTTTTATCTGTGGTTTTCTTTCACTTAGGAGCAAAAATCTGCCTTTAAACTTTAAAGAAATAAAAATTTTATTATCGATAATTTTTTTAGCCATATCGCCCAGCCCTACAATTGCACGTCCCAAAGTTATCAAGTGCGCATACACAAACGGCCTGTATCCCCCTTCAGGTGCACGGGTTGGGATATTTAGCCTGCCACATCAGACTTTCACCAGCTGGTTTTGCACACACACACACACACACACACACACACACACCCTTAGTGTCATGTAAGCTGGTTATTTTATGTTCATTTGTTACTTGTTTTTCTATTGATTTAAAGTTCCTGTTGAACACTGATTTGCTCAATTTTTGTCTAATTTCATTAAGGTCTTGCCAGACAGGAAAGCGACAGAAGGAGGTGTACCCTGTTGTTTATAAATATGGCGTAAGTTTCCATACATTGACCTTAAAGTTTCCTTTAAATGCTCCTGAAATGTTACAAGACATTGCCAAATGATGTTAATTTCAAATGCTTATATCACTAACTTATATCACAGTTGTTTAGCCAGGATTTTCATTTCAAAAGTTCTCATTTTTCATTTTCCTTTTTTGGCCAAGGAAAAACCCTGATATTGCTCAATTAAACTTGATTATAGTATCAGTTTTGGCCACAATCGTACACATGACCCCTTTAAACAGACCATCGCAGATTAGGGATGAGTCACAATCTTTGGATACTGGAATATATTATCTGAGCCACAATTAATTTCACACACACATGTGTGACAGTCAGCAGGTCTTTAACTTAAACACCTCAATATGTCTGTCAGCTTTATAAAGTATAAATGCTTTGTCTATTACAGATCCAAAAGAAAAATGGATTATGACGACAGTCGTTGGACTAAACGAAGACGTGTTAAAATGAAAGTACAGGAGCACTTGAATTATTTGGAAGGCTGCCATAATGACGAGGACATTGTGCCAACAAATATGGATTTCAATGCATCAGAGGAAGACTTTAAGTCTCATGGAAGTAACAATTCAAATGACAAGCATGTGAACATCACAGTGAAGAGTTCGGGTCTCAAAGTGATGAAGAATCACATTCTGAAGTTGTTTCCAAACACAGTTTTGAAGCCACAAATGATCAGACTGATTCGGAAAGCACAGTTGAAAAATCAGACCCTTGTAGCTTTAGTGACATTAGAGGGAAATTGGGAGACTGGTCAGTAAATCACAATATTTCACATAGTGCCCTGTCAGAGCTGTTGCACTTATTAGTGCAATGTGGCTTGGAGTTACCAAAAGATCCAAGAACTCTTTTGTCAACCTCAACAACCTACGAAATCAAAGACATCGGAACTGGATGCTACTGCCATATTGGAGTGTCTAACGTAATCATTTCAGCCCTGTCACAGGAAGCACATTCCTCAGTAGACACTATAACACTGCGCATCAACATTGATGGTATACACCTCTCAGGCAGCTCTAAACAGGAGTTATGGCCTATTCTGGTTAAGATCAAGGAACTTCCCAGAGCTAATGTTGGTGTCATTGGTCTGTTTGCAGCCCCAACAAAGCCTCAATTGGTTCATGAATACCTGAAGGATTTCATTGAGGAGTTGAAACTATTAATGCATGATGGTCTAGAATACAATGCAAGACATTACAATGTTGCTCTTCCAGATACATTTATCTGTGATGCACCTGCTCGTGCCTACTCGAAATGCATCAAAGGTCACACTGGCTACAGCTCCTGCGAGCGATGCACTGAGTATGGGGTTCATTTAGGTACAGTTGTGTTTCCAGAATTGACTGCACCGCTTCGAACAGACTTGACCTTTGATCAGCAGCCGATAGTGAACATCACCATAATGATGTAGTCTCCCCGCTACAAGAGCTTGGGATTAGAATGGTGTCAAGCTTTGTCCTTGACTATATGCATTTGGCATGCTTAGGACATGTTAGAAGAATTGTACATCTTTGGACCAAGGGACCTTTAAGTAGTCTTTCTTCTTCCACAATCAACATGATTTCTGATCACTTGGAATCAATCAGAGCAAATCTCCCACAGAATTTTTCACGTAAGCCAAGGTCACTTAGAGAATACAGAAATTGGAAGGCCACTGAATATCAGTTTCTGTTGTACACAGGTCCTGTGGTACTGAAAGGACGCCTACCAACAAGGCCGTACAATAACTTTATGATACTCTCAGTTGCAATGAGGATACTTCTCAGTCCAGCCTTGTGCTCTGAGCACTGTGAATATGCAGGCAAGCTACTGAAATGTTATGTGACAAATTTTGGACAGATATATGGATCAGAGCAGCTAGTCTATAACAATCACTCACTCATCCATCTCGCTGATGATGCCAGAAAATTTGGTTCCCTAGACAACGTGTCATGTTTCCCTTTCGAAAACCATCTCGGGACTATGAAGCGGATGGTGAGATGGCCCAAGGAGCAGTTCAACAACTCGTAAGGCGTCTCAGTGCAAAACAGCGTTCACTCTCCCTTAAAAGTGGAAAAAAGAGAGGGCAAATAAGCCTCTACAACCACATTTCTCAGGTCCGACTCTCCCTGATGTTCCTGTCCGCATGCAGTACATGAAGTACAGACATGATGGCAATATAATTTCACGTCGTAAAGGCAGCAATTGTTTTAATGTTAAGGGAAAAGATGCTGTGCTGTGGTTCGGAACATTGTTGAGTTGGTATCGGGGGGTATGTACGCAGTCTGTCAGTTTCATGAAAAACAAGACAGCTTTTACAACTACCCTATTGAGTCAACGTGTGTGGGGATTAGAACAGTGACACAGCTGTCTCACCAGCTGCACGGTGTGTCGGTCACAGATTTAACTGAGAGACTAATACTTCTGCCATTGCAGGATGGAGCTGTTGCATTTGTCCAATTACACAATCAGTAACCATTATGAACTTTGCAGCATGTCCCTGTACTGTATTGTCGAGTTTATTGACGAGAACCATGATGGCAAAGCTGTGGTGGATATAATTCCAATTTGTTGGATGACCGAAGAACACAGTGAGTGTTTCTGGCCATCAGGCCGTAATGTAACCAAGGCTGTGAAGGACCGACAGAAGCCAGAGGAATCGTGGCCGAAATACTCCATCAGAGTACTTGGATGGGCAGGTAAGAGGTTCTTTCTGAATTTGACAAATACTTTGTCATCTATCTAGCTCAGTGTCAATAAGACATCAATTTCAATAAGTGCCAATAATGTACTTTTCAAATTTAGGCTGTAAAATTGTGATTTCTATATTCAATTGTCTTTTGTCTGAACCAACATCAGTCATCATAAATGGTAAACAATATTTTTTCATGTTTATTCAACTCCAGGAATTTAGGTGCAGACACCTAAATATTTTTTTTTTTATCACGGTCACCATAGATTGCATACTAATACCCTTTTTCCTTTTGTTATTAAGACACTTTCGAGGCTGCTCGCCAAAAATGTAAAAAAGCGGAGGCAACGTCTGACTTACAGACAGATGGTGATGAAATGCCTACAAGGCGAAAAAGGAGGTAATGTAATATACAGAATACAATGTTTGTGGCGTTGCAGAATTTCTGGCATTAAAGGACAAGTACAGTTTTTTTTTTTAACCTTGTTTCTAGCATGTGATATTTTCAGAAACTTACCCCGGGAAGTTTGGAGTCACTTTTTGTCCTTCGGGAGATATTTTGATTAATGCAATTGCTTCCATTCCAGCAAAACGGTAGAAGTCGGGGCCAATAACATATCAGTGACAAAACGTCTTCTATTCACCATTATGTATGCATTGCTAGTGCTATTCCTTGATTACTTGAACATGTCATCCAGGCATTTTTAAAAAGATTTGTCAATACGAGCTGATAATGTCATTACTGTTTGCCACCACATAATTATTTTATTTCAGCCTTGTACACTACATTCAATGGCCTGCTAACTTTCTACTGCTAGTTCAGTACAATATATCAGAATATCCGATTTTGAGGATGTGTAGGACATCTTCATTGTGCAAAATTATGTGGAAGTGACGTCATCGACGTCTGTCAACCCAAAGCCATCTAGATAACCTCAGGCTAGTTTGCTAAATTTTTTAAAACTCCTGGAAGACAACCAAGCCACTCCAAAGTCAACGTCAACTACATATTGGTGAAAAGAAAACGCGCTGTTACTGATAATGTTTTATTTAGGCTGAAATGTTACTGGCCCTGACATCTACCGTTTTGCTGGAATAGCACTCAGTGAGATGGATGTAAATTTCTTGCAAACGACAGGTGACTCCAAACTTCTCCAGGTGAGTTTATGAACTTATTTCGTGCTACAAATAAGGTCCAGGTTCAAGAAAACTTTTTCTTTTCCTTTAATTTCCATTTTTCATTTACCTCAAATATGGCAGTTGTTAGAAAAATGCCTTGAGCCACATACAATAAAAAAAAACTCATTTTGGTGGGAATAAATCATAAAAAGCAATATCGATGCCAATATTTTAGAGTCCAAAACTAGATCAGTATGCCTCTAACAAACAACAAAAACTGCTTTTTTCCCAGTGTATTCTGTTGTAAAATTTTAAATGTATGTTTTTAACTGAATATAGAGCACCAAAAACCCTGCTGGCTTCCAGTGAGGAGGAAACGGACATCGAGGGAGATGTCTTGCCACCTACCCCTCCCGAGGCGTTTGCGTCCAAGAAAGTGAGAGTGCAGGTGAAGCCCGGACAAAAAACAGGGTTAGTGATTAAGTGTTTGAAATGATTAAGTGAAACGAGACCTACAAAAAGGAGAAATGAAAATGTCCCTCCTTCATGAGAATGTAGATATAGTAGCATATGGTCAGGATTTAATTTATTTTTACTTTAAAGGGATACTCCACCGTTTTTTCATGTTAAACTATGTTATTCCCTTTACTAAGACGAGTTGATACATACCTTTTTCGTCTCAGTGCATGCACTCAATCGCTCTGGCGCGCGAGACACTTTGATTGCACTTAACTAGCCCAGTTCATTCAATAGGGGCCCAGCAGAGAAGCGACTAAAAACTTCCACGTTTTCCCTATTTAAATACAGTTACACCAGTAGAGTAACTCGACCAAGGATGGTGACACAAAATAAAATGTTGCGCTTTTCTAAGCGTGTAAAGTGGATAACTATAATGTATGGCGGAATACCACAGGAAGTGCTTGGGAGCACTTCGACTCGGCGTAGTAATATCACTCGTGAAAAGTCCTCTCCCTCTCAAGAGTGATGATATTACTTCGCTGAGTCCATAGATATATATGTGCCAAGTCGAAGAGCTCCCAATCACTTGCTGTGGTATTCCAAAACCACAGCAAGTGATTTTTTGGTTTTTTTTTTGTTAAGGGTTTGCTTAATGTGGGTGATTCATTTAATGGAAAGCACATTCACTTCTAGTTGTCTTCGTCCTCTATTCTGCAATGTTTCGCTCTCCCGTGTGTGTGTGTCAAGCTGTACCGCGGGGAACGTGCAAAAAATAAATGAAGTGTCGACGCAAAAAATAGGACGTTGACGTAATTTTGACGTCGATTTTAAATTCTACAAGCTTGGGTTGTTGAGTCTGAGTCTGATTTTTGAACAAACATAAAAAAATTACTCATTGCTCTGATTTTCCATTTCTCCATTTCTATTTTGCTCGCGGTTGGACCGTACCAGTTCCACTGGGGGTGGAGCGGGGGGTGGGGATGTGGATGCATTAACCATAGGCATTAGAGCGTTGTAGCGTTATGTGTATGGCATGTCTGAGTCTGACCATGATTTATCGCCTACATGTCAGATTCAGAACCCTATAAACTGTGTGACTGCGGTTAACAACTGATTTTCTGGACGATGTGTGAGTGGAGTGCGCTTGATGATTATGAAAGTGAAATTCGTAGGTTAGTAGAGGAGCAGGGATACACATGCACACAAGTTCAAGAGGTCTTACAGCAGCAATATGGACTTGGGAGAGGTTCCAGTATTTCCTCCATTTCTAAATTCTGCGCAACGAGGAACATTCATCGTTTCGATTACGCACGGCTAGGGAGAGATGGTGTGGATGCAGTCGTTCGACCAGCAGTTACTGTTTGCGGCCCTGTGTACGGTAGAAAGATGATGACTGGGATGTTGAGAGCTTCTGGATACAGGCTGGGTGAAAGAGCGTTAAGGTGTGCACTGGCACAAATTACCCCGGCACTGGCACAAATTACCCCGCAGTACACACAGATGCGAAGAGAGGGAACTGCTCGCCAAACTAATCCACATGTCTATTACGCCGAGTATGCCGGTCACAAAATACACATGGACCAAAATGAAAAGCTTGTGGAATTTGGAGTGACTGAAGTTGTTGCCTCTGATGGTTTCAGTGGGAAAATTTTGGGATTTTCTGTAATGCCGATCAAAAATAATCTGATCATTTATGACGATGTGTACAGAGAAATCTGCTTGAGACATGGCCTTTTTGATCAGCTAAGTGTTGATCATGGACGTGAATTTTATTTATGTCTGTATCAAGACAATCTTCGGGACTTTCGCACAAATGTCAATAGACCCCCTTTCATTCAAAGTCAGTCAAGACAGAACCACGCTGCTGAAAGAAAGTGGGTCTAAGTCAACTCGTGAATAAACTACCCTATTAAGTACACATTGTGTGCCTTGGTCAACAATGGTTTTTTAGACATTGATGACCCCTTTTGGAAGCACTGTGTCTCAGCCATTGCTTCAAAATGCCGCATAGTTGGGCTGCAGAATTTCATCCCTGCCTGGAATGCACATACAATCCCATCCAAGGGCATACCCGATGCTCTTTTTGCTGCCCATCTCAGGACCGCTCGAATACCACCTCAGTTCCTTCCACCGGCTGAGGAACTTGCAGCTGAATACATTAGGAATGGAGGAACTCTGACTTATCCTGCGCCCTTTGGACGAGACCCCCTTGATGGTCACCCTGACCTTCAGGTGCAGAGGGAAACATTGCTGTTGTCAACCTGTAGTTGTGAAGAAATGTTTTACGATTGTCTTTTAGGGCACAGTGGCCTATTCTGGGAGGGTTTGGAGACATATGCAAACATAACACATAGACTGGAGCAATAGGCTAGTGTGGTGGTGTTTTGTTGTTGTGCAAATTACACAAAGTAGCCTTTAAGTACACTTGCAAGTTTACCGTCATTTTTTTTGTCGCAAGATACACACTAAAAATGTTTATGTTACTTAAATGTCCTAATTTAACTAATGCCTAATCCTGCCCTGTCTGTGAAACCAGGCCTTAACCTCCCATGTTATGATTAGCACTATTCTTTGTCATTATCAAAATCTTTTGTATTTTATGTATTATTTATTATCTGTTCTGTCAGTCTTTTCTCACTCCTGAACTGCAGCATGGAATGGTTTCATGTTACAGTACATGAACATTCTGTTATTTGCATTGATTTTTGTTGGGCATAATCACTCACAACACATCACTATATTTATCAGCTATGCACTATGACTATGGTAAACTGGGCGTGGGGTCAGGGTCACACTTAACTGGTATTAATGACATAAGTCCATTTTCAAGTTGAACTCGTTTATTTTGTGATGTACCATTGTAACATTTGTTAAAGTCAGTTTCTTATAATTTCCCACAAGATAAACAATGGGGAAACACTCAAACCAGACTTTATTTCAAGTATCAGTGCTATTTTTGTTAAAAGTGTAACAGTGAAATGACCCTTAACCAGAATATTCTGCTAGGAAAGCCAACATGTGCTATGGTTCATATAACTCTCTTTAAACGGCCTATTCAAGAACAAGAATAGATACTGCTGTTAAGCACTGATGCCTATTAAGACTCTGCATATGGCACCGGGCCACACAGACACTCAGCTGGCTTTTTTGAATTTATGCCCCTATATCCATACAAAAAATGTAATACAGAAAAAAAATACTAGGTCAGATGCCATGCCCAAGATTCTTAACAAAAAAACAAAGCAAGGTGCAAAAATACATTTAACAAATGTTTTCAACATTACTTCTGAACTTTTGAGCCAAACTGTCAGCGAGACCACATTTAAGTCGCTGCATTTGTCAATTTCGCCAGTACCTCACTCAGGCCTCTTAAAAACACCAGTTTGCCTGCGAACATATTTGCCTTGCATAAAAGGCAGCTGTCATTATCATTTAGATAGGTCTGGATACAGGGGCCACACCCTGCAACCTGCCCACAGCATGCCGTTACAACAAGCACAGAATTTGGGATGTTTGTGCACATCCTACATGCCAACGCATCTCGCAGAGAGGAAGCAATGGATAGTGACTTTGACACTTGAGAAACTTTCTCCTTCACCTCTGCTAAGCCGTCAATCTGTTGCACTACCTGTAGGACATTAGCGTTAATGTGGTTGACTGAAATGGTTAGCTCGCTAAATTTTTCATCTATGTTTTCAGCTAGCTTTGATGCAGAGTTTTTTATCTCAAGCTCAACGTCAAGCAGGCCATCTAGAACTTCATTTTCTACCCTGAAAAAAAAAAGGTGAAAAAGACGTCCATTACATCACAGACAATACTGCAGTCTATCTGTAACATTATCAAGATGTTAAGTAAAAAGCATCACCCTTATTTCTATTACACATTTTAAAATGTTGCTTTAAAATGATAACACCATGAATAGATGCTTTATGTTATTGCATGTGGCCAATGCAAGCTATTAGGTTTATGGTCTATGTTTTCAGTCTTTGTTTTCCTTCAGTTGTTTTTGGTGTTAAACAAGGTTTTTTTTTCTGTTGGTCTTTGAAATAAAGCTGCTTTTAATTTTCATTGTTGACTGATTGCATTAACCCATAATGGACTTACTAGCTATACATTTTTATTTAATAATTTGTTAGTGTTGTCATTTGCATTCTATTATTAGGCTTAACATTTTAGAATGTGCAAAATGCTGACCAATGACGATGCTGTTTTCACAAATGTTCAAGCTATTAAAATGCTGTGACGCTAAAGTAAAACGATGCCAGGCCAATTTTAATACTAGCTTAATAATAATAATAATAATAATAATAATAATAATAATAATGAGAAAACAACCCCAATATCATATTTACTATCGACAAAGACATCAGCTATTGGCAATATCTCCAACTATCGTTAATACACTATACTATTGTCTGTCAGCACAATGCTATTTTAGTGTTAGATTTCTAACTGTTAAACATTGCTTTGAAGGAAAGGAGGAAAGGTGGTACCAGTTGATCAGGGAGATCACAGCAGTCTATTACTGTTACAGACTTACAGGTAACCATTAGATACAGGTTTTTCGATTCAGTGTATTGTTGCATGACTACATACATTTAAGCATGTCACTTAACTTTCCTTTTATCAGTGATATCGTTAAATTAGTACGTAAGTGTAATTCCCATTCACTCATTGATCACTGTATTAGTGAATTAAAAAACCAATAACATCATTCTTTGTCTGGTAAGTCACATAAGGCTCTGGCTCTCTGTTTTACACAATGTTATCTAAACGCTCAGTTTTCTCTTATCAGTTCTAACAAAGACTTTTTTAGCAACTAAGAGGCTATATCTATCTGCACACATATATTCAAACGCACATAACTATAGAACCAATTCTTAATGCGCATGTGAACGCCATCAACGTTTATCACAGGTTCGCGTTTAAATTCTATGTAGAGAGAATGGTGTCATCTTAGCGGCCCCTAATTTAATATTAAAATAATAATAAAAAAATATTAAAAATAAATAATATTTATCGGTCACACAGGGCTATTCTGGGACATTAGGTATACACCTGACCTTACCAATCTAAAACGACATGCAAAGTCTGCCTCATGCTGAATACTGAAATGTTGGTACAGTGACAACACTAGCTGTGATGTTGCAGTCAACATATAGTGAGTGGTGTTTACATGGTTATGTCTCTACTGCATAAAAGGTCATTTTGATTCCTGAAATTCTCTTCTTTTTTTTTAAAATTGCCTTTTCTTTTTGGAGGTACTTTCAAGTCTTCCCGTCTTGAGCTTGGCCAGGTCTACTGTTCTGATGGCGTATACCTTCGGCTTGATGTTTTCCAAAATTCCAAATCTAAAAATGCAACAAAATTATTAAATTATGTCCACATTATATTTCATGGTTTCTACTTACATTTTTGAAACAGTTGTATTTTTCAAATTTCTACAAAATTCACAAAACTGCACACACATTGGCCCTCATTTATCAAAAGTGCGTACACTAAATTTCCAGCGTACACCTGGCGTACACCCAAAACTACGGTGACTTTGACATTTATCAATATGGACGTTGGCGTACGGCACGCTCAAATCCTACGCCAGCTCAGGAGGTGGTGTACATGTACGCAAGTTTCGAGTTAGAGCCGAAATGCGCAGAAATCATTTCCGTAATAGCACAAAATGCACTGACAATCTAAAATACATGATATATTATGACCCACTGTAACAAAAACAACGTTTGAATCGTTTTATCGTAGCTTTTGATGCCTTTTATTTGGGTTTGCTTTTATTAAAATGTGTACCTTCAAATGAAAAGGCTATGAGCAAAAAATGTTAAAACAACGAAGAGCATAAGCGTTTGGCTTGAAGCACTGAGACTGGCTGCTGACTTGGACACAGCCCCACGCCCTTTAGGTGAGGCGGGAACAGACATGTCGCGCACAAAGCCCTGCATTTATTATAAGACAAACTTTATATTATGATCGCACAGCGAGCACAGACACCCCCGCTAAAGGCCCCGCGTCCCCAGACTCTCTGATCTCTGTTCATGTGTGAGTCCTGGGTCAGTGCGTAAAGCCCAGTCCCGGAGGTGATGGAGCAGTTTTTTATCAGAGCAACATTCTTTCATTTTGAGCTTATTTGGGACTTGACTTTGATGGGCGTTTTAGCAGTGCTAAATCTCTTGGAGCACCACAAGTAGCCATAATTCTAGGAACAGACAAAAACTTCTAGTTTGCACAGAACGCGCTCCACAAACAGGTGGTACAGACGTGGTGCAGCTCATCATTGTGTTTGGACAATGTTTCACTCTGAACATAAAAGAAAAGTTACACCGCGGATGGTCAGATCCTAGTCTATGCGCGTCCAGACCCGTGTCCGTGCGTAATAGTCCCTAGACAGCGCAGAGCTGTTTCCACAAGCCACAAAACATTATAAAGGCTTGCTTTGCACGCTGGGGGTACACCGCCCCGTATCTGTCCGTATATGTCCTTAGTTCATCAAAGTAAACGCTCAGCGAGAGGCTCTTGGCCCGTGCCCTGCTCCTCCGGGATGAGCGGGTCCTCTTCTGGGGCTGACAGCACGTGGTGGTCCCCCTGACTTCAGCACTGGCTCTCTGGCTGGACCTGAACTGTTTATGGCTCATCTGACCGCTCGTGTCTTGTTTTAAGCGCATTGAACATTTTAAATGTTAAAAATGTGTCCAGTTTAAATCATCGAATAATTTTTTTTAAAATTGTTTTCAAATGAAAAAACATAGTAATATTAAACTGCACAATATTTTGGAACATTTATTCCGGGGAGGGGCTCTAGTAGTGAAACTAAACATTTAATCTTTATTTAAATATGTCAAAACAACATAATATTTTGTTTGTGAAGTTTTAATTTGTGGGTTTCCTGCTCCAAACCATGCATTTCTTGCCGTATTCCGTCAGTCCCTGCCGTGAAGTCCTGGGTGCAGCCTCCTGAAGCTTGAATAATTGGGGGCGTTTCATTCAAATTACGCACGTTTTCAGCCGCCGCATTTATCAACAGCAGGTGGTGCGTACACCTGGATTTCAAAGGTACGCACAGCTTCATAAATCAGGCGCTGAGAACAGTGTAAGAATAATCTCACGTACAAAAATACGCCCGTTTCTACGCAAGAATGATAAATGAGGGCCAATATGTGAGGAAAACCTTATCTCTTGCACTATGTTCTTTGTTGGGCTTTTTCAGATATGGTGTTGCAGTGCACTTCATAAAGCCCTGACAAACCCACTTACAACAGCCTAACACTATAATACGGTACTTTAAAAAAAAAATCTAATTTTTTTAGTCTATGAACTTTGCACATGCCACATTTTACATTGTGTACCAGAATATACAATAGTTTGCTTAAAATGGTAATTTAAACAAACTGAAACACATTTAACAAACATCCCTTTTTGTCTGCAAGCAGTTAAAAAACAAACTTCTCATGTCCAACTAGTGTGACCACCATCATGCTCAGATGGACTCTTTTGGCAGTTGATAAACATGTGGACATCTGCAGTCAAATACCTTTGGTCTCTGATGTATCTGCAATTGCCAGACCTTTGGAATCGCAGATACTGTAGCCGTCAGCAGAATTTAAATATTCCTGCACAGTTTGTCCCACATCTTGCACACCCTGGCCTTCGGATATTGTGACATGTACTGTAGCTGTGATAAAGAAAAATAGTTATTAATCCAGTTATGCGGTTCCCAACCATAGTCCTGGAGTACCCTCTATACTGCACATTTTTTATGTTTCTCTGACAAACCCATCTGACTCTGAGGTCTTTGAGTTTCTACTAATGAGCTGATGACTTGAATCAGGTGCATTTGATTAAAGTCCATGTGAACCAGATCTTGCAAACGACTTCAGTGCTGTGACGTATTTCTGGGTAAAAGGAATATTGAAAAGGGGTTTTACTTTAGTTCCTCCTCTTTATCCATGGCTCATAGCAGACTCACGGTTGGAGGGGCGTGGTTAAGGATATTCAAACTACAAATTTCAGAAATTTTGAAGTCATGAGGACTTTAAGGAGACATAAGCAGTGATTGGGGTACTCTAG
>JALXJV020000030.1:76257-93021 GCA_024633595.2 Lepomis macrochirus | reverse complement strand
CAGTTTTCACAATTGCTAAAACACTAAACCCCATTCTCTGAACCCAATGCTCAGTGGCCTAAATCCATTTGTCCAATCAGTCACTCTGTAGGCAAAACCTTAAACAAGTTCAGGTAGTTAAGACACTGTTTGCAAATCTCCTCCACTCTTTTTGCAAAACTCTAAACACATTCTCACCCACTAAAACACATTTTGCACTGTGATGCAAAATGGTAAAAACATGCAGCAAAAGTTAAACACAACTACAACACAACTGTCATCTTTTACACACAGCAACTCATAATTCTGCACACTTGTTTCTAATGATGTGATCAACCAATCTGTGGTCAAGTCCCTGGCCAGCGTCGTGGCAATGTCACACTTTGACTTTGATTTTGCAGTTGCACAACATTTTTGAGTGTAATGTGCTTTTCCTTTATAGTTTTTTTGTTCTTTGGGCTAACTTGAATATACAGATATTCAATATTGTATTACTTGCAGTACTTACAGTATACTATATTCACTGTACTTAGTTGTGATTACTATACTTTTACCATTTTTTACAATTGCTAACAAGCAATTTCTTCAATAATGAGTTCACTTTTTCAAAACTCTTCAGACTTTTAGCACAACAGAAGTCTATGGTGACCAAACTGAGACTGACTCAATGACTAACCCCACAGGGGTTTCTTTCAGAGTCATGGAGCTGGAAGCCCATCACAAATCCCATGTTTTTTTATCTATGTGGACTTGGCTAAAACAGAATGAAATTTGATTGCTAAAAGAGCTAGTAAGTGGATGTCCCAGGCCAAAGGGGTGCCAATGTTACTATGTGTGCAGCGATATCCTCTGATGGAGTGCTGCAAGCATTTACAGTGCTGATATATATATAGATGCATCTATCTGTTGTTATTGTTTTTATGTAATTGTGTTATGAGTGACAAAGTGTTGCTGCTGGAGAGCTGGTGTTTTATAAAATAATTTGATATTGACCAAACTATGCAGTGTTTTGGTAGTTTTGGTGCATTTTGGGTGTGAAATTACTGTAACTGTTGTGCAAGCTGCATGTTGGTACAAACAACAGTGTGAAGAGTTTTGAAAAAAGTAAACTCAGTACTGAGAAATAATGAAAAAAAATGTTAGCGATTGTAAAAAAAACTAAATTGGGAGATGTGTTTTCTCTACGCAAAAAAAATGAAACATTTTCTGTAACTACATGCCCTGTACGATGTGTTCTCAATTTTTTTAATGTAGTGTCTAAAGAATGCTTGTAATGTTTTACCTATTGACTGGCTGTGTTAATGTTTTGAATGTATTGTTTGATTTTGAACACAGGTCACATGATTTTGAGGCAAGTGTTTGATTTTGCCAGAAGAGTCTGGGGTTTTGTGAATGTAGTTTAAAGACTGGGGTTTGTGTTTAAAGTTTTGAGAATATGGGTGGAGGTTTCAAGAAATGTGTCTTAGCAATTGTGAAATACTGTAAATGCGGGTCCGGTTGGATCCATAGGCCTACAGGTTTTGTAAGAGTGCCTGGACTGGGTCTTGACCTGAGTGACCCGGGTCAAAACAGTTGCAGAAAACAGGCGCTGATTTGTAAACAATGTGGAAATAGGAACACAGAGAAGGTCAAATTAAGGACTGACAACAAAGGAGTCTAAGACTGCGTCGACGGAGGATCGGTCAAACTGGGCAGATAAAACTAGTACGAGACCGGAAACAAGATGAGCCTGCCTCCACAATAAAAGCGCTCGGTAAACTAAGAAAAAAAAGTACCAACATATTTACAAAGGGAATTTATGTATTTCCTTCTCCAATTACGAACTGCGAATTACAAAATCATTAAGGTGCTCTCAAAATGTGTTTTCGAACTTAATAACATGTGGGGGGGGTTTATTTTGAAAATGAAGCTATTCCGGTTGGTTTGACAGTGGCAGATGGCTGTGGCAGAAGAAATGCACGGGTAAAACACGTGTCCGTGTCCGTGGCTGTGTGTGTGTGTGTGTGTGTGTTGTGTGTGTGTGTGTGTGTGTGTGTGTGTTATTGTTGTGTGTGTGTTTTGATGTTACATAATCAATCAGCAGAGAACCAGGCACACGATTTAAAGATCAACGACAGGTTTACACGCTTTATTAATGAATAATTTTAGTTTGGTTATAGCGATGCTGTCAGATGAGGCGGGTAGTAAGGTAAAAATGAAAACAGTAGGCAATTTTTGGTTATTAAGTGGGAAATGATAATATTTACACTTGTGCCTTAATCTACCCAGTGAGAACAAATAATAATAATAATAATAATAATAATAATAATAATAATAATAATAATCGTAGTTTAAACAGCTGTGAATAGGGAAACATCCTCATGCTCAGACCTGTATTCTGTATTAAAAGCCTCAAAGGCAGAAATGAGCTGTGATCCATTTTAATAAACACATGAAAGATGAGAACATCCATAGCTACCCACTAAACATTGGACGTCGGATAGACGTACAAATCATGTCTATATTGGGTCCGTCGGTCCATGACCAATTCTGGACATCTATTCGACGTCCAAACTAGGTCCACTATTTGGACGTCCAACCATGACCTAACTTGGACGTCATCTTGACGTTCAACATTTGACCTTTGAACTTGGTAATTTTTTGGACGTCATTTGGGCGTCTATGACGGTTGTAGAAAATGTCAATGTAAATAATTTCAATGGTCGAGGGACAGAACACCGTCACTATAGGCAGAGGCGTAGGGCGAATTTGAACCTGGGGGGGACACTGAAATGCTAGGGGGTTGCGGGCATGGCTCCACGATTTTTTTTTCAAATAAAGCACTTAAATGCTCATTTCTATTGACTTTTGAAAACAGAATGTACTTATTAGTGTGGCTGAAAGAGGGTCTTTGCAGTGACAGAAGATGGAGAAAAACTTCGAAGGGAGAGGGTCAGAAAAGGCGGAGTATAGAATAACAAGAACAAAACCGACTACATACCATAAAAACTATGGAACAGCTGCTAGTTAATGTAGCCACAGTACAAATGTATTTAGTTATCCTGATGTTACACTTGTGAGCTGTCTGTGATATTTCCTTGTCTCACTTGGCCCTGACTCTCCCTGCAACTGTTTGTGAATACAGAACTGTCAATGCAAACTCTGATGACATGCCGTAACAAAATGTTTTACTATGTGAGTTTTAGTTTACAGTATGTCTAGTTGCTATTCATCCAACTTCCCACTAAAAATTGGACGTCGGATAGGCAGTACAAATCATGTCTATATTAGGTCCGTCGGTCCATGACCAATTCTGGACATCTATTCGGCGTCCAAACTAGGTCCACTATTTGGGCGTCCAACCATGACCTAACTTGGGCGTCATCTTGGCGTTCAACATTTGACAACTGAACTTGGTAATTTTTGGGCGTCATTTGGACGTCTATGTACATGATTTATTTGTTTTATTTACAAATAAGCCTATCAACATGATTAATACATATGAATACAGATTATTTATAAACAAACACAATTTATTATCTGTATGATTTAATTTAAGTTTTTTCTTTTTTGTTTTTTAATGTTCCTGTTTTTCTGTAACAGTTTTATTTTATTTTAACTAGCCTAATCAAGTTGTTTATTTATCTATACATGTATTTTGCATTAACCAGTTAAGCCCTAGAACCTATTTTTTAGGAAAAACGCCTAAAATAACATATGCAAAATAAATCAGTAATAACTCCTTAGGCCTAGATGCATAATTATGGTGTCCTTTGAAATGTCAGAAGCAAAGGAATATAAATCCATTGTATATTAACATATTTATTTTACCATTACAGACTACATGGAGATTAAATACAGAAAAAATAGGATATTTTCATTCTCGCCTGGTAAAAAAAAGCTATATTTCAATGCAATAAACCATCAAAACCATCATAAGACAGATTATAAAGCACCAGGATATCTTTTAATACACCTGGAACACAACTGCATCTGTAAAATTGATGAAAAGAAACTAATATACACCAGTTATTACACAATTTTTAAAGAATATACCTGGCGAATGTCCATATTTTTAAAATATTTTCTGTTAATATGTTCACTTTTATTGGGAGTTATCTTTAAAACACTATTTCTCTTCATACAACCACATTCCAAATAACATAAAGCTTCCAAAACATTGAAATATTGAGAAAACCAGTCATTACAGATGAGCAAAATCATTCCCATGCTTTAAAGGCCCATAACTTGAGAACAGAACGTCCTACAGGGCTGATTTTGGTGTCTAAATTTGTTCCTCAGGGCCAGGCGAAAAAAAATAAGCTATTGCATGAGGTTGTACCTGCTACGGTTCGCCAGCAGAGTCCGACAAAGTCCGCCTCTAACTGAACATGCTCTTCTTCTACTAGAGAATTTGAGGTAGAAGCTTGAAAAGATTGCGTGCGCCGAGCGATCTTTCGAACCCGAATCGCCGCTGTTTCTGGACGGAATCCAGCTATCAAAACCCAACTAGATTGCGGACCGGGCATCTCGGGACCAACTGGTTAATATATTTATTTATTTGGAAATATAATTTGTGGGAAATTCAAAAAAATAATTTAATGTTAGCCTAGTGCTATGCCTGTCCACCTTATTCCTATCTTAAAAGTACCAACAGCAGCAAAAAAAATAAAAAAGTACAATATAAGTTCTTTGATCAAGGACTTTCAACTAAAAACCGAGAAGGGTCCAGCTGCAGCCTGCAGACCTGAAATCGTGACGGAAGTTGAAGGAAGTTGAACTTCCATATATGGTTCGTCCCAGAAGACACAGCGCACAAAACGTGATGACGTTTATCTCGGCTGACGTACAGCATA
This sequence comes from Lepomis macrochirus, assembly GCA_024633595.2. NCBI lineage: Eukaryota > Metazoa > Chordata > Actinopteri > Centrarchiformes > Centrarchidae > Lepomis > Lepomis macrochirus. The sequence continues at coordinate 88,207 of JALXJV020000030.1, read as the reverse complement.
GAGCCTAATACAAACTGTTTTATTCTTTAGAAGCCAACAACAGAATTTTAAACACTTCTGATAAGTTTTTTGGCGAGAAATCAACTGTGTAGATTTTGAATATCCGCAGTTTTACGAAAATTGGTGGCTGAATCCAAAATGTGTTCAACTGTTTTCGAGTTGTGAAGCTCGCAATTGCCGACAGTAGTGCCGGCGGGTGTTACACAGCTGCAGTAATATTACGGAGGATGCACAGCAACACAGCGGCACATCGACCTTCCGCCGGCGTGCTAGCAGATGGGTAAAGCGGTCTACATGCATATAATCAGTAGCTTTAGGCACACAGCCTGTGATGTTAGGGTAAGAGGAATATACATCGGGGGCTGTCAGCAAAAGTTAGCTAGCTAGCTCCGGTTAGCTCCCCCAGGCCCGGTCACACAGACCACTGCAGCCGACACAGCAGACGTGTCCAGCAACAGCTGAACGATGCTGTTAATGTTCGTCTGTTATTCTATCAATAAATTCTCAGTAAAGTTTTAACCTAATCGAGATCCATCTGGCTCCTGATGTAACATTACAGAATATTCTTGGTTTGTGAAACTTAAAATCACTTTGGAAGAAATAAAATATACAACAGTGGAATGAATTGAAACATTGCTTTATTATCATTAGGCTATTAGAAATACATATTTGCAGGAATTATAGTATAAACATACTATATTAATAATATATAGTTATAGTATAGTAAATATTAACACATAAAGTACGCTGATTACTACGTTGACACTTGACACTTCTTTTTTTTTACGGCTCTTTTTTATTTTATTTGACAGCTATGCGTGGGCCGAGCGGGCGAGATAAACGTCATCACGTTTTGTGCGCATAAATCAGTTTGCATTAGGATCCATGTACGTCAGCCGAGATAAACGTCATCACGTTTTGTCCGCAGTGGCTTCTGGGACAAACCATATATGGAAGTTCAACTTCCTTCAACTTCCGTCCACGATCTCAAGGTCTGCAGGCTGCAGCTGGATATACTTGGAGAATAAAAACAGTCAGCACGAGCACGTCATCATAATCCAACCAATAGCGCCACTCTGATTGGCCGAGGCAGCACGAGCACATCATCATCATCACCCAACCAGTAAGCGCCACTCTGATTGGCCGAGGCAACACGACAGGCGTTTAGCGAAGCGAGTCGTGTTCAAGTCAAGTATTGCTGGACGGCACAGCTTTTCATCGCGGGTGAAGGTGAACCCATTTATTCTAAATTGAAGGTAAGTTCGGTCAGCCTATTGAATTCAATGTCCATGTGTGCGTATAGTCTTAGCTAGTTTGGCGTTATTGTCTTAAACGTCACAATACAGCCGCGAATGGCCAAGGGCGTTAGCATTCACGTTGCACATTTGTTTTGTTTTACGTTAACTTAGCTTGCTGCTATGGTTCATGTTCAGTTTTGTTGTTATTTTAGCGGTACACAAGAGAACATGTCAATTTGAATAATTTTCGACACCAAACTGCACGTATATTAATAGCAGCAGCATAGCATGTTAGTTGTAACTAAATGAACTTAACGTTAACGGCTCTTTGCTAACTAGTTTTGCGTCAGTATAAGTTACTTGGTTGATAATGTTACCGGTCCTAGTCACTTTCCATGTTCATTATCATCATACGTTTTATTGTAAACCATTAAAGGTGTTTTGTCTCTGATACCACCCTACTGGTAAGTTATAAGAAAGCGAACACTAACTTTACGTAGGTTGCACGTTGTTATCTGGCTGCTAGCTAACGTTAGTTACTAGTTTTGGCTGTTTTAGGGCCTTTTACAATACATTCACTCGAATATTGTCAGAAATTAGGAAAAATGTTTTACCACGGTCAGGGTCATACAAACTCAAAGCATAATATGCTTGTGTGCTCTATGCTATATTAGTTTGCAACACTTAACCTGTTAACTGTCACCGCCCTTTTTTGAGTAGACATGAAAATGCACATTTCAAACTTAAATGGTTGTAAATAAGACATTTGGGAGACTTTTGTAGAAGTGAAATAAATTAAAAAAGTGATACAGAAAAAAAGTTATAGAAGTTTGAGTTTATGGAAATGTAAAAAAATTAATTATTCATATTTTATATTAAATATATATTTTTAAAACCTGGGTGACTCTAAAACTGCAAAAATATAAAGTAAAAAATCTGAACAAGTTGTGTTTCAAAATTTAGGTTTCTCAAATGAGCTTTCAGAGACTTTGTTTGGGCGCAGTACCAAACGTTTCATTTTTCATGTTCATTGCTATTTCAAAATAAAGGTCTGAACACGCCTTAGGAATATGAAAATATTCTTGTTGCAAATTGATAAATTATGGGTCCTCTGTAATTTATTTTGAAGATCACAAAATATGCAAACTAGAGATTGTAAGCTTTCAAATGATATATAGTTTGTCAAAATTAGTTTAGGTTTAGTATAGGATATTGTTTTAAATATGTAATGGATTTGTGCCCACCGGTGTGCCTGTGACAGTTAACAGGATTAGTTCACTTTCAAATAAAAATGCCCTGATAATTTACTCACCCCCATGTCCATGTCTGTCTGTCTTTAGTCGAAAATAAATTAAGGTTTTGAGAAACATTCCAGGATTTTTTTTCTATATAATGGACTTCAATGGCAACCAACAATTCAAATATTCAAATGTCCCTCAATGCAGCTTCAAAGTCCCTAGAGCGATCCCAGTAGAGAAATAAGGGTCTTATAACATTTAAAAAAAAAAATTAAGGGTCTTATCCAGCAACATTTAAAAAAAAAACAAAACTTTTTTAACCACCAATTCCCGTCTTGTACATCTCTGAGATGCGACATCACGTTGGAAAGGTTATGAAAAAATAAATTAAACCAAAGATGTTGGACAATTTTGAAGTTGGAGAAGAACATGAGTTGGAATTTTCACAGACAAATACATACAAATAACTTAGATGATGTGACACCTGATCATTCCAACGTGATGGCGCTAATGCAAGAGCATCGCAGAGATGTACAAGGCGGGCATTGGTGGTTAAAGTATATATTTTTTACGCTTTTTTTAAATGTTGCTGGATAAGACCCTTATTTCTCAACTGGGATTGTGTAGGATTGTGTTCTTTAAACATTTGAATAGTTGGTTGTCATTAAGTCCATTAAATGGAGAAAAACTCTGAAAAGTTTTCTTTAAAACCTTAATTTTTTTTGACTGAAGAAAGACATGCATGGACATCTTGCTTGACATAAGGGTGAGAAAATTATAAGGATTTTCTTTCTTTTCTTGAATGTGAACTAATCCTTTAACTTTTGTGTGATGGAGAATGAATACGTTAAGGTATTTATTTAAACCATTTTTGTCTCATGTGCTCTAAGGGTGAGGTGATAAACCAAGTGAGGAGATAAACCACCTAAACAAGGTACATGTTGTGATCTCATCCTCTTTCCTTTTGTATAGGCCCCTGTCAAATAAACAGTAAAACTTAAATTATGACTAACGACTGTGTTTACAGATGACTTTGAGAATAAGAAAGTGGCAAGCGCCAAAGAGAACTGGATCAACTGCTACGTTATTCTGACAGTGATGAAGAGAGCGTTGAAAATATATCCAACAGTGTGCCTGGTACTCCAAGTAGTCCCCAGATAGTTTAATGAGTGACAGTGTTCTTGGGACATCAAATGATTTTGACTTTGACACTGATGTGGACTACTGCTCTACTGACTCGGAACAGGAACCAAAAGAAGCTGAAGTGACCAGCTTTGAGGACGAACTGAGACAGTGGGCCTTAGAGCAAAGATTGACACACAGAGCACTTAATGGTCTATTGCCCATATTAAGAAAGCAAGGGCACCTATTGCCTGTGGATTGCCGGACACTCCTTGCTACACCACAGCATAACACAACAGAGCCTAAATGTGGTGGCCAGTACAAATACTACGGCTTAGAAAGGGTATCTGTCGGTTATTTAAGTCAGATGGAGAGTAATGATGTGCACCTCAGCGTAAACATTGATGGCATCCCACTTTTCAAAAGTAGTGGTGTCCAATTCTGGCCAATACTGGTGAAGTGTGGCCATTTTGATCCATTCATTGTAGCCATGTTTAGTGGACAAAGTAAGCCAAGTCCTCTTGAGGAGTATTTGAAAGACTTTGTGACTGAATACAAACATCTCAAGGACAATGGAATAGTTTTTAAAGACCAGACTTACACTGTCAATATTGATGCTCTGATATGTGATGCCCCAGCAAGGGCATATCTGAAATGTATCAAGGGTCATACTGCCTATGACAGTTGTGAAAGATGTGTAATCAGAGGTACTCGTTTTGAGGGAAGAATAGTTTTCTGTGAACAGGAATGCACTTCTCGAACAGATGACAGTTTCTCCACAGTGGAATACAGTAACCACCAAACTGGTATCAGCCCCTTCATTGCAGCAGGAATTCCTTGCGTCAGCTCTTTTGTCCTAGATTATATGCATGTCGTCTGCTTGGGAGTAGTTAGGCGCCTGCTAATTTACTTGACTCGTGGACCAAAGATCTGTCGTTTATCTGTGAGGCAAAAGGATGCAATTTCACAAAAACTAATTGCACTGAGAGGGAAGATGCCAAGTGAATTTGCTCGACAGCCGCGGGGTTTGCATGAACTTGATAGGTGGAAAGCCACTGAACTCAGGCAGTTTTGCTGTACACAGGTCCTGTGGTTTTGCAAGCGGTGTTGTCCCCTGAAAAATACCAACATTTCTTGTCATTGACGGTATCTATGTCGATAATGCTGGAGTCAGATCAGCGTATTCGAAATGCCTATCTCCAATATTCTCAGGACCTTCTCAAACATTTTGTAATGTGCTGTGCTGACCTGTATGGCAAGACCTTTCCTGTGTACAATGTACATGCACTAATTCATCTCAAAGAGGATGCCAGCCACTTCAACTGTTCCTTGAATGACATTTCCTGTTTTCCCTTTGAAAACTACCTACAACAAGTCAAGAAACACGTGAGGAGTGGGAGAAGTCCCTTGGAACAAGTGACTAGGCGTTTGTCTGAAATCGAGCAATCAGATGTGGACAATAGCCAAAGACACCCTAAAGTGTTTGTCTCTGTTAAAGAAAAGGACAGTTGTTTTCTTTTGAGGGACAACAGCTTTGCTTTTGTGCGACAAAAAAATGCAGATGGGTCTTTGCTTGTGAAATTCTGCGCCAGCGTCACACTTCACCATTATTTCACCAACCGTGTAGCTCTGGACTTCTAAACATAGTGTGCATAGGAAATGGTCATGTCAGGATGAAGAATGCACTACTGCAAAGAAAGGGATCTGTTCGGAAGGTGGCCTACCTCCCACAAGAAGCTGGTGGTTTTGTCCTCATACCCCTTGCCATGGTCTGGAACACACACATTAAGGTTATTTTTTTTGAAACAAATTTTTTAGCTAGATTCCATCAGGGATCGACATAGCTGATCACCTGTTTCCATCCAGTATGCTTTCTGTATCTTCCTTGGTGACTCCTGCATGTCCTTTCTTACTGCATCCATAAAACTCCCCGGGCCTCTCTCTGTCCTCTTGCCACAATATCCCACTCCCAATGTAACCGTCATAGCCCTTCCATTCATGTCCAAAACTTCTCAATATCTAAACTTTGAACTAAAATGTTAAAAACTTATCCTTTCCAGGTCATGTACACGAGAGCAGTTTGGAGGGAGGGTACCCAAGAGGAGGAGGGTGTAGTTCCTGACAGTTGGATTGACCGAGAAAAGAAACCGTCAGATGGCCACGTAAAATGAGCGTTACAAAAACAAAAAAAAGCAATAAAGGACAAAATGAACCCCAGGATGATTGGATGACATTCTCATTAATAAAGATAAAAAATTACATCAGGCAAGTTTTGTAAAACAAAAAAAATCCGATTCATCAAATAGATAAATAGAAAATTAAATGCATTTCCATGTCAAAATATTGTTGAATTCTTTGTTTTAAGGTGAATTGTCTAATTTATAGATAAAGCGTGGCGAATGTGGCGCATACAACCTCACCAGCCAGGCAGAGGAGGAGGGACGGCGGACTGACGACGATGAGGTGATTAGATCGATGAGGAAGCGCACTAAAAAGGAATTCCGGAGGGTTTTGTTAGAAATGGTATGTTTCTCATTCTCAGATACTTTATACATTTGAAATATAAAATCGGTTGTTACAAATTGGGCCTGAAACTTGAGACATCAATGTTTTATTTTTTTGCAGAATTATCGGATTAGGATGAGAGTTGTCAGGGCCAGGGGTAATGGTCTTCTCTTAAGCCTAGTTCACACTACATGATTTTAAAATGTCGGGCTGAACTGTGCGGTTCACAGTACATGACTTGGTCTCTGTGAAATCAGGAGTGTTCAAGTTGTTGAGCTAGTTCACACCACCACCGACACAAGCGTGATTGATCCTCAATAGGGGGTAATGCACTACACGAGTTGGCGACAACACAGCGATTCAATCTTGTCTACAAACCACATTTTGTCACGAAAAAATCAAGCGATAAAACGAACTGGACATGGCAGCGAAACATGCAGCGTGCCAATACCCAGTGAAGAACACAACACGCAGCACATGCCTTGCTCAACGATTTGCAAATTGGGCTTAAATTGGGCTTGAAATCATGTAGTGTGAACTAGACTTTAATGAATTTATAATTGCAGTTTCAAAACAAATCAAATTCTTTAAGATTATATATTTTGATATGGATATGCTTAGTTTTACATTATCTCTGTATGGGTGTCAAGCTACCCCCCTTCCCTACTACACCTAGGAAGCTGCAGCCCATTGAGGACACCAGCATGTTGCACAATACTTGTGAGTACTGATGACAACTTAAGCATAATGTGTTGTGTACAACATGAGTCACAGAGCTCATTCTTGTGTTTTAGCCCATGAAGATTGTGCCATGTCTGGCCAAGTGGAGCATGCAGACAGTCCTCTGGGCAGTGAAATGTCACCTAGTAAGTATTTACTTTTCCCCTTGTACAAAACATCGCACTGCACAATAATCCATTCAAGGCGAGTAGTTTCTCACTGCTTGTGAATGAAGTAAGGTAATCTCTTATAAATATACATGCAAGTAATTACAGGCTCATTCCTATGTTCCTATGTTTTAGCCCATGAAGTTGCAGCCATGTCTGGCCAAGTGGAGCATGCAGACAGTTCTCGGGGCAGTGAAATGTCAACTTCCAGTGAGTATTTACTTTTTCCCCTCGCACCAACCATCGCGATTTGCACAATGAAGTACAGTGAGATCCCATTCAAGAGCGCAGAGCTTTGACTAGTGGCTCAGGCCTCTTCACTGGTTGGTCTCCAGCCCTTATTTTGGTCAACCAGTAGGGGTTAATCAAATGGCATGTTATTGTCAGTTATTAATGTATGGCCAAGTGATTACATTTAAATGTTACTAGGTCCAGTAGTGGATCCACCATCAGGTCCTGGCACATTGATTATTCGAGGCCAACCTTCAGGTCCACACATGATGAGTCAAGGCACAGTGATGGTGCGAGGCACACAGTCTTCATATCACTGCTATATTACTTTGTATAATCATATGTGACTAATAAAATGATCTTATACAGTCAGGGCCAGACATGATGACCGACCCTGTAGTGATGCCCCCAGTCCCCCAGCCAGGTCCAGACATGATCAACGAGCACAGCGAAGTTATGCCCGATCCCGTAGTGATGACCGATCCCGTAGTGATGCCCCCAGTCCCCCGGCCAGGTCCAGGCATGATCAACGAGCACAGCGATGTGATGACTGGTCCCGTAGTGAGGACTGGTCCCGTAGTGATGCCCCCAGTCCCCCAGCCAGGTCCAGGCATGATCAACGAGCACAGCGATGTGATGACTGGTCCCGTAGTGAGGACTGGTCCCGTAGTGATGCCCCCAGTCCCCCAGCCAGGTCCAGGCATGATCAACGAGCACAGCGATGTGATGACTGGTCCCGTAGTGATGACATCGTGATGCCCCAGTCCCCAGCCAGGTCCAGGCATGATCAAAGAGCACAGCAACGTGATCTCCGCAGCCCCCCCTATGACAGGCATGGTGAGTAGTCGCCTGGGTTCACATTGCGCTCAATTAGAATTATTCTGCTATTCAGGTGGTGATCCTATCACCCTGTTGCAGTGCACACATTGCTTAGAACAAGAAATCAAGTGATTTAAAGTTGTTGGTTTTTTTTTTTGTTTTACAATTAAGGTACAGTACAAATAAAAGCAGTTTTCATCAAAGTACTTTGCAGTTCAACAAGTTTTGTAGATGTAACTCTAATCATTATAATATTGCAGATATAATATCTTCTAATAAATCTGTAAGTTACATAATTTGGTATCTTCTAAAACTGCTTTTTTTTTCTGGTGCAGATGCAGTGACTGGGAGATGGGCCTTCCCAGTGCCATGTGGTGGTAAGTATTGATCTATTGGCAGTGGAGAAGACTCTTTTAATAGTACCACCTTCTCTCTTTCTGCACTGTTCTCTCTGTCCACAGAAACTGCTTTTCAGTTATAGCCGTGGCTTGGTTTCTATCATGTCAGATGACATTTCTTTGGACTTTTGTTTCTTTCTCCAACACTGTTGTACTAATAACTAACACTGAAGCTGATTACAAAAAAATTGTGAGGTAGCTGAGCTTTTTTATTCAAATTGGAGCATTGTAATCAACAAATGTTTTTTTTTTTTTTTTTTTCAGTGTTCCAGAAAAAGGTCCTCAGCCTACTGGTTGACATCCGCCATCGGCTGAAGGAAGCACAGCCTGCCTCTTCCGCTGTCCATATTGAGAAGATCAACACCATGGAGGACTTTGAGTTACAGGAGCAACGCATCTCTGATGCACAGGCCTTTGAAATCCTGGTAGGTTTTACAAGTCTGGAAGTAATTGATAGCCTAGAATAAATTAATACAGTGCTCTTGCACAGTTAGATTCCTCTAGGGAGTGTCAGTCAAGTTTATTATGGACTTATTCCAACAGGTGCAGCAAATTTCCAGAATCGGTGGGCGGAACACCAAGGACTGTGTCCACAAAGTGTTGGACAGGTATGTTTTTACAACATTTTTTGCATGTTTTCATTTGCCTTTCAAAAATGTCAGAATAGGTCAATTTATATGAAAAATACAAGTCCACAACCAAATGCAGTGTGAGATAGACCAGCTGTGCTTGACAAGGAGATTGGTAGGATAAGAGGACCAACCTAGGGGACGCTGATCAGCTAGTGCAAATGGTTTATTGCATTTGAAATGTTGTTCCTACAAATATCCTTGACAATAATTTATTTAAATTTTTTCTTTAGGCTCTTCACCAACAGCCTCATGGCCAACTTTAATTTGAAGGGCAAGGGGAAAGGGAAACGCCCTTTAGAGGGAACAAGGGTTTATAGAGCAATAAAAGGTAAGACCCAAGTTTCATGTTGGCCAGTCTATAAAAAATACATTTGGAAAAACATTTCCTTCCCTTTTGACTGTTAAAAAAAAGAAATGCCAATTATCTATCTTGATGGATCGATAGGCTTTATTAATCCACAAGAGGTGTTGCAGCATTAAGAAAGAATCAAAAGACAGCCAAGTTGAAAGTAAAAGATGGTAAATGATGGTCACAATTCTCTCAATATTATTCTCCTCTCATGGCATAAAGGTGAGTCATTACAAACTGTTATACCAGTGGTTAAGAATGACTTCCTGGGGGTGCCTTATTAATTTGAAGCTGAAGTAGCCTCCAACTGAAAACAGTGTGCTCTGACAAGTAGTTCCAGAATCCAGAATTCTTAACTTATTTTTGTGCAAAACTGTTCTCAACAGTAATTTATATGGAGTCCAATGTGTTTCCAAGCACAAAGCTAGCTTTTGTAAATTGCACTAAGGCAACAGGTTGATAAAACACTGTTATAACACTTTATAATAACATTCAGTTGTAAGTAATGTACAATTGATTAGTTAATGATTAACTAATCATTTACAAAACATGACTAAGCGTTTCATAAATTGTTACAAACAATCTGTACATGTAAACAAGGGATTTACAACGCTTTCTGCACCCTCTAATAGCTACATGCATACATGGAAACAAAATGTATTAAACATTTAAGGAGCATAGATATGTTTTGTAAATAATTAGTTAATCATTTAATCACTTGTAGATTACTTGCAACGGAATTTACAAAACATAGAAAAAAATATTAGTATATCATTTGCTAATGCTAATCATTCATGAATGTTTTGTAAATGATTAGTTCATTATTAACTAACCACTTATAAATGATTTAACTGAGCGTTATTATAAAGCGTTTCTAACACAGTTAACATTATAATGCACACATTAAAAGGATCTAAGCTTTCTAAAAAAGTACAGACTGCTTTGTCCTTTCTTGTAGACAGTTACAGTTAACAGTTGCTGAGATGGCTTTGTATTAATCTAGCATTGGCAGTGAAAATATTTTTTGCTTACAAATGTGGGGACTTTGGTGAATGATTGCAGATTGCCTTTGCATATATCTAAATCATTTCTTTTTTCTGCTTGTGTAGAAGGGATCATGAAATTCGATTCATAACCCACGGAGGAGTTCATCAAGGTGAATGTTTGAGACACCTCAAGCACAGCATACAAAGGCTTGGAGGTGGAGGATTCAGCCCTGTTGAGCCATGACCACATGACCACCGTCGGCCAATGGTGAGCCCTCACGTGGTGGCGGTGCAACACAGACGCGCAACGCTTAAACACTACGTCTAAACTCGAGGCCCAGAGAAAAGGAAATTAATAGTGATATTAAGTCATTATTTTTGTTGTTTTTTGCCCACAAAAAGTATTCTCATTCTCAAGATTGAGCCACTGTTGTCCCTTGGACTATATTAATAATGTATTTAATGCATTTTCTGGGCCAGCAAGTTTCATTCCTTTAGAAGCCTATGGAGGAGTGATCCAGCTCTCAGAATTAATCAAAAATATCTTAATTTGTGTTCCGAAGACGAACGAAGGTCTTAAGGGGTTGGAACAACATGAGGGTGAGTAATTACTAACCCTTTAAAAGTGTAATTTAATTGAAATGTAATTTGTTCATAAAAGTGTAATCTAATTTGTTCATAAAAGTGTAATTTAATTGAAATGTAATTTGTTAATAAAAGTGTAATTTAATTGAAATGTGTTCATAATTGTGCTTTGTCTTGTAACCTTGAATAAAGATAAAAATGGTGATATTGAATTGTATTGTGATTTATTTGTATGTGTATAACTTTAGTATTGTATGTAGTCCCATGTTTCGGAGAAACATGGGACTACAGATATAAGTTATAAAAACAGGCGTCTAAATTTGGCGTTAAAAGGCGTCCTCAAGCGACCACATTTGGACTATAAATAGCCCTTATATGGAGGTTCCACCGGCGTCCAAATTAGGCGTGCGGTAGGCGTCGACAAAAAGGCGTCATCTGGCGTTACAAAACAACCCCTTCAGTGGACCAAAACGGGCGTCCACAAATGACTCGAAAAATACGTCACGCCCGGCGTCACGTTGCGCAGTACAAAAGGCGTCTAAATTTGGCGTTAACAAGAGCGTCCTCAAACGACCACATGTGGACTATAAATAGCCCTTATATGGAGGTTCCACCGACGTCCAAATGAGACGTGCGGTAGACGTCGACAAAAAGACGTCATCTGGCGTTACAAAACAACCCCTTCAGTGGACCAAAACGGACGTCCACAAATGACTTCGAAAAATACGTCGCGCACGACGTCACGTTGCGCGAGTACAAAAGACGTCTAAATTTGACGTTAACAAGACGTCCTCAAACGACCACATGTGGACTATAAATAGCCCTTATATGGAGGTTCCACCGACGTCCAAATGAGACGTGCGGTAGACGTCGACAAAAGGACGTCATCTGGCGCTACAAAACAACCCTTCAGTGGACCAAAAATGGACGTCCAAAATGACAGGAAAAAGATCGCCACGC